>CM021110.1:159304174-159338848 GCA_007115665.2 Sequoiadendron giganteum | reverse complement strand
TTGCTTAGATAAAGATTCTAAGGTCACCTTAGATCCCCCCTCGTTAGAAAATCATCAACAAGAGATCAAATCCATTAAGGTTATGCATGCACAAGTGACTATTAGGGTCCCTTTGATTATTGGAACTCCTCAAACTCCATGTGGACCTCCTAAGAGTCCTCTAACTATTGGGCCTCCTAAAAATCCTAAGATTCATTTGATCATTGGATCTCCTAAAATTCCTCTAAATATTGGACCTCCTAATTCACCTCTCATTATAGTACCTCCTAAAACTCCAAGTGCTATCTTAAAATTTGCAAGACAATAATGTTTTGCACCAACCGAGCTATGATATTGTTTCTCACACATATAACACTAGGAATAATAAGCAACCAAAAAAATCACCAACTTCCATTCCATTACCTCAACCATATCTCCCACCCGCACCTAACATCCTACAGCGTAGTGGTAAAGGATTTGATCTTTTTGAGCAACTTCGTAACACTCTTGCTAATATATCCTTGTGTGATTTGATTCAAACATCACCCGCTTACCATGGCATGCTTCAAAATGCTTTGAAAACCATTACTATGTTGGATGTTGTGGTTGTGTTGCTGATATGTGGTTGTCATTTATGTCAACACTATTAGCATTAATGTCTTTAAGACTATATATGTCGAGGATATTGAGAAAATTGTAATAAAATATGTTGCAGGTTGTCTGTGAAGCAGTGAAGATCAGTATGATGGAAACCTCAGTATGTTGATGGTGAGAAGTTGCGGATTAAAGGGTTTGTTTTCAGGTGTATCTAGTTTATCCACCGAAAGTCTCAGAGGTTCGCATGAAGATTTGAGAAAGTTATGAGTTTCTGTGTTCTGACAGTTATTATGTTACTATAGCTATTATTCCTAGAAGAAGATAATGTGATTCTGGTAATCTGAGTTGTTGCAAATTCTCTTGTGGTGTTTTTGGATGTTTCTAGATCATTCTCTATCTGTGTTGTACGTCCGCATTGATCGTTGTGCTCGCGATCAATGATTTTCTCTTGGATGTTCATGTTTTTCATGTTCATGGCCGATAGGGTGATTGTAGCATGTTGTGGATATTTGAGGAATAATTTTTGAAGGTGTTTTTGTGTTTGAGCATTTCATTTTGGGTCTCTACTATGTTGTGGCTAACCTTGGTTGATTCACATTAATAATCTTTATTGTTTTGGGCCGACAATTTTTATTCATCTTATTATTTTTTTGAAGCCGACATGAAGTGATGTAATTCCTTGTTGCAAATATATATAAACGATTGTTTCTTCATTTGAATGTGAGCGAACAAGTGTGTGTGCACGAATAATGTTCTAAATCTTTCAAAGGAAGAGCAAAGTGTGAAGAAGAGTGAAGAAGAATGAAGAAGAGTGAAGAAATGTTTATGTGCTTAATTAAAATTGTAATCAAGCATTAGCAAATGCTACTTTCTCAGTTCAAAATTTAGATGGTTGTAATCCAAATGTTTCTATAAGATAGCGAGTCTTCCCTTGGGCAATAAGCCCTTTGCATTTGAGCAGTGAGCTCTAGGAAGTGTGCCTGAATGCATGTGCATTCCCTATTTATTCTTATTATACTTTTAACAGGGTATAAACTTGTGGATTGACCTCCATCGTGGTTTTTCCCCTAACAGGGTTTCCACGTAAAAATCTTGGTGTTATGTGTGTTTCTGATGTGTTGTTGATTTATTCTTTCATGGTTATTAATCAGATCTGAGAATAGGGTTCAATAAATTTAATAAGTCTAAAATTTTGTGACAACTGATTCACCCCCCCTCTTAGTTGTATGCCCTTGTGTTGCCAACAATTGGTATCAGAGAAGGTTCCTTGGAAGAAGTTTAACAACTTGAGGTGATCTAGGATGGTGACATATAAGAAGGATAGTCCGAGATTGGATGGAAAAAATTATTCTCTGTGGAAGAATCGAATGGAGTGTCATCTGAGATGCATTGGTGAATCCTACTGGAGCATTACAAGTAATAGGTATGCTATTCCTCAAAATGGTCCTACTACTACTGCTAAGATTAGGGATGCTGAATACAATATCAGGGCTAAGGAAGCATTGTTGAGTGCTTTGTCTGATTCTGAGATGATGAATGTTGTGAATCTGAAGACTACTTATGAGATTTGTAAAAATTTGGAAACTTTGTATGAAGGTGATGCTAATGTGAAGATTGCTAAGCTACAAAGTCTGAAAGGGAACTATGAAATGTTGAGAACGGATGATGATGAGAATATTACTACTTTCATGCAAAGAGTGAATGGACTTGTGTGTGGTATCAGATGTGCTGGTGGACAGTTGGATGAATCAGAGATTTTTGCTAAAGTGCTTAGATCTTGCCTGATGCATACAAAGTCAAAGCTACAACTATTGATGAGCTCCAGACTATGACAAATGTAACCAAAGATATGTTGATTGGTAAACTTACTACTTTTGAGTTGAGTGAATTCGGTGATGCCCTTCCTAAGATAGAATTTGCATTCAAAGCTACTACCTCCGGAAGAGATAAGCAGAGATATGATTCGAGTGAAAGTTCTTCTAGAAAGGTATTCAAGTATGAGGAAGAAATGAGACAGATTGAAGAAGAAGAGAGAGAACTGTAAGAGCTTTGAAATACTTATTGTCAAAAGAGAAGCTAGAGAACAAGGTAAGTATAAAGGAAAGTTTCCTATTAAATGTTTTTCTTGCAATAAGATAGGTCATTTAGCATCAAGGTGTCCGGAAAGAGTTCCTAAGTCAAAACCTAACAAGCCTAAATTTCAAAGGAAGTGTTATTATGTTGTTGATGAAGGTTTGATAGATGATGAATCTGATAAAGGGAATGCAAGTGAGGATGAATGGGTATTTATTGCTATCAAGGAAAATAATCCCATGTCTACTAAATTTTCTAGTTGTACAAATGTGGAGAAAGCCCTAGCTGGTCGAGTTGAAGAGAAAGATGAATGGGTAATTGATAGTGGATGTTCTCATCACATGAGAAGTGATAAAAGAAAATTTGTAAGCTTGGAAAAGTATGATGGTGGTGTTTTAAGATTTGGTGATAGAAATGGTGGTATAATCTGTGGCAGAGGATGTATTTCTCTTGATGGTAAGCATAATATTGATGATTTCCTATACATTCAAGGTTTGAAGCATAATATTTTAAGTGTTAGATAAATGGTTGATAAGGGATACAATCTTTAATTCAAGGATGGAAAATGTAGAATATTGGGAAGTTTTAGAAATGTGGTTGCTTCAGGTACGAAAAAAAAAGGTAACATCCTTCACCTGAATGCTGCTAGTAAAAGTTGTCTGATTGCTCAAGTTGATGAAAGTTGGTTGTGGCATAGGAGAATGTGTCATGTAAACCTTGAGAATATTATCAAAATAAGTTCTACTCATGCAGTGAGAGATCTTCCTAAGTTGGTAAAACTTTCTAATGCCATATGCAAGGAATGTCAGTTAGTAAAGCAAACTAGAATTTCATTTCAGAGCAAACAACATTGTTTAAATGAATTGTTGGAGCTTGTGCATATTGACTTGTGTGGTCCCTCTAGAGTCAAAAGTTTACAAGGTTATAGGTATTTCATGTTGCTTATTGATGATTATTCTAGGATGATGTGGGTTAATTTCTTAAGGGAGAAATCTAAAGCTCTAGAGAAGTTCAAGATCTTTAAGGCTATGGTTGAGACAAAGATAGATTTGAAGATTAAGTGTATGAGATTAGATAGAGGTGGTGAATTCACTTCCGGTGAGTTTAATTCTTTTTGTGAAGAACATGGGATAAAGAGACAATTATCTACACTGTGGATCCCTCAACAAAATGGAGTTTTGGAAAGGAAGAACAAGATAGTTCAAGATGTTGCTAGGACTATGATGTTGGAAGGAAATTTCCCTCATATCTATTGGAGAGAAGCTATGAGTACTGTTCTTTATATCCTCAACCAGGTACAAATCAAAGGTGATATCGGTAAGACCCCTTTTGAGCTATAGTCTGGTCATAAGCCTACTGTTAGATATCTCAAAATCTTTGGGAGTAAACGCTATATCAGAAGAGATGTAGATATAGGAAATTTTAATGCTAGGAGTGATGAAGGAATCTTTCTTGGTTATTCTACTAAGAGTAAGGCCTACCGGTGCTACAATAAGAGATTGAGGAAAATGGTTGAAAGCGCAAACGTTAAGGTTGATGAAGACATTGCTAGATCATCCAAAACCTATGGATATGATTCAGATGATCAGAATTACAACACAAACAAAGGTTAGACTTCAAATCAAGTTTAGATCATTCCGATGAATCAAGAAGATCAAGAGGAAGGAGAAACTAGTGAAAGTGCAAAAGAGAGATCACAAGAGCCTGAAGTTTAAGAACATCCTAAGAATCCAAGGTATGTGAGATTAAATCATTCAAAAAATTAAATTATAGATGATAAGAACAAAGGTGTCCAGACTAGGAGAATAATTGTAGAAGAATACTATTTAATATCAAAGATTGGGCCAAGTAATGTAAATGAAGCATGCAAAGATGAACATTGAATGGAAGCAATGAAAGAAGAGCTACTGCAAATTGAGAAGAATGAAACATGGACTCTTGTTCCTAGACCTAAGGGAAAAAATGTAATTGGAACTAAATGGGTCTTTAGAAACAAACTAAATGAGCAAGGTGAAGTTGTCAGAAATAAAGCAAGACTAGTCTGTAAAGGATATTCTCAGATGGAAGGAATTGACTTTGAATAAAAAATTTCCCCTATTGCTAGGATTGAAGCTATGAGGTTGTTTCTTGCTTATGTTGCTTACAAAGACTACAAGGTTTATTAGATGGATGCCAAGTCAAAATTTCTAAATGGTGAATTGGAAGAAGAGGTGTATGTTGAGAAACCTGATGGATTTCAATTGACTGATCAAGGAGATATGGTTTGTCGATTGAAGAAAGAACTGTATGGACTCAAGCAAGCCCCTAGAGCTTGGTATGTGAGATTGGACAAGTATTTGATGAAGCTTAGATTTAACAAAGGTAATTGTTGATAGTAATCTGTATTTCAAAATTGATGATGATAAAGATTTGATTGTGGAAGTATTTGTTGATGATATCATTTTTGGAGGAGATGATGGTTTGTGCATGAAGTTTGCTGATGAGATGCAGAATGAGTTTGAGATGTCAATGATTGGAGAGATGAAATTCTTTTTGGGATTATAAATTACTCAATTAGATAAAGGGATCTTTATATCTCAGTCCAAGTATGTGAAAGAATTGCTAAAGAAGTGTGGTATGGAAGATTCAAAGCCAGTCGGTACACCCAATGGTGACCGAATGTAATTTGACAACTGATGATGATTCTCTGAAGGCAAATCAGACTACATACAAATCAATGATTGATGGATTGCTTTATTTGACTCAAACTAGACCTGATATCATGAATGTTTTATGTATTGTTGCAAGATTT
Source organism: Sequoiadendron giganteum (assembly GCA_007115665.2). Lineage (NCBI taxonomy): Eukaryota > Viridiplantae > Streptophyta > Pinopsida > Cupressales > Cupressaceae > Sequoiadendron > Sequoiadendron giganteum. The sequence continues at coordinate 159,333,408 of CM021110.1, read as the reverse complement.
TAAGCTGATCCTAAGGAATCTCATGTGATTGTTGTGAAGAGAATTATTAGATACTTGAAGGGAACAGTTGATTTTGGCCTGTGGTATCCTAAAGATGATGATCTTACTTTGAGTGCCTTTATTGATGCTAATTGGGTAGGAGATGTGAATGATAAGAAAAGTACTATTGGTGGCACATTTTTCTTGGGAAAGAAGCTGATTTCATGGTTAAGTAAAAAGAAAAATGTCATTTTTTTGTCAACTACAGAGGCATAATACATTGATGCTGCTAACAATTGTACTCAAGTATTATGGATGAAGCAAATGTTGAAAGATATCACAGTTATGTATGATGAGACTATCGCTATATTATATGATAATTCAAGTGCAATTAATATTTCTAAGAATCTGGTGTTGCATTCAAAGACCAAGCACATATCTATCAAGTTTCACTTTTTGAGAGAGAAGATGAGTGAAAAGGAAGTCAGATTGGAGTATGTGCCTACTAAGGAATAGATTGCAGACATATTTACCAAGCCATTGCCTAAGGATACTTTTGAGTATCTCGGAGGGAAGTTAGGGGTGATTACCCCTCCTAATCAGAACTAAGATGCATTGTCTTGCATTAGTCTGTGCATTTCATAGTCATATCTTGATTCAGATTAATGTTGTGGTGGCTACTACTCAGGGGGAGTAGTCAGATGATTTAGATATGTGGTTCAGAGCTTGTATGTACCTTTTTCATTGATGTCAAAAGGGGAGAAGAAAAATGTGTAAAATTGGGAATTATCTGAGGAGAAGTCATGAAAAAAGAGTCAGAACCTGAGGGGGAGTAGCTGCTAAAGTTAGTTGCGTTGATGATGTTTTTCACATCATGTGTTGCCATCAATTATAAAGGAAGATATTGTTGAATGTTGTGGTTGTGTGGCTGATATGTGGTTGTCATTAATGTCAACACTATTAGCATTAATGTCTTTAAGACTATATATGTCAAGGATATTAAGAAAATTGTAATAAAATATGTTGCAAGTTGTCTGTGAAGCAGTGAAGACCAGTATGATGGAAAGTTTAGTATGTTGATGGTGAGAAGTTGTGGATTAAAGGGTTTGCTTTTAGGTGTATCTAGTTTATCCATCAAAATTCTCAGAGGTTCGCATGAAGATTTGAGGGGGTTATGAGTTTCTATGTTTCGACAGTTATTTTGTTACTGTAGCTGGTGTTCCTAGAAGAAGATAATGTGATTATGGTAATCCGAGTTGTTGAAAATTCTCATGTGGTGTTTTTGGATGTTTCTATATCGTTCTCTATCTATGTTGCATGCCCAAATTGATCGTTGTGCTCGTGATCAGTGATTTTCTCTTGCGTGTTCATGTTTTTCATGTTCATGGTCGACAGGGTGATTGTAGCCTATTGTGGCTCTTTGAGGAATAATTTTTGAAGGTATTTTTGTGTTTGAGTATTTCATTTTGGGTCTCTACTCTGTTGTGGACAACCTTGGTTGATTCACATTAATAATTTTTATTGTTTTGGGCCAACAATTTGTATTCTTCTTATTATTTTGTTGAAGCCGACATGAAGCGATGTAACTCCTTGTTGCAGATATATATAAGTGATTGTTTCATCATTTGAATGTGATCAAAGAAGTGTGTGTGTGCGGATAATTTTCTAAATCTTTCGAAGGAAGAGTAAAGTTTGAAGAAGAGTGAATAAGTGTTCATGTGCTTAATCAGAACTGTAATCAGGCATTAGCAGATGCTACTTTCTCAGTTTAAAATCTGGATGGTTGTAATCCGAATGTTTCTATAAGATAGTGAGTCTTCCCTTGGGTAGTAAGCCCTTTGTATTTGAGCAGTGAGCTCTAGGTAGTGTGCCTAAATGCATATGCATTCCCTATTTATTCTTCTTATACTTTTAATAGGGTATAAACTTGTGGACTGACCTCCACCGTGGTTTTTCCCCTAACAGGGTTTCCAAAATCTTGGTGTTATGTGTGTTTTTGATGTGTTGTTGATTTATGCTTTCATGGTTATTAATTAGATATGAGAATAGGGGTTAATAAATTTAATAAGTTTGAAATTACGTGACAAATGATTCACCCCCCCTCTCAGTTGTCTACCCTTGTGTTGCTAACATACTATCCCTCCTAGTGCGCAATCCAATGAGGTGGAAAATTTGATTGAGAACATGAATAAACCTAATTTGGGCATTGTCTTTCATCAAAGTGAATTACCTTCTTTATAAACACAATAAAATAACCCTTTGATGATGTTGGTTTTTATTAACAAGGCTAGGATTAGGTGTACCCTTGTTGAAAATGGTTCAAGACTTAATGTTTATAGTGTAAATCTTTTGGATAAAATTGGAGTGGACAAGACTAAAATCCAACCAATGGATTTGTCTATTTGTGGTTTTGACAATGTAGGAAAGCAACTGTTGGGTGTAATAACATTACTTGCCAAAGTTGGATTCATTACTTTACAAAATCCTATCCATGTCATGCCTCAAGATATTTCATATAATATTCTCTTGGGTAGACCATGGATTCATGAAATGAATGCAGTGCCTTCAATGCTTCATCATTCACTGAAGTATGTATACAATAAGGTTTACACAATAAAATTTGACCCTAAATTTGAATAGTTTTTATAGGCTAAAACATGAATGATGAATCCTCTTGCAACTACAAAAGTAGAGCCTTTACAAGTTGAGGATAAAAAAGAGGCTCTTTCATCAGTGACAAAGTTGTTGGATGATGATTGGGGATAATTAGATTTCACACCTACTTTCATGGAGGAATACAAGATTACAAAAAAAATAGGAAAAGAGAAAGAAGTTGTGATGGTATCAAAACAATTTGACATTGAAACATCCAAGACACAAGAGTTCACAACTTCTAATAGTTAAGAGAACACGAATTACACATATACCTATGATGAAAATGACTACAAAAAACCACCTTCTTCAAAAGAAAGGGAAAAACTTTATGGAAGAGGTTATCAACTATTGAAACAATGTGGCTATAATGGAAAAGGATGTGGTGTAAAAGAACAAGGTATCCATGTCCCCATAAAGCCTAACACACAAGAAATAATAAGAGGTCTTGTCTATTGTCCTTCAAAAACATAAAATAGCCTTTGACTTAATCAATATCATTAGTTACTGCTCCTTTCCATGTAGTAGTGGTAGTATCACACAATACTCACTACTATGCGTGGGGGTTATAACTTGGATTCATGCAATCATATTTCATTTCACAAGGAGCAACATATTATCATCATCCATCTAGGCTCATCTTTGTCGCTACGCTTGGGGGGCAAGGGGTAGGTAGCCTTGTCCTAGGTGCATTCCTTCTAGCAAGGGATCCCTCTTTATCTCCTTAAAACATTAGTGTAGAAACTACACTAACATCTTAAGGGGGGCCATATAGTCCCTCGCTTATTGTTTGCATAAGAAATGACCCCTTCTTAGTAATGATAGTATACATCTCCTAGGGAGTGTGACCTTGTCAATCAAAGTGTGGCCTCTTTAATCCATGTGATGTGTCTCCTTTGTGATGATATTAGGCTTGATGTCCCATAAGAGTGTGATATTTCTTGGCATATAATGTTCCCCTTAGTGGTAATATTATGGCTAGTATTCCCTAAGGCATGATCTTTTATTTCTCGACTAGTCCTTTCTTAGTGGTGATACTGTGTATGATGTTCCCTAAGGTGTGACCTTCATGTATTAAGAAAAGACCTTTTGATTGTTACCTTTTTTGGTGATATTATTACAACATCCATCGAGGCTTTAAAACTTTATCGTATTCATCCCATGTGACATTAAACCTTGTCATATTCATAGAACCTAACATAATAAAAATTGCTATTTATGTGCAAAACTTTTTACTTCATGGAACCTGGCATAATACAGCCTACTAACCATGCACATAGCTTATTTTTCTTCACTTTTTTCATGAGAGTTTAACTTAGTTAGAATTGGCATAGCATCTTGTGGAACCTTATAAAGGTTATCAAGGAGTATAAATCTTGGCATGGTTGTTATGGGCACACCTTGTAGACCTAGTGTGTGTTTACTATTGTTGCCAACTTGTTACAGACACACCTTTTAGACCTAGTGTGTGTGTCTCATTTTACCTTATCTTGGGGGATCACCTAGTGAATATTAGACTTCACTAGCCTGTGTGTCTCCCAATTTTTGGTTCACCTAGCAAATATCAGAATTTTCTATGGTGTATCATGAACACCCTTAATATGCCCACCTAACATAATATAGCTTGCTTTCCAGTTGAGCCATATGGCCCATTAGTGATGTGTATGAATTTAGTCCTGATGGGAGCATTCCTTTATTCAATGGATGACATTTGGCTTTCGAGAAAAATTAAGATTAAGGTCTCTTTGCCTTATTGACTCGAATATTTTAGTACTAACCTTGTGTTTTGTTGTGTATTTTTTATGTGTTTTCATGTGTGTTTTTGTTTCATTGTTATCTTTATGTTCCGTCATACCATGTGTTTTTATTGTGTATTCTTCGTGTCTTTCGACATGTATGTTTGTGTATATTGTTTTGTTGTATATTATACATATGTGTGTGTGTTACTTTGTGCTTATGTTGGTTTTCCATGGGATCTTGGATCTTGGGAGCTTGCACAATCCCCTTGATCCTTAGTCATCATATCTCTTCAATATTTGGACAATTGAACCCCTCTTGAAATATTTTTCTACTTTAGTGTGAGTCTAAGTGTAACTTCATACTCTCACTAAAGTGGGGGCTAAATGTAGTGTTGAAAATTGTCACCCTTTATAATTTCACAGTATGTTTTTCTCCCCCTAAGTTATTGAACCTAATTAAACCTCTAATGTCCTAAAATTATGCATTTTGAAACCCATTTGTACCATTTTTTGATAAATTGCAAGCATTGAATAAATGCATCCAACTCATGTGTTATTCCCAACATGTAGTGTCCTAGAAATTTGGGCCAGGACCCATCACCCTTGGGCGCATGGGTCCCATTTCTTAGCCAAGATCTATTTTGGGACATGTTAGTGATATTTTAACATTTAGAATTCAAATTTCAAGTGTCAGCTTTCGAGATCTAATTTTTGGGAAATTGAATAAATGCCTATAAATACCTAGTCTTTTCACCATTTTGAAACTAGAACTACAATTGAGGAGAAAATACTATTGTCAAGAGCAAGTCAAGAGCAATATTTCAAAGCTTTGTTGCAACAATTCAAGATCCAAATTATAGAGCTGGAAAATGTACTCTTTTACATTTTCACACTATATTTACATCCCCTTAATTAATTGGAATTAATTAAGCTTCTAATTGCCTAAATTATGGATTCCTATGCCTTATTATTCCCATTTTTTTGAAAGGGAAACAAACATTAAACAAATTACAACATTAATTTAAACACCTTGGAAATTGTGTGTCCTAGATTTAGGTCCTAAGACCTATTCGCCCAAGGGAAAATGGGTCCTTAAGTGCCAAGACCCAATTTTTAACATGTTTTTGGTGGTATTTTAATTATTCAAATTCAAGTTTCAAATGTTGGCTTATGGAATCTACTTTTTGGGAAATTAGATAAACACCTATAAATACAGTTATTTTATCAATTCAAACCTAACACACTTTATGCAAGCATTTCTAGAGAAAATATTATTGTCAAGAGCATTAAAGAGTAGATTTATCAATCATCTACAATAGAAATCAAGATCATATCATCATGTCAGAGTTATATGTGTCCATATTATGTTTTGAAGCTAACATTGTGATGTAGGTTTCAAGCATTCAAACCTCAAATCAAGCAATCATTCAAGATACAATCCTTAGAGTGATGTGTTAGACTTCAGTTCTTTAAGGGTAGCCATTGAAGGTTTGGTGAGTTATGACATAAATTTTTTCATTCTTTAATCCTTGTCATTTGTCATTATCTTTCATTATCAAGGTTTAATTACCAATACAGGGTTTGACTAAGGCAAACCCCTATTCACCAAAAATAAATAATTTTTCCCTTTCTTTGTGTGTACAGATTTGCAGGTGAAGAAGGATTGAAGATTGATCAAAAGTGCAATTTTACAAAGTTTTCAAGCCATGAAAACTTACCTACAAAATTTATTTCCAACTTTTTGATAGTTTAATTCAAAGGAATTTGGAGTGCAAATCTCGGATCAGAAGACTATGAAATTAAAGTTTGAATTCCTATTGTAGTGTAGAAAAATGTATCCCTTTACATTTTCATACTTGTTTGGGCCCTTCCTGCTAAAATTGGGCTTCTTATGCCTTATTTGGTCCTATTTTGCATCCACAAGCCTTATTTCATGCATCTTTCTGAGGATAATCTTGAGACATATCAAATAAACAATCATAATTCAATGCTTTTGGGTCATGTGTCCTAGATTTAGTGATTTGGGACTCATACGCCACCTTGGGCATATGGGTCCCACCTAAGTTTTGGGGCCTAATCCTAAATTTGGCATTAAACTTAACATTTCTTGAAATTTGTGTCCCAATATTAGCCTACTGGGACTCATATGCCCCAACTGGTGTATGAGTCCTGCTTAGCTTGGACCTATTTCAAATTCAAATTCTTGACTGGATTTTATGCTCCTAGATCTGAAGTCGGCTTTTAGTGTTGTAATTTCAAGAAATTTGGTATAAACAAGTATAAATACAAGGTTATTTCACATATTTTCTCCTATCAATTCAAGTATTCAAGCATTATAGAAAATTTGTGATCAAGGGCACTTTAAATAGAATTCAAGACATGATTATCAAGCATTTTGGAGCCACATTCAAGATTCAAGCATCATGTTTTTTTTTGAGCTAACATTTGTGATGTAGGCATTTCATGGTTCAAGCAAGCATTCAAGTCAAGATTCATAACATACAATCAAGAGTCAAGATATACATTCATGCTAGCCATTTCATATAAGATTGCAGCCTCTTATTCAAGGATTTGGTGAGTTGCAACATAGCTTATTTGTTGATTCATCATTTCTTCATTCTATTTGATTTCATTTCAAAGTTTGATTACAAAAATGGGGTTTGACCAGGGAAAACCACTATCCACTAACAAAACAACATTTTCCCCTCTCTTTGATGTGTGATTTGGAGATTTAGGTTGAAGATCCATTGAAGAGTAGCATTGAAGAAAGTTGTCAAGGTTGCAAAGTTGTCATCTTTCTTGCAATATTATGGAAAGTCACCTACATGTCAAAATTTAAAGTTTCAGACTCAGAGATCAAAAGGGACAAAACCTGTAGAAGATCACTAGAGGATATTAGAGTTTTATCAAGACCCTAATACTAGGAGTAAATTGCCCCAACTGGCGTATGAGTCCCAGTATACTAGTTTTCAGACTTTTTTTTGTAGATCTTGGTTTACCAATTACAGATTCTGGATTCAGCCCGAAACCCTAAAATGGGACTAAATCGCCCCAACTAGTGTATGATTCCCAATGTGCATTAAAATTCATAATTTTTGGATTACAAAATTTATTTCAAGCATCTTTAGTTTTCTAGGTGCACCTCTGTTCATTCTCAGTTCACTATTATGATTTTGAGTTTCATTTCATAGGTTACATAGCTAGAATTGCATATTATTTACATTTCTTTCTTTCTAAGCCTTTGCTTAGTGGTGAACCCCCCTTTTTATTTAATCACACCCAAGGAAACCATCCTAACCCTATTTCATTCCTCAATCAATTCAATTGGTTGAGGGATCTTGGTTTCCTTTAATTAACTAGAGTGAAATAGGTCCTCCTAGTTTCATCTCCTAAAAGGTGGAACCCTATTTCCTCATGTTCATTTTGGTGAACCTAGCCTTTTGAAACCTTATTTCTCACTAGGTGTGCATCATAGTCCTAGATCTAGCCTACATTAACTTTGCATTAGGTCTTGCATTAGTTAATTTTCATTTAGGGCTTCTAAATCTTACATTAGTGAAAGTGCATATAGGTTGCATTTTTGCATCTTGCATCATTGAATTTTATTTAAAATTTGTAATTTCACATAGTCTAGAAAACATATAAATTAGAAACCTTAACACTCACTCAAAATTTGCTGATTTTAGTGTCAAAAGTCTAATTTGGGACTCATTTGCCCCTCTAGGCAATTTAGTCCCAATACAAGTTATTTTACCTATTTTTTGGGAATTTTGTGTTGACTATTTTTTTAGCATTTAAACCCTTCAAAAACCCTAACTAGGACTCATACACCCCTCTGGGTGATTTAGTCCCGTGTTAGATCTGAAATTGCATTTTACTACATTAAAAACCTTATTTTTGTGCTTCTATTTGCTGTTGTTGGATCTTTCTTTCAGTTTATTGAGTTTCTGTTTCGTTCATTTCATTGCATCTAGCTTCATTTCATTTGAATAAAAATTAAAGAATATCATTTATCTTGTCTTCATTTCAATTATCTTGCATTCATTGATTGTCCCTTGCATGAGCTTTACAATTTGGTGTCCTATTGCTAAAACTATAGTGAGACGTAGTTTGAAACTCATGCCATCCCATGATAGCACACTCATAATGGATCTTGGGTTATCTATCTCTTTCACTCATAGTGTTGATACTAGTTCACTAGGTATGGACCATACCCTTAACAACTCTTTACCTTTAAGTAGCGTGACAAGTGTTGAAACAATGGTTACTAGCATTCCTCAAGAAAACATAATCTAAATCCATGAAGACTTAGCGAACCTAAAACATCAATTGAGTAATGAAAATATTTCCACCACTACTATTCCCACCATAGATAACATACACCGCATGATTATAAGTGAAGAAGGAATAGAACTTGCACGTAACCTAGCTCAATTTTTTGGAAAACTTACTAGTTGTGCTCAACATTCGAACAATGTACAAAGTCAAGGAGGAACTCAAATTCCTCCTCCCACAACTATTTCCTCTATTCCCACCTATGCCAACCCTCAAGTTACAACAACAATGCAATCTACTAGCAATGTATTCCCTACATTGAGTATTTCCGCTAGCAATCCTAGTACCTTTGTGGCATCGCACATCATATCTCCTACCACTTTACCTCCCGTAAGCATTCCATTCACTTCCCCCTTGAACACATATACACCTCCACCACATTCACCTCCATCTCAAAATACAAACAACGACACCATCCTTAACCAACTTTTGCAAAATGTTTCATCCCTTCAAAATAAAATTTCCACCATAAACCAAAATCAAAATGGCCAACCTACATTCTATGTCAAAATCAATCCTTTATCCTTGGAGATATTGAGAACACATATATCACAAGGTATAAAGATTCTTAGATTTGAGAAATTGGAGGGAGAGGAGATCCTTCTAACCATGTTTTTGCTTATACTACCTTATGTAGTGATTTTGTCCTTGAGGATAAGCTCTTGGCTAAGATTTTCCCTAGGTCTTTGAATGATATTGCTTTAGAATGGTTTTCCTCATTATCAAACAACTCAATTCATTCATTCAATGAACTTTTTGAGGCCTATATAAACTATTTCTAAGTGCACATGACTCCTAAGATGACCTTAGCTGATTTGATGAGATGTAAGAAAAAGGATGATGAAAAGGTTACTAAATTAATTTTATGCTACCAGTCGCTTTATTCCAAAATCGATCTAAAGATTTGTGACCCTCACCTTCAACGGATGTTCATTGAAAACTTGCAAACTAAGACACAAGATAAGCTTGGAATGATGAATTTTCCTTCCTTTGTAAACTTGTGTACTACCCTTCACGATTATCAAAACTCGGTTAGTAGTCATGAAACAAAACCCACCTCTAGCCATCATGAAAAGGCTAAATCTATAAATCAAAATAATTATCAACCTTTTAGGAATCAGAATAAAGGCTTCCTTCAACTAAACTCCCCTCAACCAACTCAACATGTCGATATCGAAGCGGTTGCTATAAAGAAGAAAAATCCTTTTACATTTGGGGATCTGGCTAGACAATTTACTCCCTTTCTCGATACCCTTCATAACACAATGTTACAACTTCTATAATAGAAGATGATCACCTTACCTCTCGTTCAAACACTCAATCCTAATAAGCCTTTACCTACAAACTTTAGATCAAATTCTTATTGTCATTATCATTGACAAAATGGACATGATATGAAACATTATAAGCATCTTAAACATCTTGTTCAAGACCTCAATGATTCCGGTCGACTTCAAATTGGAGGTGTTAATTATCAAGGAAATAAGTCCGTTTCCCCTCCCAACCAAAACTTGCAAATCTTCACCAACCCTATTCCAAATCATGATATTTCATTTGTCAAATCTAGTGAAACTAAGAAGAATGATGCGATGAATGTTGACACAAATGATGACATGGATACTATTGAACAAGGTCCTATGGATACTAATGAACAAAATCCTATGGATCATTTGATTGGATTGATCAAAATTCAAACTTGTAAGGGCCTAATTAAAAATACTCTTGACATTTCTTTCTCATCTAAGGATATAATTAGAAATGCACTTGAGGGTCCTATTTACATAGCTAGTCGAATCAATGACAAGCCCACTAATGAGATATTAATTGATCCCATGTATGGAGAGAATGTGATAACTGAAGAATTCTTACTTGTGCATGAACTTTATCAAGAAAATTATGATAAACCAAAAGCATGGATAAAAATGGATAATGGTTTCGCTTGCCCTACGATGGGATCGATCACCCTTCCTTTAAAAAATAGACCAAAACAATTAGATGTATCATTCTCCATCATCTTGATATCGGATCAATTCGATGTGAAGCTTGGTTATACATGATTATGCTCCATGGAAGTCATCCCATCGGTTGTGCATAGATGTTTAAAGTTTCCATTTGACAATGAAATATTTACTGTGCACCATAGTGGCTTTAATCTTGTGTCCTCCTGTGGGAATTTTTCATCGAACTTATTTTGGCCTGAGCCTATGGAACCTATAAAACCTTGTGAGGAATTATTTTTCAAATCCTATCAAAATTTTAAGGTGAAATGAATGGAAAAGTTGTTCCTTAGAAACATGCCTCAACCTATGATTAAGCCTCCTATCCTTGATGAAACTATGATTGAACTAAAATAAATTCCAAGTAACCAAGACTAGCCCATGACACATACTTTTCCTATCTCCTACAAAAGACCAAGAGATAACCAAATAAATTCCATCATGCCTCCAAAGATAAAACAAGTTTACAAAGCTAAAGAGAAAGTGGTTGAACAACCTCCTATGGTTCCTTCTGTTTCTCCCCTTAGGGAAGAAAATAATCCTATGGTTGATAAACCTGCTCCTACACAAACACAACTTGAAAATTGCATAAAAAGAAATATAAATGTTAAAGAGCATAGTCATAGACATTGTTCTCTTGCTTGAAGGCTAAACAAAGAAACAACAAAGAAAATCAACATCCAAACTTGACTGAAGTAATACACGATAAGTCTCCCTCTTCGCCGCAACAAAAAGATCCTATATTGAAACCACAACAAGAGTTAAATCCTTCTTTGGACATTATAATTCAACCTCCTCTTGTGATTAACTTGGGAGATTATGATGAGATTGCTAAAATTGATGAGGAAGTGCATAATGAGTTGAACACATTATTTTCCTCTTCTATGAGCTTAAATGATAATTCTCCTAAGAAGAGTGTTGAAATTGGTGATGACGCTAGTTCAAAACTTATTGTTGTCCCTTTGGCTAGTTGTATGAATTTTGTCTATGATGAACAAGATTGGGATACAAATGAACTGCTAATAGATTGACTCGCATGTGACTTACTAGTCTTGTCCTCATTTTCTTTTACATTTTTCTTTTATGTGATTGCATGTGCTTAAAGTGATCCCCCATACTATTTTGATTGATGTGTCTCTATCTCTTTGTGCATTCCTATATTTGTATCTACATTATTCTCTATGTCGTAAACCTTTATCTTTTTCTTTGTATTGTGTTCTCCTTTTGGGGATGACACAAGGCATTAAGACATTCATGTCTCTTCCATGTTGACCCAAAAAAATTTCCTTTATCTTTTTATTTGTTTTGTGTTTTCCTTTTGGGGATGACACAAAGCGTCGAGAAATTTAGGTCTCTTCCATGTTGACTCAAAAGCTTTTATTTATTTTCACTCTCTTTGTGTCATTCTTATTGTTCCATGAGTATTTGGGGAATGATGACAGTTTTGAGCTCTCTATAACAACATTGTAGCAAAGACATATTCACCCTGAATCCATGGATCCCTTATGTGTTATTTTGGGATTTCATGATGTAGATTTATTTGGAAACAAATGACTTGGCATAGGGATTTCCAAGTAAGCTCTTATGTACTTTTTATTGTTAGCATTTATCATTTGCTACTTTAAAGTAATTTCTCACAACATGGTGTTTAGCAATTCCTTTAAAGTGGGGGCATACATTGGCATTATTATTTTTTGACTCCTGTTTCATTGTGTAGTCTTCTTACTTCATGTGATGCATCTTTATCTTTGTGGTGACATTGGGTGTGATGTCACTCAAGAGCGTGATCTCTCTTATCATATTATATTCCTCTTAGTGGCTTGATGTGACACACTGCATCCCCTAAGTTGTGAATCTTCTATTCTTCAATTGGTCCTCTCTTGGAGACATTAGGCATAATTTTCCCTAAGTTAAGACCTTACATGAACTAAGAAAAGATCCTTTGAATGTACCTTAAACTATTTTGCATTTACAATAACTGTTATATGGCCACCTTGCATAACACACTTTGCTTGCCTATGGAGCCATCCTGTTTGTTCATGAGTATCAAGCATATGAAGTTGTTCTTGCCTCATGGATAATTTTTTTCGTGTTGTGTGGTGCCTTATCAAAGTTATTAGGAGGTATAGATTTGGTATGGTTACCGTATGGGAGCCGAACCTAGGCATTACTTTCCCATATCCACTTGCTTGTTTGTGTGAGCACATACTAGTCACGTGCGTATGTGTCTTGCTGGGGGCTCACCTAGTGGATGACATGAGGTTCCACTATCCCTTGTGAGCATGCATTTGGTTTGCATAGTGGACATTGTGTTTCACTTGTAAAAATTTTGGACAAATAACTTAGATCTGATGCACATCATGCTAGACAAATGATTGAGGCTTGATCCACCCCCTTCTTTTTTGGTTTTATTTTTATTTCTTCTTCATGTCTTTCGTAGTGTATGCTTGTGCCTTATTGCTTCTCCTTACAATATTCATATGTGTGTTCTTTTGTACGTATATTGGTTTTCCATAAGATATTGATCCTAGGGGCTTGATCATCCCTCTTGATCGTTGTCTTATCTCACTAGCATTGGTAAACTTGGACCCCTCTTGATGCGAGTTTGTCTACTTTAGTGTGTTTGAAGCAAGTTCCTCCTCACTAAAGTGGGGGATAAATGTAGTGTAGAAAAATGTATTCCTTTACATTTTCACACTTTTTTGGGCCCTCCCTACTAAAATTGGGCTTCTTTATGGCTTATTTGGTTCATTTTGCATCCACAAGCCTTATTTAAAGAATCTTTTCGAGGATAGTCTTGACACATATCAAATAACTAATCATAATTCAATTATTTTAGGTTATGTGTACCACAAGACTATCGAATAACCAATCATAATTCAATGATTTTAGGCTATGTGTACTAAATTTAGTGATCTAGGACTCATATGCCAACTTGGGCATATGGGTCCCACCAAAGTTTTGGGGTCTGATCCTAAATTTGGCATTAAACTTAACATTTCTTGAAACTTGTGTCCCGAGCTTAGCCTACTAGGACTCATACACCCCAATTGGCGTATGAGTTATGCTTAGCTTGGACCTATTTTAAATTCAAATTCTTGGTGGAATTTTATTCTCCTAGATCTGATGTCGACTTGTAGTGTTGTAATTTCTAGAAATTTGTCATAAACAAATATAAATACAAGGTTATTTCACATATTTTATCCTAGCAATTCAAGTATTCAAGAATTATAGAAAATTTGTGATTAAGAGCACTTTCAAGAGAATTCAAGAGCTGATTATCAAGCATTTTGGAGATGCATTTAATATTCAAGCATCATGTCAAAGTCATCATGCATCAAGTTTGTTTTTGAGATAACATTTGTGATGTAGGTATTTCATGATTCAAGCAAGTATTCAAGTCAAGATTCATAACATGCAATCAAGAGTCAAGATTTACATTCATGCTAGACATTTCATACAAGATTGTAGCCTCTTATTCAAGGATTTGGTGAGTTGCAACATAGCTTATTTTTTCATTCATCATTCCTTCATTCTATTTGATTACCAAAATGGGGTTTGACCAAGGCAAACCCCTATCCACTAAAAAAAAAAACATTTTTCCCTCTTTGATGTGTGATTTACAAATTTAGGTTGCAGATCCATTGAAGAGAAAGATTAGATAAAGTTGTCAAGGTTGCAAAGTTGTCATCTTTCTTACAAGATTATGAAAAAGTCACATACAAGTCAGAATTCAGAGTTTCAAACACAGAGATCGGAAGGGAGAGAAGCTATAAAAGATCACTAGAGGATATTAGAGTTTTAGCAAGACCACGATACTAGGACTAAATTTCCCCAACTGGCGTATGAGTCCTAGTATACCAATTTTTAAATTTTTTTTGTAGATCCGCGTTTACCAGTTGTAGATTTCAAATTAAGCTTGAAACCCTAAACTGGGACTAAATCGCCCCAACTAGCGTATTTGTCCTAGTGTGCATTAAAAGTCATAATTTTAGGATTACAAACTTTGTTTCAAGCATCTTCAGGTTTCTAGGTGCACCTTTGTTCATTCTCAGTTCACTATTTTGATTTTGAGTTTCATTTCATAGGTTACATAGCTAGACTTGCATATCATTTATATTTGTTTCTTTCTAAGCCTTTGCTTAGTGGTGAACCTTGTCTTTAATCACACCCAAGAAAATCATCTTTACCCTAGTCCATTCCTCAATCAAGTCAATTGGTTGAGGTATCTTGGTTTTGTTTAATGAACTAGACTGAAATAGGTCCTAGTTCCATCTCCTAAAAGGTGGAACTCTATTTCTTTGTGTTCACCTGTACAAAGACCCATTCACCCTAGGGAAAATCTATCCCAGTAGGAAACTCAAAAACCACTTTTGGTGATAGGTACACATCAATTTCTCCTTAGATTTGTCTAAAAGTTGTAGTTTTTGTTTGTGCTATCCTTTAAATATGGATTTCAATTTTTACATCACATAATTGAGTTCATTAGACATTTTATTTTCATCTCCCAAAAGTACATTTCAATCACATTTTTCATTTTCTATCATAAAGGAAACAATAGATCCCTTAATAGGGTTGAATCACCTAAATGTTGAAATTCAATCCTACCTTTGGGAGAGTTCTTTTCCTAATAAAATTATAAGAAAGATAGACACATCACCTTCCTTATAGATTCCATCCCCAAAAAACTTTATTTTTCTTTGTTTCATTTTGGTGAACCCGACATTCTTGCACTATAAGATTTTTGATTTGGAGATCCTTCAAACCCTAGATCTAGGATTTTACATTTATTTTCATTTGTATCTCATTTAGGGTTTCCAAAATTGCATTAGTTTGCATTTTATTTAGGGTTTTAAAAGTGCATTTTGCATTAAAATCTAAAAAAGCCAAAAATTTGTATACATATTGCATTCATTTTACATATTAGTCTACATATTAGTGTTTTTCAATCATTAACATTCAAATAAAATTGCATTTAGAAAGTTTCTATTTTTCTTGTTGCTGGTCATCAAATTGCATTTACATTTCATCATAATTTTCTGGAAATCTATAACTGAAAGTGTCTGTTTAAAACTTGAATCAAAGACCTTAAATATCAACTCAGAAACTTATAATTTAATTTTTTCAACCCCTGTGTAAGGACCCATTCACCCTAGGGATAATCTATCATTATACAAGTCATTTTCTATTTTTTTGAGCATTAATTTATCTCTGTCTGCTTTAAATATTGTTGTTTTCAGATCCCAGTTTCAGTTTCTAGAGTTATAGTTTTCTGAAATTGTTTGCATTTAAGTTAATTGGTCAAAGCAAGTGCTTTGTTCAAACATAAAATTTGCATTCAAAATAAAATAATAATATGAGTATGGTCAACTTCACTGGCGTTCAACCTCGTAAGGGCCAAACCAAAATGTCTCTTGACATTGTTTTCTCACAAAATGAAATAATTAAATATGCACTTGATGGTCCTCTTTACATAGCCAAAAGAATCAATGACAAGCCTACCAATGGGATATTAATTGATCCCGTGTGTGTAGAGAATGTGATCACTAAGGAATTCTTGTTTGTGCATGAAATTTATCAATATTT
Source organism: Sequoiadendron giganteum (assembly GCA_007115665.2). Classification (NCBI taxonomy): domain Eukaryota; kingdom Viridiplantae; phylum Streptophyta; class Pinopsida; order Cupressales; family Cupressaceae; genus Sequoiadendron; species Sequoiadendron giganteum. The sequence goes on along the minus strand of CM021110.1, from coordinate 159,317,120 downwards.
GTATGGATAATCAAAAGCATGGATCAAAACACATAATGGTTTTGCTTTCCCTATGATAGGTTCGATCACTCTCCCCTTAAAAGTTGGACCAAAATAATTAAACGTCTCATTCTCCATCATCCCATCGTCAAATCAATTTTGTGTAAATCTAGGCCTTCTATGGCTACACTCCATGGATGTCATCCCCTCAGTAGTGCATAAATGCTTAAAATTTCCATTTGGTAATGAAATTTTCACTGTGCATCATAAGAGTTTTAATCCTAAGTCTTCTCGTGGAAATTTATCATTGAATTTATTTTGGCCCGAACATATGGAACCTATTAAGCCTCATGAGGACTTAATTTTTAAATCTTATCAAAAGTTTAAGGCAACACATATAGCAAAATTATCTCCTAAAAATACTCCTCAACTCATGCTTGAGTCTCCTATCATTGATGAAACCGTGATTGAACGAAAATATCTTCCAAGTAACCAAGACAAATCAACCATGACAAATCCTTCACCTATTTCCTATAAGAAATAAAGAGATAACTATACAATTCCAGTTGTGCCTCCTAAGATCAAAAAAGTTTACAAATCCAAAGAGAAAGTGGTTGACCAAACCTCGATGGTTCCTTTCATTCCTCTCTTGCAAGAAGAAAAGAAACCTATGGTTGATAAACCTGCTCCTACACAATCACAACTTGAAAACCATGCAAAAAGAAATTGAAATGCTAAAGAGTGTAGGCGTAGACATCATGCTATTGCTCATAAGTTAAAACAAGAGAATGAAGAAGCAAAGCATGATGATTCTCCACTTTTTCCACAAAAAAACATGAAACCTCTATGGACATTATCATTAGGCCTCCTGTTGTGATGAACTTGGATGATGATGATGAGATTGTTAAGATTGATGAGGAAGTGCATAATGAGCTGAATTTATTGTCTTCCTCTTCCATGAGCTTAGACGATAACAACAGTGATGATTCTCCTAACAAGAGCGCATCACCACTCCTTGAACCTGGTGATTGTCCTAGTATGACACTCGTTTCCCCTTTGGATAGTCATGCACCTTCTGCATATGATGAACAAGATTGAGATGCAAATGACTTGCTATAGGTTGGCTCACATATATCATTCTAGCTTAATGTATTTTTCATGTTCTTTGTGTGATTGCATGTGTGTAATGTGATTCCATGTACTATGTTGCTTGGCATGTCTTTATGTTTGTGATCCTACTTTGGTTGACCCTTGTCATTCCATTGGTACAAGGATACAAAGGAAGCGAATCTGTTGTGAAATTCTTCTATTTGTATCTTTTTTTTGCATTTTTCTTTTGGGGATGACACAAAATGTCGAGACATTTAGGTCTCTTCGATGTTGACCTTGAAGGCTTCTCCTTTTCTCTCTATGTTTCATTCTTCCTTTGTGCTCATCTTTCCATGAGTTATTTGGGGAATGATGATGATTTTGAGCTCAATTATAACACTACAACATATACTGACCCCAAATTCGTGGATCCCTTATGTGTTATCTTAGGATTGCATATGGGGGGAAACCTCCTTTACATGACATAGCTTTACTTGGAAACATATCATTGGCATAGGGCTTTCCAAATAATCTATCATGTCTCTTTCACCTATTGGATTTTATTGTATTCTACTTTAAATTAATTGTTCATAGCATGGTGTTTAGCAATTTCTTTAAAGTGGGGGGCATTATGCCTCCCACTTGTTGCTTGCTTGATGTCATGACCTCTTGTCCAAAGTGTGGTCTTCCTACTTCACATGATGTGTCTTCTTGGTGGTGACATTGGGATTTATGTCCTTAAAGAGTGCGACCTTGTTGGAATCAAGGGAACACTGAGAGGGGGGGTGAGTTAGTGTTCAACAAATATTAACTTTATAAGTTTGAAACTTAAACCATTCTGTCATTACATTAAAAGAAAGATGCAAGCATTCATAACACCATAACACAGGTATTTTTGTGTGGAAACCCTGTTAGGGGAAAAACCACGGTGAAGGTTAATCCATAATTTGAGTACTCAAATAAAGTTTTACAAAAAGGAATGCACTTGCATTCAGGCACATTTCCTAGAGCTGACTGCTCAAAGGGAAGGCTCATTGCATTAAAAAAGTTTAGATTAAAACCATCTTAAGGATGAACTGAAATAGTAGCATCTATTCATGCTAGGTTACAGTTCTGGTGAAGCTCAAAGATTAGATTCTGGATCCTTTTTCTGACTTTGCACTTCTCTATGCTATGCTATGCTCTTTTCTACTCTTCACATCACACACAAAAATATTCACACTATTATTCTGCTGAATTTCGTACTATATTCACATTCCACACATTCACTATCTTCTCACACTATTCTCACATCAAAATGATAAAACCAATCTCATATATATCCGCTATCAAGGATTTGATCATTTATATGTTGGCTTCATAAAACATTAAATTCTTTTCAAATATCGGGCAGATCCACCACTAATTATTTATACGCATCGTCCAAATTTGGTTAAGACATAGAGAGGACCCAAACAAACATAATCAAGAATGAAGAAATTTAATTAATTACTCCTTATACATCCACGATTACTTTATTCGTTGGGTCAACCTTCTAGCACAAATAACCAATAGATTAGTGCACCAGATCTCCTAGATCGCATACTAGTGACTGCACCTCAGTATACTTCTTCGAATAAGGTAATGCAAACATCAAAAAACCTTCCTTAGAGATCCACAACCCAAAATAATAGTCCGATGAGGTATTTAGATCAACGTTTAAGCCTTTAACCAGATGCCCTGTTCTTCACTCTATTATGTCGGTGTAAACCAAAACTATACTGTAGATCAGATGCATGACTTGGGTTGCCATCAATGACAAAACTTACAAGCCATATTCCAAAAGTCTCCCCCTTGGGAATTGATGGCAACACTTAGTGAAAAATGACTAAGTGTCAAAATCATTATAAGTACGCTGCCAAACTGCTCTCTCTCCCTATGCTTCAAAAAGATTTCAAAACACAACTCCCCTTAAGATTGATGAGACATTTTTCACTGCACTCTCTCCCCTTTGAAATAAATGACAAAGCATAGAAACCATATTCCAAAAAGAAAAAACATGTGTTGAAAATCTCCAAAACTTCAAAATGTATATACCGACAATTCTTCCCCTTAGACCAAAAACTTCAAAAATTTAAATCAGTTTTGAAAACAAGCAACTGCTACTTTAGAAAATTATCTTATGATTTTTCTTCATTTCCAGAAGGAATTTATTCCAAGCATCTATTGAGATCCCAATGATAATTATCAAACTGTTGTTCTTGGATGTTTTGTTGACAATTTCAGTTAAAGATTCCAGAATTGTAATTGCTTCTTCCAATTTGTCACCTTTCCTTAGTATCTCCACCATCTACTCCAATTTGCATTTGGTTAGATCCTCCACCTTCCAAAAAGTGTCCACAAGTATGTTCTTGGTGAATTGAACTTTGGTGTGTTCAGATTATAGCTCCTGAATTCTTTTCCTGATGGTGCCATCCTGATCCTGAAGCATGTCAAAGCTTTTTCCAATGCCATTCAACTCTATTTCAATATGTTCCAATTTCTCTTTATAATTACTAACAACATGGAGCCAATGCATGCAATAGCTGTAGATGTTATTAGCTGAATTGATGCATTGCCTTAACTCATTCATTTTCTTCTTCAGTTTGGTAAGTGATAGTCTAAACTGCTCCTTCAAGTGAGAGATAACTTCACCTTCTTCTTTGTCTTTATCCTCAGAGTTCATTGTTTCTTTACTGCATTCAATCATTTCCTCAGGTAGAAAATTCTATAGACTTTCCAATTTGATCTTGTAGTGCTCAACATGAGAATTTAGTACACTTACAATCATGTCTTGATCATATGATGGTCTAACATACCATAACTTAGCGATCTTCTACATTCCACCTTCTTCTTGAATAAGCTACTATAGCTTTTCTTTTGTCAGATCATCTTCATCCTCACTAGCTTTTCTGGTTGTGATTCATTTTTCTGTGGATCCTCAGTTTCTTCATCAGATTCTTCATCTGGAATATCCACAATTTCCTTTTCTTTTCCTTTTCCCTCAATTCTGGGAACTTTGCATTTCAGAGGGTTGTTTTCAAGAATTTCTTTTTCTCTTTTTTGCTTTTTCTCCATGCCACCAAAAGAGGAACCAACTTTAGTTGTTCTTACCAATAGGGAAATATTAACCAAACCACACTTTGCAAGCACATTTTTAAATAAATTTTCAAATTCTTGATCCCAATCAGCCAAATTCCTAGAATATGAGTATATTTGTCTGCAAACCAGTTCATTTGTTTTCCACACCATATTGTCGATCTTTGGCAAACAATTCAAGAAATACATTACTAAACATATAATCAGAGTACCGAACCTGAAAGGGTAGCCTTTTTGTTTTGTTAGTTGCACATTCTCCATTAGCTGATCCTTTATCAATCCACACAGGTCAAAGTCCCGACCTTCAATTATCATTTTGTGAGAAATATAGACAACGCCAGCTGAGGTCGCTCCTTCTCGGTTTCTAAAAAAGACTTTATATGAAATTATGTGTGCAATGTACTTTGTAACAGGATTCTTGATTTTTGCAATTGTTAGTACCCTCTGATCTCCAATTATTTCTGTTAGGGTTTCAACTTCCTTGTTTCAAATGGATTTCTTCCTTAGTATATCTCCAACTTTGCATAATCCAGTCAAATTCTCAATTATTTGCTTGGAGATGATGTAGGGTTTTTCCAAAGTTATAGTATCATCACACAATCTTCTCAGGATGAATTTGACAAATTCCGCGTTCTCAAAGTACAAAAACTCATTCCAAATATCCAAATTTTTGTGTTTGGCTTCTGTCAATTGTTTCAATTCGTTGGGTAATAATAGATTCCTCATGGACCTAATCTTTCCACTATTGTATTTGTCCAAAATTATTGACCTTTTGATTTGTTCCATTTTTCTTTTCGTACTTAGGTTTAACAACCGCACACCAAATTATATGAAGAGTTTGAAAACAATTGAAATACCTAATAGATTTTGAGTTTCGTTGGCGAATCAACTTTTCTGCTTCAAAATTCTTCTACCGAGTGCTCTCCTTCTTCTCTTCTTCGATGAAAAGTGACAAATGATGATTCCAACTTGACTTTTATAGTTCACACATGTGCAATAAATACATTTGTCCTAAGTTTTTTGGGTGCATTGTTTTCTCAGACAACGACAATTTTTTTTTTTTGCAAACCTATGAATTCTCTGAATTTTCTTTTGAAAGCTCTCCAAAATCTCTGCACATCATAAATACACTTTCTTAACCATTGTTCACATTCTGGTACCATCCATAGACAGGGGAGGAAATATTTTCTTGAAGATCTCCCCCTAGGCCAGTGGCCTTAAATCAATTACTGGAAGCATTACCGGAAGCAGGTTCCGGTTGCAGAACCATTTCCAACATCAAACTCATTTTTCGTTACCCATGTCTTCTTCATTTCATCTCTTCTCTCATTTGTAGTCACTTTTCCTTTTCATTTGTCATCTTTTTGTATATTTCTACTTCTGTATACAGGACCTCTTCTATCCACATTCTTGCTTCTATAGAATCTGGCAATGTGACCATATCTATTGCAATTGTAGTACACAATACTTCCTTATCCAGACCAATCATTCCATTGATTTCTTCTTGATCTGCATTGATTAGAAATATGTCCAAATATTCCACATGTGTAACATTCAACATTATTTCTATTGACAGAGTAGTTTGACACATTTCTACATTCGATTGATTTATGACCAAAATTTTTGCATTTGAAACACTGACCAAAAAATGATGAATCTCTTGATTTCATATTACTTCTACACTGAGTAGCCATATGGTTGAATTTATTGCAAGCAAAACAGTATCCATTAAATTTTTGAGCATTAGGTTGTCTTACCGGATACCTTCCACCTTTGTTCATCAGGTTTCCTTGTATGAAATTCTTTTGTCTAAGTCTGGAACTTTCTCCTTTTTCATATCCAAGACCTCTCTTATCATTTCCACTCTTTTGTCCTTGAGTTAGCTCATCAAGCTTCACTGAACTGATCTTAAACTTCTCCTTGTATTCATTTTCAGTAGTAAGTTCATTCTTGAGAATAACAATCTGTTTACCAAGTTCATCTTCATTGTTTCTGGATCGTTGCAGTTCACTTTCCAACTGAGTGAATTCTTCATTTATTTTTTTGTGCTCATTAGATTTTTCTTTTAAGGACTGAGCATTATTCTCCTCATTCTTCTTCCTTTCTTCAATCTCTTTAGTCAGCTTCATCACCATAGATTCCATCTTAGCTTTAGGGTAGCACCATCTCTAGCAAGCTTTTCACATTCTTCAGTTATTTCCTTCAAGGTCTGATTTAGGTGAGCATCATCCATGTTTTCACTCTCTTGTTGCTGTATTTGGTCACATAGATCCTTTCTCTTTTCCCTGGATTTAACAATCTGATCCTTCAATGATTGAATGAATTTCTTAGCATCCCTAAGATTTTCTTTCAATTCTTGGACTTCTTCTTTAGATTGATCAAGGTCATCAAGTGCCACCAAAAGCTACTGCAGAAGACTACTAGAGTTCATCACATTCCAAGATCCACCTCAAGCTGCTAAACTTCTTTTGAGGAACCAGATGCTCTGATACCAATTGTTGGACTTAAGGGAACACTTAGAGGGGGGCGGGTGAATCAATGTTCAACAAATCTTAACTTTATAACTTTGAAACTTAAACCATTCTATCATTACATTAAAAGAAAGATGCAAGCATTCAAAGGAAACATTCATAACACCATAATACAGGGATTTTTGCGTGGAAAACCTGTTAGGGGAAAAACCACGATGGAGGTTAATCCACAATTTGAGTGCTCAAATAAATTTTTACAATAGATAATGCACTTGCATTCAGGCACATTGCCTAGAGCTCACTGCTCAAAGGGAAGGCTCACTGCCTTACAAAAGTTCAGATTAAAACCATCTGAAGAATGAACTGAAATAGTAGCATCTAGTCATGCCAGGTTACAGTTTTGGTGAAGCTCATAGATTAGATTCTGGATCCTTTTTCTAACTCTGCACTTCGCTTTGCTTTGCTCTGCTCATGTCTACTCTTCGCATCACACAGACAAATTCACACTATTATTCTGCTGAATTTCACACTATATTCACAGTCCACACATTCTCTATCTTCTCACACTATTCTCACATCAAAATTATAAAAACGATCTCATATATATATCCGCTATCAAGGATTTGATCATTTATATGTTGGCTTCATAAAACATTAAGTTCTTTTCAAATGTCGGCCAGATCCACCACTAATTATTTATGTGCATCCTCCAAAGTTGGTTAAGACATAGAGAGGACCCAAACAAACATAATCGAGCAAAAATACACTTAATTAATTACTCCTTATACATTCGCGATTACTATATTCATCGGGTCGGCCTTCTAGCACAAATAACCAACAGATTAGTGCACCGGATCTCCTAGATAGCATACCAGTGAATGCACATCAATATAATTCTTTGAATAAGGTAATGCAAACATCAAAAAACCTTCCTCAGAGATCCACAACCCAAAATAATAGTTCGGTGAGGTATTCAGATCAACGTTTAAGCCTTTAACTAGATGTCCTATTCTTCACTCTGTTTTGCCGATGTAAACCAAAACTATACTATAGATCAGATGCATGACTTGGGTTGCCATCAATGACAACACTTACAATACATATGCCACCGAACCTTTCTTGGCATATGACATTCCTCTTAGTGGTAATGTTATGGCTTGCATTCCTTAAGGTGCAAATATTTAATCTCTCGACTAGTCCTCTCTTGATGGTGATATCGAGCGTGATGTTCCCTAAAGTGAGACCTTCCATGAACTAAGAAAAACCCCTTTGACTATCTTAAATAAAAACTTTTGGCCACTAAGATTAACACAACTTGCTTGATGGTTCCTTTGTTTTATGAGTGTCTAGCATAACGTAGCTTTCTAACCTTGGGATTGTCATGTGTGGCACCTTATCAAAGTTATCAAGGTGTATAAATTTTGGTATGGTTGACGTATGGGAACCTATAGACTTGGAATGACTTTCCCATCACCACTTGTTTTGTGGGTTCAAACCTTGTAGACCTTGTGTGTGCTTCTCACTTTTTTGGGCTCATTGAGTGTATATCATACCACATTTGTAAGCATGTTTCTTGTGGCCACCTTGCATAACTCAACTTGCTAGTTAATCTTTTCTTACATTAATTTTGACATTGTATGATGTTGTATCTTATGTCGTTGCTGCATTCATATTTCTCTTTGTGAATTTGTTGGTTTGCCATGGGATCTTTGTTTTTAGGGGCTTGATCATCCTCCTTGATCTTTGTTATTTCATCTTCTAACATTTGTACAATTAGACCTCTCTTGACTTATTTATCTATTTTAGTGTGAATTTGAGTGTAGGGATCATACTCTTACTAAAGTGGGGGCTAAATGTAGTGTTGTAAAATGCACTCCTTTACATTTTTACACTATGTTTGTATCCCCTTAATTAATTGGACATAATAAAGCTTCTAATTGCCTAAATTATGCATTCCAAAGCCTTATTATTCCCATTTTTCGAAAGGGAAACCAACATTAAACAAATGCTCAAATTAATTTAAACACCTTGGAAATTGTGTGTCCTATATTTAGGTCCAAGGACCCATTCACCCAAGGGCGAATGGGTCCTACTTAAGTGCCAAGACCCAATTTTTAATATGTTTTTGGTGGTATTTTAATGATTCAAATTCAAGTTTCAAATGTTAGCTTATGGAATCCAATTTTTGGGAAATTAGATTAACACATATAAATACATAGTTATTTTATCAATTCAAACCTAACACACTTTATGCAATAATTTCTAAAGAAAATATTATTTTCAAGAGCATTGAAGAGAAAATTTATCAAGCATCTACAACAACAATCAAGATCATTGATGTAGGTTTCAAGCTTTCAATCATCAAATCAAGCAATCATTCAAGCCAATTCAAGCAAGATCCAATCCTTAGAGTGATGTGTTAGACTTCAATCCTCTAAGGGTGACCATTGAAGGTTTGGTGAGTTGTGACATAAATTTTTTCATTCATCAATCCTTGTCATTTGTCATTATCTTTCATTATTAAGGTTTAATTACCAAAATAGGGTTTGAACAAGGAAAACCCCTATTCACCAAAAATAAACAATTTTTCCCTCTCTTTGTGTGTGCAGATTTGTAGGTAAAGACGGATTGAAGATTGATCAAAAGTGTAATTTTTCAAAGCTGTCAAGCCACAAAAACTAACCTATAAAATTTATTTCTGACTTTCTAATAGTGGAATCTGGAGGAATCGGGAGTGCATATTCGGGATTAGAGGACTATGAAATTAGATTTTGAATCCCTACACAAAGACCCATTTTCCCTAGGGAAAATTTGTCCTAGGAGGACACTCAACAACTACTTTTGGTGATAGGTACACATCAAATTCTCCTTCTCAGATTTGCTTGAAAGTTGTAGTTTTTGTGTGTGCTATCCTTTAAATATGAATTCATAATTGAGTTTATTAGGCATTTTATTTTCATCTCCCAAAAGTGTATTTCAATCATATTTGTTAATTTCTGTCATAAAGGAAACAATAGATCCCTTCATATGGTTGACTCACCTAAAGGTTGAAAGTCAATCCTACCTTTCAAATCTCTTTTGCTAATGAAATTAAAAGAAATATAGGCACATCTCCTTCCTTCTATATTCCATCCCCAAAAAACCTTATTTTTCTTCATTTCTAATTTTTGGGAAATTAAATAAATACCTAGTCTTTTCACCATTTTGAAACTAGAACTACAATTGAGGAGCAAACACTATTGTCAAGAGCGAGTCAAGAACAATATTTCAGAGTTTTATTACAAAAATTCAAGATCCAAACATCATGTCAAAGTGTATGTGAGTTCATGTTGTCATGTTATCGTTTTTTTGTGAAGGCTAACCCTTATTTTAGGTCTCCAAATCATTCAAGCAAGATCCAATACCTTGAGGTGATGTGTATGACTTCAATCCTTCAAGGAAGCTATTGAAGGGTGGTGAGTTTGAACACTTTGTGATTTCATCATTCCTTCCTATCATTTATCAATTTATCATTGAAATTTCCATTGTGCAAGTGGAAAAAATTACATGGGGTTTGATTGAGGCAAGCCCCTAAATGACCCAAAATTTTCTCTCTTTGTGAATTTATAGATCTCAGGTTGAAGAGGATTGAAGATAATTTGTCCATTATTGCATTTTTTTTCATACATCTTGTCAAGCCACGAAAAATCACCTACAAAATTATCTGACAGTGTTCAAACAACTTTGCAAGCGGAACCATAAGTATTTGATCTACTACTAGAGGACCCCAAAAGTTGATTAGTGTTGGGAAATCATGTATCAACTTCTAGTTTTGAGACTTAGACAAAAGGACTTGGTGAAAAATGACTTCATTCTACTCTTAACAACTTTATTGCGGCAGTCTGGTTCTGCCCTGGCGGTACCGTGCTGACATCCTGGTAGTTACCGCTTCACCATGGGCTGTGGGTCCGCTCACCACGGTGAGTCTGCCTGTGGTTTGTCTGGCGGTTACCGTCACACTGCGGGCGATGGGTTCGCTCACCACGGTGGCCGTGGTGAGTCTGCCTGCGGTCTGTCTAGTGGTTACCACCACATCACAGGCGGTGGGTCCTCTCATCGCGGTGAGACCGCTTGCAGTCTATCTGGCGGTTACCGCCACACCGCAGGTGGTGGGTCCTCTCACCGTAGTGGCCACGGTGAGTCACTTGCGGTCTGTCTGGAAATCATTGCCCTACCGTGGGGTGGCCTAGCGGCCCCCACGGTAGCTCGGTATGACCACTTGTGGTTTGCTCAACAGTTACCGCCACACCATAGAATGACTTGGACAAGGCAGCAGTAGCACGATGAAGACTAGGGCGAGGTTAGATGAGTTTACCACCATACCGCGAGGCAACTCAGACAGGGATGCGGTAGCGCGGGTAACGTCAGGGTGAGCTCGGGCGAGCTCACCTCCACACTGTGACAAGCTGAAGACTGCTCGGCGGTAGCGTGGGGAAGTCTAGCAGAGCTCAGATGAGCTCACCGCCACACCGCGGGATGGCTCGTCGAGCTCGACGATGGTGCGGTAGGAGCTAGGATGGGATCAAAGCTCAGTGGACCGAGCTTGATCGAGTTGGACCAAAGTCAATAGTGATAGGCGAATAGAAAACCGACATGTGGCTCGGCGGTCAAGGTCATCACAGAAGCCAAAACAGTTAATGGTAGTTATTACAGGCCGAGTTTCAGCTAGAGACAAGACCCGATTTAGGCAAGGAATTGAATGCCTGGGAGGCCCGATGCCAGAAGATCTGTTAGTGAAGATCAGATGGCATGATTGGGTGATCGGTGCATGAACCTAATGTCTGGGATTGGGGTTGTGATAGAGAATGAAATTGTAAGACTTGAAAGTCGAGTACAATGTACATTTTTGTAACCCAAAGGTGATAGTATGCTAGATAGCATTGTAACTGTGAGTGAACTTTAGAGAGTTCTGCTGTGAACTAATCAGAGAGTGAAGACTAAAGAATTTTGTATGTAATATTTTCATTGCTATAATACAAAATTGTCTTTGCTTGGTGTGGTGGAATTTTTACCTAAAAAGGTTTTCCCACGTAAATACTTGTGTCAATCTGTGAATGCTTATTTTGTTATCTCTTTTATGTTGCATGTATTCATCTAAGTAGTTTTAAGAAGCTTAGGAACTCATTTTTTTCTCTCTCCCCTATTGTATGAGTGTTAAGGGAAGGTTCTGATCATACCTTCCCTTCATGATATAGTTAGATTAAGATAAAAAAAATTATTCATAAGTATAGGTATTTTATTAACTTTCAAAACATTATTTTGCCACACTGGCAACCTAGTTGCACACATACATGAACACCATACTTTTTTCATACCAAAAACCCTACTCTATATAATTCATCAGATACATATTTCTATTTCATATATTTGCACGTAGGGTCCAATGCAAAAACAAACACCTCATATATACTGCTTACATGTCAGCTAAAAATCCAAAAATAGCGAGATAAAACAGCCTAACCTAGATTCTTTTACATATATTAATAATTAGCTACATAAATACCAAAAAAATGTCACTTTATACACTCACCATTCAATCACCCACTCAAAAGCATACACACATAAACCAAATGGAGCGCTTTTTAAGAAATTTGCTCCAACCACCTTTTCAATGATGCCCTGCCAGCCAGGTACCAATCATGTCCAACAAGAATTGGTGTATTTTATTGCTTCCTAGGATGTCTCAACAATTCCAAATCATGGGGATGAAGCACACTAACACCCACTGTTGAAACAACAAGCACTCATCAAGCCCACCCAACAAGTCTTGGCCTTTAAACATCTTTTAAGTCATAGCTTCCACATCGATTTCAAAAATACCCAAGTTTAAGAGCAAAGCAATGAACCTCGAAGAGATATCAAGATTCATGCAATTTAGCACTCACCATTCTCCAAGAACACCATGTTCCAAAATCAACTTTTGTAGCACTAATCTAGAGGAAGTCATTTTCAAGTAGAATTCCATTTGAGCCTAAGCCCAGACATCATTCCTAAGGAATGTCGATGTACATTGCTCACCAAGCATACTCTAGAATCCATCCCCGCCACAGTAATGCACTTAACGTATTAATATATACAATAAACAAACTTCACCTCCTACCATTAAAAGTTAGGGCTATATGATGTTTAAAAGAAATGAAAGAATTCAACTCTGAATGTACTTATCAACTCTACCAAGCCATTAAATCTGCCTCTATTGATTATTAGGAATGGCCTTAGCCTTCACACATGTGAAATAATCCTTCATATAT
>CM021110.1:159263409-159304074 GCA_007115665.2 Sequoiadendron giganteum | reverse complement strand
GTCAGGGTGAGCTCAGGCGAGCTCACCGTGACACCGCGACAAGCTAAAGACTGCTTAGTGGTAGTGCGGGGAAGTCTGGCAGAGCTCGGATGAGCTCACCGCCACACCGCGGGATGGCTCGTCGAGCTTGGTGGTGGCATGGTAGGAGCTAGGATGGGCTCAGAGCTTAGTGGACCAAGCTTGATCGAGCTAGACCAAAGTCAATAGTGATAGGTGAATAGAAAATCGACACGTGGCTCAGTGTCAAGTTGCTGATTGGCTAGAAGCCAAAATAGTTAATGGTAGTTATTGCAGGCTGAGTTTCAGCTGTAGACAGGACCTGATTTAGGCAAGGAATTGAATGTCTGGGTGGCCCGATGCAAGGAGATCTATCAGTGAAGATCAGATGGTGTGATTGGGTGATCGGTGCATGAACCTGATGTCTATGATTGGGGTTGTGATAGAGAATGAAATTGTAAGACTTGACAGTCGAGTACAATGTACATTTTTGTAACCCAAAGGTGACAGTATGTTAGATAGCATTGTAACTGTGAGTGAACTTTAGAGAGTATTGCTGTGAGATGATTAGAGAGTGAAGACTGAAGAATTTTGTATGTAATATTTTCATTGCTGTAATACAAAATTGTCTTTACTTGGTGTGGTGGGTTTTTTACCTGAAAAGGTTTTCCCACATAAATACTTGTGTCAATCTGTGAATGCTTATTTTTTTATCTCTTTTATACTATATGTATTCATCTCAGTAGTTTTAAGAAGCTTAGGAACTCATTTTTTTCTCTCTCCCCTATTGTATGAGTGTTAAGGGAAGGTATTCTGCACTATTGTATTTCCCTTCAATTAGGACCTCCTATTAGGGACCCATATGCCCTTGGGCAATAGTGTCCTATAGTGATTGGAACAATATTTTTTGGGTTAGTACATATCACTTTTTACTTCCCAGATCCACCTGCAAACTATTATTTCGGTTTGTTAGTTGTTAGGATCTTACAATTTACATATTAAGGAACACAATCTAATTAGGTTACTCATTCTAAATCACTTCCAATCCATTCCCATCCTCAATCATATGTAGATCTAGGTTTGAATGGATCACCTTCATGGTTGTAATTTAATCTAATCTCCTTGTTAATCTACATCTTAGTGTTACTTGGAAAAAGGCCCCTTGCATCCTAGGTTCTTTACATTTCGGACCTAAGATCCCTTTTTCTATATTACAATATATATATATATATATATATATATATATATAGATAGATAGATAGATAGATATATGAAACATAGAAAAAAGGGGACCTTGAAGTTTAATGTGTGAAACCTAGGGTCAATTATGTTCCTTTTTCAAAGTTTCATTGAGAATGGAGATAAAAAAAGGTGAATAGATTGACTTTCAACCATGAAGGTGAGCCAATCAAACTTGGATCTGCACTCTTGGGGCCTTGAAGATGGCCTGGAGTTGATTTAGAATGATTAACCTAATTAGAGTATATGACCTAATTTAATAAATGCAATTTTTTAAAAGCACATAGACTAAAACAGTAAACTGCAAGCAGATTTGAGAAGTATCAAAGATTGTGCACATGTCATAAAAAGTTGGATATGGTATGCAAAGGAGGACTTAGATGCCTAGGGGTGTATGGGTCCCTGAAACTAGTTACACAGTCCTCTAATGCTGGATCTGACCTTCTGTTTCTTGATTGCAGAGTTGTCAAAATTCCGTCAAATAATTTTGTAGGTGAGTTTCTATGGCTTGACAATTTTAGGGCTTTAAATGCAACAATGGACAACTTGCCTTCAATCCTTCCTCAATCCTATTCAAACCTATAACCTGCACATTCAAAGATAGAAGAAATGTTGTGCCATTTTAGGGGCTTGCCTTGTCACACCCCATGTTAATGTTTCCACTTCCACAATGGAAATGTCAATGATAAAAATGATAATCAAAAGGAGGGAATGATGAAAAGACAAAATGCTGCAACTAACCACCCTTCAATGGCTTCCTCAAAGGACTGAAGTCATACAGATCACTTCAAGGACTTGGATCTTTCTTTCTTGAATGCTTGAATTCTTTAGATACCTACAACAAGGGTTAGCCTTCACAAAACAATGATAACATGAACACACATAGAATTTGGCATGATGTTAGATCTTGAATTGTTGCAATTAAGATTTGAAATGTTTTTTTTTGGCGAAAGTGGCAAGCCACTATAATATATTATATAATTAAATAAGATATTACAAAATCTTGTTTTGGGGAGCATACCGACAAGAAAACCAGTAAGAAAACCTCCGATTATAGCTCCGAACGTGTAAATATGAGATACTTGCAAGATCCAATTTTATCATTTGTACAAAATATGCTGATAATTCAAAATTCAACATTTTCCCAAAAGATTTGAAATGTTTCTCTTGACTTGCTCTTAACAATAGTATTTGCTCTATAGTGTACTTAGTGATTATTGGATTTCAAATGATAAAATAACTAGGTATTTATATACAATTGTTCTAATTTCCCAAAAGTTAAATCCTAAAATCTGACACTTAAAATTTGAATTTTGAATGTTAAAATGCCTCCAACAATATATTAAAAACTGGTCCTCGAAAAGATAGGGGGACCCATACACCCATGAGTGTATGGATCTTGCCCTATTTTCTAGGACTTTTAGTGTCGAGATCAAAACATTAATTTCTTGCATTTTTTCAATGCTTGCAATCTTTCAAAAAGTGGTAAAGATAGGCCTTGGAGTGCATAATTTAGGAAATTAGGGACTTAATTAGGCCCATTAATTTATGGAGAGCAAAAAATAGTCTGAAATTGTTAAGGGTGACAATTTTTGACACTACATTTAGCCCCCAATTTAGTGAGAGTATGAACTTACACTCAGACTCACACTAAAGTAGAAAAATATATGCCAAGAGGGGTCCAATTGTCAAAATGTTGTAGAGATAGGATGACAAAGGATTGAGGGTGGTGATCAAACCCCCAAGATCTAAGAGCTCACGGAAAACCAATATAAGCAAAAAGGAACACACACATGTATGATATGTAGAAAGACAACATACACAAACAAACATGTTGGAAAACATGAAGTATATACGATGAAAAAACATGACATAACATAACATATGGATGATGATAAAATAGAAATAGACAAGGTGTAAACATAATGCAAACACAAAGAAATCACATAACAAAAACACACAACAAAACACAAGGTTAGTACTAAAGGATTCGAGTTGGTAAGGTAAAAAGACCTTGGTCTTATATTGTCTCAAATACCAAATGACATTCATCGAATAAATGTTAGTTCACATGAGGAATAGAAAGTTGTATTATGCCACATCACTCATGAAACATATGGCTCCATTGGAAAGCAAGGTGTATTATGCTAGGTGGCCATGTTAAAAAGGGTTTTCATGTTCATGACCCAACAAACTCCACTATGCTGAATCCATGAACTATCTTGAAAAAATCACCTCAGGGGGTGCAACAAAATTCACCTCAGGGGGTGCAACAAAACTCACCTTAGGGGGTGCAAAAAAAATCACCTTAAGGGGTGCATAAAACTCACCTTAGGGGGTGCATAAAACTCACCTCAGGGGGTACACAAATGACAATAGGATAAGCCTAAAAACTCAAGGGATGCTATATCAACATCACCACAAGAGATTACAAAAATAACAAAGGGGCTTTGCTCAATACATGAAAGGTCACGGCTTAGGGGATATCACTCATGACATCACCACCAAGAGAGGACAAGTTGTGGAAAAATAAATTCATGCCTTAGGGAATATTAGCCATAACATTACCACCAAGGGGAATATCATATGCCAAGAAAGGTCACCCTCCTAAGGGATATCAAGCCCAATATCACCATAAAGGAGACACTAATTAGAGATCAAGAAGGCCACAATTTTTATTAACAAGGTCACACTTCCTAGGAGATGTATGTTATCATCACTAAGAAGGGACTATTCCTCATGCAAATAATGAGTGGGGGACTCTATGCCCCCCCTTAAAATATTAGTGTACTTACTACACTAATGTTTTAAGGAGAAACACATGGATCCCAAGAAGGAATGCACCTAACACAAGGCTACCTAACCCCCTTGTCCCCCAAGTGTAGGGAAAAAGGTGAGCCAAATGGATTACAATATATTTCTCCTTGCAAAATGAAAGATGATTGCATTAGGCCTAGCTTATATCCTCATGGATGGTAGCGAGCATGTTGTGACACTACAACTACCACATGGCCATGAGCATGTAGAATAATAAATTTTAATGTATTATACATTCAATTTGATCCCCATAAGCATCAAATTCGCTTAATTTATTCTTTAAATCATAAAATTCATCAGTAAGATGTCCAAGGGTTCTATGATATGCACAATAGGACATGTTTGTACTCTTTCCTTTGTTATCTTCTCATTAATGGATAGGTAGCAATGTGATGTGTCCTAGTTTGAGAAGTGTGTCTAAGGTGTTTTTAGTCTTGGTTATAGGATGTAGGAAAGGTAACTTCTTAAGTTTATATTTTTTGGTTGGTGGTATAGATGTTTGTTGTGAGACTGAAGGATCTTGGTAACCTAATCCTTTGGTATCTTCTAATGGTGTTTTATCCAAGAGAGGACGGATTTCATGCTCATTCTTTATGTCACATCCTTGCTTTCTCAAGATCCTAAATCCTTGACCATAGCAGTGTTCTAATTTGATGGGTGTTTTAGTGACTTTGTTCTCATAAGATGGAGGAGCATCAATAGGTATGTTTTCATTATGAGTGTTATGAATAGATTTCTCCAGAATCGGTGGTTGAGATATGCCTTGTGATTCAATTTTTGGATGTAAGAGGTTGAAAATTTAAAAAGGTGGAATTATATGAGGTGTTGGTTGTTGACATGGGATATTACGCCATTGCATTGAGGGATAAAAGGATGCATTATTTTCAAGGTTATGAAAAGACTTTTGCATGAATTCATGCATGCTTTCTTCATCTTGGTCTAGGATATCTATCTCATGAGAAAATGCATTAAGAGGTGATGGATTATGAATGCCATTTTTAGAATTAGGATCATCACCAAACACACAACTTGAAACAACAACCAAAGATTTCAAAGACATCCAAATTTTACCAAAACACATATCCATAATGAAATTTTGCAATGAGTTTTAGACTATTAATCCATAGGTGAAGAATAATTAGACAACACCTCCGAATAGAGACTTCTAAGAGTATTCTATCACAAAAAGTTGACCTATACCCAGATAATAGGACAAAGTCACTAAGGGGTGTCTGAGTCTCAACAGGGATTCTAAAAATTCAAAGTCTGATTGGGTTTTACACTACATAAGGATTCTTCATCTACTTTCCAACAGTTGTAAGAGTAATTAATTTCCTAGAATTTTCTTATTTTGTACCAATTTGATGCAAAATGTAAGTATGCAAGAATGTTGAAGATTTTTTAACAAGTTATGAATGCAAATTTTAGATCTGAAATACAATAATTGGCTGATTTTGAAATGCAAAGGTCTAGAAATGATGATTTTGATGTAATTTTGAAACGGAAAAAATGCACCTTCTTTCACCTTTATGAACTATATGCAATATGCCTAGAAACATTTAGTTACTGATTCAAAAATAGAGATTTGTAGGTACCTACAAACTAAGCAAAAAAAGATATATTTTTTTTCAAAAAGTTTATTAATGGACTTGTATAAGGACATAGTCACCTAGGGGCATTTGAGTCCTTGATAGGGGGTTTGAAAACTAAAAAAGTAAATTTTTAAGTTATTTTTTAAGGTTTTTATTTCTATCTACAAACAAGTTTGACAGTGACTATTTTTCAAAATTTCTTAGTGTGATTCAAATGCAAATGTATGATAATGTGTGAACAAAAATGAACAATTATGAATGCAATTTTGAATGAAAATATGATCTAAATGACTGAAACACACCCTATGATGCAATATTAGGTACATTTTTTTTTAATGAGTTTTCATGATGCAAATGTGAAACCCTAAATGAGAAATGCAAGACAATACGATGTATAACCTAGATCTAGGGTTTGGAAGACCACCAATTTTAGAAGGTATATAATGTTAGGACATTGGGTTCACCAAAATGAAACATGGAAAAAAGGGGGAACCCTAAATTTTAATGTGTGAAACCTAGGTCAATTATGTTCCTTTTTCAAAGTTTCATTGAGAATGTAGATCAACAAGGTGAATATATTGACTTTCAACCATGAAGGTCAATCAATCAGACTTGGATATGCACTCTTAGGGCCTTGAAGATGGTCTAGAGTTGATTTGGAATGATTAACCTAATTAGAGTATATGACCTAATTTATTAAATGTAATGTTTTGAAAGCACACAGACTGAAACAATAAACTGCAAGTAGATCTAAGAAATATCAAAGATTGTGCATTTGTCATAAAAGTTGTATTTGGCATGCAAAGGAGGACTCAGATGCCTAGGGGAGTATGGGTCCCTGATAGTGGGTCCTGAAATTGATTATGCAGCCCTTTGATACTAGATCCAACCTTCTATTTCTCAATTGCAGAGTTGTCAAAATAGCATCAGATAATTTTGTAGGTGAGTTTTCGTGGCTTGAAAATTTTAGGGCTTTGAATGCAATGGAAAACTTACCTTCAATCCTTCCTCAATCCTCTTCAAACTTATAACCTGTGTTGGTGTGAATAAGTCTTGTACCTAGTTTATTCCTTTACTAGGGACTTAGGGGACTTAATTCACATGTTAAATTTACTTAGGATATTAGTTATCTTATCTAGATAAGCATTAGTTGTCTCATCTAGAAGTTACACTTTCCTAGGTAGTTATGAGTTAGTTGTCTCATGTGATAGATTAAGGCACTTGCCATGATCTTGTCTAACCCTATCTCTAATCCTTGCCTTTATAAGCAAGACATCTCTAGCTGTTTTGCATTGTATTCTATTGCATAGCACATTGATCATTGTATCATATTGCAATTCTTGTTTGGTGGAACATCTTCCATTGTTGCTTCTCTCTATTTCTTGTGGAGGTTATTTGGTGTTGCAGATTTAAGATCTTGGGTTGCTCACTTCAACATGGTATCAAAGCTTTGAATCTGGCAAGCCCCTTCCATTTTTTGTTAGAGAGTTTCCATCAATTTTTATTGTGATTTGAATTGTTTGTATCCTATATTACATGTATGCATTTTGGTGAGATCTGGTGATTGCAACACTTTTGGCTATAGTGGCAGTATTTTTGGCTATCCCATTGCGTCCAGGAGGTTCGATTAAGTTAGATTTGGCTTTTGTTTCACTCAATTTGATCACCATTTGCATTTTTGGCAAACAATAGTTTGTTGCAAGTCATTTTTTATTGGAGCCGTCATCATTTTTGCTTCAAAAATCTAGTTTTCACTCATTTGCAGGAAAAACGATTTCTGGGTTTGGTAGCCAGGGTCGAAATCTAAAATGGGTATATTTTAGATTTTGCAAATCTTGCACAGATCTGAAGAAAATTGCTGTCCAAAAAGTGCTGTGTGTCATTTTTTCACCAATTGAAGATTAATTTTTTATTTATTTTTCTTCTGCTTGCTGGATCAAAAAATGATTTCTGGGTTTTATTTCTAGTATCAAAACATTTTTGGGTTTTTATTATTGTCTACAAACTATTAGTAGATTTTTTAGAAATCAAATCAGAAGTAAAATTTTTTTTGCTAGAAAACCCGTTTGCCTGTAGGCTAAATTCAACATTTTTTAAAAATTCATAACTTTTGGCCATGGTGTCGGATTTCTGCAAACAAGAAATCATCAAAAAGCTGGTTTGACGAACTTCGTAATGGTGCAGGTGATTTTTTCAGATTTTGACATTTTTTGCCATATTTTTCAGTCCAAAGATAGGTGCATTTATTGTTTGTAATTGACATAACTTTTGCATACAAAGTCAAAATTTGGTAAACATTTTTTTGAAATTGATCAAAAAAATTGCAAGGAATCTATTTATAACCTTTTTTTTTCAGTTTTGGCAAGCTCCATTTTTTTGAAAATTGTAAAAATCACCATGTGTTATAAATGGTTGATTTGAACTTGTCACTTGTACAAATTGCAAAATTTCTTCATTGTAATTTGCTGGGGGGTTGAAAATTGAGTTTTAATACATTTTGGGGGGGTAAAGGACACAATTTAAGTGCCACATTATCTTTTTTCTTTTGGTGTCATGGCAGATCTAAGGCAAATTGAACCACTCACTCCACACAACTATCATACATGGAAGCTAAAAATGACTCAATTGTTACAATCTAAGGGTCTATGGCCAATGTTAGATGCAAAACAACTTGAATTCACAAGGGATTATGAAAAATTTGTCCATAGATGTAAAATGGATGAAGCAAAAGGACTCATTGGTTTACATGTATCTGATAATTTGTTGTTTCATATTTTAGAGTGTAAAACACCTAAGAATGTTTGGGATAAACTTGAAGAATTGTATGGTAAAACAAATCAGTTTAGAGTCTTGCAACTTCAAGCAGATTTACAATCACTCTCTCCAGATGCATTTCCTTCAATTCAAGATTTCCTTGCACAATTCAAGTTGATTTTGTCACAATTGAAAAGATGTGGGCATGATATATTTAATGATGAATGTATCTTCTTGATTTTGTCTAAGTTGAGAGGCCCTTATCAAAAAATTTCTTCTACTTTCTATTCAACTATGGATGCCATGGGGAAAGATTACAAAATACCTTCATTTGAGTTGTTTTGTGAGCATCTTACTAGAGAGGAGGCCAAGTTAATTCAGTTGGATGCCCTACCTAATTCTAAGAGCCATGTTTTAATGGCTCAATCATCCAAGGGTAAAGAAAAGAATACGAAGAAGCCCAAGACAAAATCATCTTCAAATAGTGAGACTCCCTCCAAACCAAAGCTGAAGAACAATCAAAAGTCCACTCCATCTCCTTCTTCTTCTACCTCTGGAGATTCTTCTTCCAAGTCTAAGAAAAAGAAAGAAGATACTTGTTCATTTTGTGGAAAAATTGGGCATGATGCAGCTCATTTCCTGAAGAGATTAGAGGCCTAGGAGGAAGTTATGAAGAAGCACAACATTTCAGTGTCTAAGCCTTCTTCCATGGACAAAGCACAAGCTCTTTCAACACAAGCCATTCATTCATCTTTAGACGGTTGGATTCTAGATTTAGGTGCTTCACATCACATGACCAATTCACTTTGATCTTCTTGATTCCATTGTTCATACTTCCACTTCTCATATTGCAGTTGGGAAATCTTCATAGATTCTAGTTTTGGGGACAGGCTCCGTTCAGATGCTAGATGGGTGCATTGAGGATGTTCTTCTTGTTCCTGATATTTCAATGAATCTACTTTCCATATATTAGATTTGTCATTTTGGAGATGGGAAGTCAGTTGAGTTTACTCCATAGAATGTGACTATCGGACAATTACAGGATCCCGCGAAGGTTGTTGCTACAAGGATAGTTGATCATGAGAACCATTTGTATCAATTTGATGGCTTTGAGTCTTCATTGGGTTCTTGTTTTGTTGCTCATGTTGATTCAATGAGAAAAATTTGGCATGAAAGATTTGGGCACTTGAACTATAGATATCTTCAGCAGATGCAAGCACATAACTTAGTGGTTGGTCTTCCAAAGATCACTTGCATGGATGGTGTTTGTCAAGGTTGTTTTCTTGGCAAGCAACATCAAGATCCTTTTCCTAAGGTTCAAGCTACACATGCAACCACAACCCTTGAGTTGGTCCATAATGATCTCATGTCATTCCCAACTCCTTTTTCATGGGCTAAGTATGTGCTCACATTCATTGATGATTTTTCCCAACGGACATGGGTCTATTTTTTGAAGCTCAAGAGTGAAGTTCTCACCAACTTCAAGACCTTCAAACATTTGTGGAGAAACAGTCATGTTTTTCTCTTCGATAGATATGCATAGATAATGGGGAGGAGTATGTCAATTAGGCATTTCAAGATTTTTGCAGTGAGCATGGTATTCTTCATCAACACACAGTTCCTTACACTCCTCAACAAAATGGTGTGGCGAAAAGAAAGAACATAACTCTCGGGGAAATGGCCAATTGCATGATTCAGTCTAGGTCCATGGCTTCAACATTTTGGGCCAAAACTATCAATTGTGCTAACTATATTCAGAACCATATGCCCCATAAGGCAGTGCGGAAAATGACCCCCGAGGAGGCTTAGTCTCATCGCAAGCCTAATGTACCTTCTTCAAAGTATTTGGTAGTGAGGCTTGGGCATTCATTCTGGATGGTTGGTGTAAATCCATGGAGGAGAACAGTCAACGATACATCTTTGTTGGCTATTGTGAGGATGTCAAGGCATACAAATTATTTGATCCTAACACATGAGAGGTTCATTTTCGACGTGATATTCAGTTTGTTGAGTCCTTCACCCAGATAGATCCTCCTTCGACTTCCTCTTCATCACAACCTACTTAATATTCTTTAGCTAATGATGTTTTGCTACTTTAAGAATATTATGATGATGGTCTTGATCCACCTCCTCCTCATTCACCCACTAGGCCACGATGGGCTCGAGTTACTCTCGAGGAGGCTGGTCCTCTTGTTGGTGATCCCCAAGACACTCACCACATGCATCAGACTTCAGGAATTAGTCATTTGAATCATACAATTTTAGATGATCCTCAAAAGTTTTCAAATGCTTCAGGTATTCCAAAGTGGGATAGTGCTATGGTTGATGAGTATTCTTCTTTGATGAAGAATCATACTTCGGATCTTGTGCCTCTTCCTAAGGGAAGAAAGTTGGTTCGGTGCAAGTGGGTGTATCATACTAAGTATGCAGCAGATGGTTCCATTGACAAGTACAAGGCTCATCTTGTTGCAAAGGGGTATTCTCAAGTTGAAGGAATTGAGTATTCCGAGACCTTTGCTTTTGTTTCCAAGATGGATTCTATTTGCCTTGTCCTTGCTATAACTACATTACAGGAATGGTCAGTTTATCAGATGGATGTGAAGAGTGCTTTCTTGCATGGGGATCTTCATGAGGAGATCTATATGGAGCAACCTCCAATTTTGTGCAAGATTCTTCACTTGTTTGCAGGCTTCAACATTCATTTTATGGTCTCAAACAGGCCTTGCGGGCTTGGTATGAGAAGATGGATAGTTTCTTGCTTTCTTTCGGCTACAGTCATTACCATTTTGATCCCACCGTTTATACTCTGAGACATGGAGAGGATCTACTCATACTTGTGCTCTATGTGGATGACTTGATTCTCACAAGGAGTTCTACTTCCATGATTCATAGTACACAACGAGCATTGATGGAGCAGTTTGATATGACCGACCTTGGTCTTTTGCATTACTTCCTTGGTCTTCAGGTTCATCAGACTTCTAAGGGGATCTTCATTTTCCAACAAAAGTATGCTCTTGATTTTCTTCAAAGATTTGGCATGGCTGATTGCAAGCTTGACCCTACTCCATTCCATTTTGGTGTTGTACTATCTACCAGTTGCACTACTCCTACAGTTGATCCTACCTTGTATCGACAGTTGGTTGGAAGTCTTTTGTACTTGACACATAGTCATCCTGATATTTCCTTTACGGTTGGACTTGTCTCTCACTTCTCAAAGGAGCCTCATGAGAGTCATTGGAAGGCCACAAAACATATCTTGAGATACATTCAGGGCACTACTCATTTTGGCATTCATTACACTTTAGGTGCATCTCGGATAGTGGGCTTCATTGACTTAGATTGGGTTGGTGATGTCAATGATCAAAAGTCTACTTCTGGCTTTGTATTTTTCCTTGGTTCAAGTCTAATTGAATGGTCATGCAAGAAGCAGACTGCTATTGCATTATCATCGACATAGGTTGAGTATCAAGGTGAAGTTTTGGCTAGTCAGGAAGTTTTGTGGCTTCATCAGTTGATGACTGAGTTCAGATTACCTTCCACTCAACCCACTACTCTTTGGTGTGACAACCAGAGTGCCATACATATCTCTCACAACCCCGTGGAGCATCAACGCACTAAGCATATTGAGATCTAGATGCACTTCATTAGGCAGCTCATCCAGGATGGTGTTCTCAGCTTGGAGTATTTGCCTACAAATCAACAGGTTGCAGACATCTTCACTAAACCTTTGGCATCACCTCGTTATCTTCATTTGTGATCGATGCTTGGGGTGAAGGAAGTTGTCCTTGGGGGGTCTTGACGAGTCCTCCTTCCTTCTTCAATTTTTAGTTTTTCTTTGCATATTTTTCTCTCTTTTGGAGAGGAGTTTTCTCCCACAAGGTTTTTCTCCTTTTCTCCGCTTGTGAGAGTTTTTTGTGTTGTACATGGGTACCTCATCTGGCCTTATTGTCGAGACCCATCTTTTGCATTGGTTTGTTCCTCCCTAAGTTGCACTTATAGGGGGGTGTTGGTGTGAATAAGTCTTGTACCTAGTTTATTCCTTTGCTAGGGACTTAGGGGACTTAATTCACATGTTAAATTTACTTAGGATATTAGTTGTCTTATCTAGATAAACATTAGTTGTCTCATCTAGAAGTTACACTTTCCTAGGTAGTTATGAGTTAGTTGTCTCATGTGATAGGATTAAGACACTTGTCATGATCTTGTCTAACCCTATCTCGAATCCTTGCATTTATAAGCAAGGCATCTCTAGCTATTTTGCATTGTATTCTATTGCATAGCATATTGATCATTGTATCATATTGCAATTCTTGTTTGGTGGAATAGCATCTTCCATTGTTGCTTGTCTCTATTTCTTGTGGAGGTTATTTGGTGCTGCAGATTGAAGATCTTGGGTTGCTCACTTCAACAACCTGCACATTCAAAGAGAGAAGAAATATTGTGCCATTTTAGGGGCTTGCCTTGGTCAAACTCCGTGTTAGTGTTTCCACTTCCACAATGGAAATGTTAATGATAAAATGATAATTGAAAGGAGGGAATGATGAAATCATGAAATGTTGCAACTCACCACCCTTCAATGGCTTCCTCAAAGGACTAAAGTCACACACATCACTTCAAGGACTTGGATCTTTCTTTTTTGAATGCTTGAATGCTTTGGATACCTATAACAAGGGTTAGCCTTCACAAAACAATGATAACATGAACGCACATAGAATTTGACATGATGTTAGTTCTTGAATTATTGCAATGAAGCTCTGAAATGCTTCTCTTGACTTGCTCTTGACAATATTATTTTATCAATAATGTACTTAGTGCTTATTATATTTTAAATGATAAAATATCGAGGTATTTATATGCAATTGTTCTAATTTATTGAAAATTAAATCCCAAAATATGACAATTAAAATATGAAATTTGAATGTTAAAATGTCGCCAACAACATATTAAAAATTGGTCCCCGGAAAGATAGGGGGACCCATACACCCATGGGCGTATGGGTCCTAGATCTATCTTCTAGGACTTTTAGTGTAGAGATCAAAACATTATTTGCTTGCATTTATTCAATGCTTGCAATCTTTCAAAAAATGGTAAAAATAGGCCTTGAAATGCATAATTAAAAAAATTAGGGACTTAATTAGGTCCATTAATTTAGGCGGAGAAAAACATAGTGTGAATATATATATATATACATGAGCATGTATAGACTATTTTGGGATACATTTATAAATATAAATGAAAATTCTTAGATTGATTATTATGGTAGTGAGTAATCAAATTTTACTCAAAACTTTTATTTATGCCAAAGATTTTGTAAATATATGCCTATTCTTACAAAAAGAAATAGATATATCATGTTGTACCTTCATTGGTCTTATAAAATATTTTCTTGAATGAAAATGAAAGAGTAATCATAGAAAAATAAAAAAATATTTAAAATGAATTAATTTTTTTTTGAGAGAATAAAAATCTGATTTGTCTATATTACAAGTTGTTAAGACCCTTCAGTGATAGACGTAGAATCATGAGTCAGTGGTAGGAAGGTGTCGTTAACTGGGTGTACTATAACTTGTAAAAGAGTTAAAAAGTCTTATTCTATAAAAAATAGGAGAGTTTTACACTCTTGAATTAAAGGACATATGAACATGTGGAAGTAGCCAAGATCTATGAATTATGAGTACACAAAATAGATGTTCTTTGTTAGGAGTAAATTTCAATGATCTTACTCGTTTACTGACAATAGAAAGAAATACATGTTTGGTCTTATTTCTTTATAAAAATTAGATGAATAGTCAAATGAGTCAACTGTGTGTTAAACTATAGGATGAATGTTGCTTCCAAGTCAAGTTAGAGGTGTGTGGACACATGATTGCATTTCCTATTGAAGTGTCTATTATATTAAAACATTAGCCAAAGTGATGCAAAAGTCTCTTCTTGCATTTAGTCGGTTCATAGTGTTCAATATTTTATAATCTAGTCAAATTGGTCATACTTAGTTAGAGGATTGTCTAAAGTTGTATGGTCCATTGGGTTATGTAGGACACAACACTAGGACTCATATTCCATGAACTTTGTTGGTTTCTTTGTCTATAGTCTTCGTGAAGGGTAGGGAAACTTCCAGATGGAAGGTGTACGAGGATTACCAGTGGAGAAAAAGCACTTAGGTGATGCTCTCCCTCTTGCAGATGACTTCACTGAGACTTGTGAGATAGGTGCAAGATTCTAGATATGGAAAATTTTATCACTTATTGGTGTATTTTTAAACATGTTTTTTTAAATGCAATTCATATATGTAATGTGAAAGAAAAGATTATGATAGTTTCCTTATTTAATGTTGCATCTCAAATTCAAATATAATTTTTAATGATTGTAGTTTCCATTTTAATATTGATCATGAAAAGAAAATGAAATATGAAAGACAAAAAAATTTGCTATCAATTTTTAGCATATGGTTATTTATTTTCTTGTTATTTTGTTAAGTAATTCCAGTTATGAAGGTTGAGTATGTTACAACTTTCATGATCAAAACCCTCACCTTGAAAGTGGGATTTTATTCTAGGAAATAAAGCAATGGTTTTTAGGACCCAACATACTAGTGTCATTGTTGGGGACCAATTGTGAAACGCCTAAAACCATTGTAAAATCATAAGAAATTTGTGTGTTTGTATTTTTTTTTTATTGAAGCAATACACTTTTATTAAGATAAATTTCACCTTTCCATTTTGGGAAGTAGAAAATTTATTAACATAACCTAGATTTGTTATCACCAATGAAACCTAGTCAATTTGCAATTTAGCATACACACAAAGAAATAATGTAACTCATGCAAGAAATCAATGTAATAGGTGGAAAATAAAAGATGGAAGCAAATCTTCTAAACAAAATGACTAAGATTGGGTAGGTACCTTGAGTAGAGGCAACAAATTTGCTGATTTTAGGGACCAATATCAATACATCTATGATGATTCAATCAATCAATTGCTCAGAAGGATAATAATTAATGTGGATGAATATGATGTGAGATAGAACAATGTAATGAATGAAAAAATAAGTAGGAGTCAACCTAGAAATGAAGATGTAAGAACATATGGAATTCTTGATCAAGGCATGAAATTACACTAGATTAACCAAAAATAAATCACCTATAGGTTCTCAAGGCTCTCATTTTGATAAAAAATTCCATGATGTTGATCAATATATATAGGATGATGTTGAGATAGAAATGATCATACATGAAGAAATTGAATTCATTGACCAAGCTTTAAGAAGGAGACATGAAATTTAGGGTGAAGTTGATCAAATAGATCAGACATGTGCTTGTGTTACACAATAGAAAAATGTAAATCATCAACATATACCCAAGCCTTGCAATTAGAATTTCGGAACCAACAAGAAGGAGACACAAAATAATGCCCATCACAATTTAAGGTAGGCCCAAATATTTGCACCATTTAGACAGCTTATAAGAAATGAAAGGTATAGGAAACTACACATTTTTGGAATCTTGAATGAACCTAACCCAATCCTAAATGAAACGAGAGGAAATATGTTGGAGTACAAGACCATTGAGAGGGGGGTGAATCAGTGGTCAAATAAAACCAATTTCAAAACTTAACACACTTGATTATGCAAAGATTCTAGATATTGTATGTAATGGAAATCACAAATATGTGTAAATCAAAACACCACATTTGAATCAGGGATAATCAACTATGCACAAAGCAACACACCATCAAAAAGAATCAAGACATAAGATTTATGAGTGGAAAAACCCTAAAAGGGTGAAAAAACCACTCTGAAATAATTGCTCTATTAAGCTACACTGGCTAAAACTTGTTGTTTACAGATTGTATGCCTCACTGGAAATACAACAAGCCTCACTAGAAAATTCTCATGTCTCACTGGAAATTACTCAATCCTCACTGGAAAATTACACAAGCCTCATTGTTAGATTCCAAGCCTCATTGGCAGATTCCCACAACTCACTTGTAAAACTCCATGTCTCATTGACAATATTCAAAAGGAAAATAAAAGAATACAAAGGGTTATCCTATTTCACTTCAAATCACTGCTCTATCCTTACATCAATTTTTCAACAAAATTCATCTTCCTTATTTACTCATATCACCACACTGATTCAAAATCATAATCTCAAACCTACCTCTCCTCTTTTCTATTTCACATTCAAAAACCATACACCCTTTTGCAAACATAAACAAAAACACCTTCACAAAACTCTACTCAACACATCAACTACTATAAGCAAATAGATATGAATAATCAACAATAAATCATTAAGAATTCGCTTCAATCCTCTGCTCTCATCTTGACTGCACCTTCTTTGAATTAAAATAAGACAAAGAAAACTTTACTGGACCATTTCCTTATTATAATTTATAACTTCAACACAATTCAAAATGATCAACACCTACCCAAGAACACCTTCAATCTCTCAAAAACCTTCAAATAAGCATTCATAAACAATATTAGACATCAAACCAATGGACCTTTTCACATTCAAAACACTGTTATACACATTTAAATATGTCTTAACTTCAACTCATCATCAAGTCACCTGTGATCACTCTCAGATGACACTTATCTGTGTAATAAAGAAAACATTCTTGAACATAGTTATATAGAGTTTATAGACTGTTGTTCCATTCTCTCTCACTTTGCATATCCTTTTCTTAAAACATAATCTCATCATCCTCAACAATTTTTTAATCAAGAATAGACCACCTTTATTTAATAATCAAATATCTTCATAACCTCATAGTCTCAATAGAGTTACCAAACTGTAACTGAAGACCGACCATCATAACCGTTCAACTTTAAAACTAACCCTTAAACTTTGCAGCCCGTAATTTTATCAATTAAATAAAGACCATTTATCTTCTTTAGGTAGATATGATATAAATAGTTATATGAACACTTAGCATTATTTCTTTGGGCGAGATGAAATAAGTCTTTATAAGACTTAAACCCTAGGTCAAGACCCTTAGGTTATAGTATAGTCTTTTGAGAGTTTGATATGCTTGGAAATTTAGGTTATGAAATATAATAATTATCAATAGTCAAAAAAACTAAGATGGGATTATCACCATCTTCCAACTTTGCTCATAACTCTATCCAAATCAATTACGTATTAAACAAAAACCTTGCCATTGAAAACCATCTCACATTCAGTTCACCACCTTGACATGAGTAAGAACCTTTGAAGCATCAAACATTACCATGCATTAGTAAAGGAGAAACTCTATCATACATTACCACCAACACCATTTTGACATGAACTTAGGATAACAAGAAGTTCTTTGCATATCCATGGTGGTTCTTGACATTAGACTGTGATAAGAATGAAAATTGAATGTGACTCACTGAATGATCTTTATCCTGTGATACCAAGCAACTTTGTATCAACACAAACAACCAAAGTACCTTTGAAAACTATAGTACCTTTTACAAAAATCACTTTTTCATCAACTACAATCATCAACAAAACACCTTTGAAATCAATGACAAACAATGCCAATGCCAATAAACTCCTCCTTTGGCATTGATGCCAACATACAAAATTTTGCATCCTTGTTCTCTATCATAAAATTACTGTTCTCCCCCTTTGATAATAATTAAAAAGGGCTACTTACTCTCCCTATCAAGAAGAAATCATACACAACACTTCTCAAGAGATATTGAAGGTAGATGCACTATCAAAACGAGCAAGAGACTGGCAAACTATGCTGATAGCAATCAACTAACTACCTATTTCTTGGACCATGGGAATTGTACTAACATTATTGTATCTTTACTATGCCACAAAAAATGACTACATAATGTACTCCCTCTTGCAAAATAGCACTCCTGAAGTTGTAATCTATAAATTCACCGTTTACTGAGAAGATGACCATTAAAATCATTGGTATAACACTGTGAAGCATCTGCAAACTGTCACTTTATATCGTCACTGTGAAAGACTCATATCCAAAACAATACTTTGCATCATCACTACTGTCATGTCATTTTTTCTTTCAATGGAATCTATACTATTACTATGCACAGGCCCTGTTCTCACAAAGATTGACTCACTATGAAAAAATAAGTCAATATAAGAGGGTTGAATGAACTGTCAAATGTTGACAATATACGTAACACTGTTACTACATCATTGCAAAGATATCACTTATCAATTTTTCAAGATCCCTATTATTGTATCTTGCAAGGGTATACTCAAGATCATGATTACTATGTATACAAGGGTGGAAAGAATATTGTCCCTCAAGGAACTAAGAGCACTGAGAAACCACAATATCATTCAACAAACCACTGGGATATTTCTAGAATAAAAACATCAAAGGTATCTCCACGAAGATAAAAAACAGTAAAGTTGCAGTTGGATCATCAATTATTCTTTTAACTTCTAGCTTTGCAATTTTACCAGCATCCTTGGTTGCTTGATGCCGAGCATCATTGAAATAAGCAGCACTGTGATAGCTACACTGAAAACAATCCTTCCAAGATATCCCTCTGTAGTTTCCTTCATCTTTGTTAGGAAAAATGCACCAATTTGACTAGGAGAGTATTATTTCCCATTTATTTCAACCTAGGCATCACCATTTGTGGCTATGACAATTTTGTATGGAACAATCTTCTGTACTTTCTATGTCTTTGGATCATCAAACCTTCTTCCTATTAAAAACTTAGTGCCAAACACAATATTGGTTGGATTAGTCATAGCTTGACACTTTGTAGGGATACCCACAAGTATCTCTTCTCTCTAATTCACTGCAACAATAGATGGTGTCGTTCAAGCTCCTTTTGAATTCTCAATTACTTTTGGCTTCTTACCTTCCATTACTGCTACACATGAGCTTGTTGTTCCCAAATCAATACCAATATCATTGACAAGCAAGAAAGTAAAGGAAAATCCTCTATGACTGAGCAAACATACAAGGAACTCACTAGTAAAATTGGACAGAGATTACTAGAAAATTGTGATAGAGAAAGCAAACAACAAGATCACTATATTTGTCATGGATCTAGAGAAAGAATAACACTGAAAAAAGATCACTGTCAAAGCATTACACGACTAACCAAAACTTAACATGCATTGATGCCACTGCCAATATGATATTATATAGTCACTAGCAATATGGTAAAAAATTAATAACACTGGTATTGTATTAGCACTACTATCACTACATTTTTTACATCAAATGTGGATCATATCGGGCACTTTCTTGACACCATTTATGTCATAAAAATAGTTTGTGTAAATTTCATACAAATATTTTTGCATACAAATACTACTGTGGCATGAATAGACAGTCCAAAAGTGACTAAATTCATTGGTAAACAATAATGGAAAACTGTCATCTACACCTCCTTGGACAAATAGAAACTTTCACTTTGCATGACTAACAAAAGTAGTGTCACTAACTTATCTGCAATAATAGCCTTGTTCACTGTTAGATATGTTTGAATTTCATGAATTATTATTAAGAACTCATGCAGATTGTCCCTCATATCATGAATAGTTTAAGTTCTATGAATTACCCATTATCCTGTGTCTTTTGACCCTTAGGCTGTACTAGGGAACATACATCCTTTCTCTTATCTCATTCATTGCATTGTGGCAGATGTTTTCAATATTTTAGAGACTCCTTAATTAATTTCACTATGTGATTTTGACACAAAGCATTGATGTTTACAAAATGTTACAACCTCTTTGTTTGCTTGCTAATAGTTAGCAATATTTTTTGAGCAACACTTCCAATTGAGTCTTGAAGCTACCACTTCTCCAATGCATTGTTTAGTATTCTTTCCACCTTGAGAATAAAAGCATATTCAAATTTGTAATGACCAAATTTGATCTCTCAATTATCCCTAAACTTTTGAGAACTCTATATATGGAATCCAATCACTATCTAGGATTTATGAACTCCAAGCACCTTTAGATAAGGATAAAAATATATACTGAATGCAAGCACTTCACAGAGGCACTGTCCATTACATTAGAAATTAATTCATCTGGATTTCTCCGACATACTAATTCTCTCATGATTACTTTTGACAACAAGAATACAAAGCATGTGATTGTTGAATCGCTATTCTATGATACAAAGAATTGAAAATGCATCCAACAATAAGATTGCCAAGACAATGGCAAATATAGAGCACTATGCAATGATAAACAACTTCCATGAAAAACAAATCATCAAGATCATTGCCCCAAATCCAAATATTAAATATCAAACAAGGTCACTGCTTTGACAAATACCATTGGCCAAACATTATTGTTCTCCTCAAGGCTTATGGAAGTATATACACTTGATATGTAAAGATGATTTTTTCAAACTTTGACTATTTTTCTTGAATGAGGATATGAGCATATAAAGCAAGCAAACCATGGATGATTTAGTACCATTCAAAACTACCACTTCTTTATTGATATCTATCATATACAAATATGCAACCTCCTTAACCTATTTTCATAACACTACAACTTTGATTGTCTACATGAACTTAATGTTACCATGTTATCATCATCCCTATAGAGACACAACCTCTTGTTGTCTATGGGGTTTGAATGATACAACTATAAACATCTCCCCCTAACCTCATGCTTCTCTTTATGCACTCATGGATGTTGCTTGTGCAGTATGCACAAGTTTAGGCTCTATATTTTCTTTCTCTTGTTTTTTCTTCCAAATTTTCATAGTGCATGTCTTCATGAGATGATTAACTGGTTTCATTAAATCACCCCTACAATATTGTGATTCATGCCCAAACTTATTACATCTAAAGAATATAATCTTGCTACCCATATGTGAAGCAAAAGGATTATATCTTCTTGAGAACCCAAAAACATTATTTTTGACTTGTATCCCACAAATCATTGCTGTATGACCCAAGTGATTGAATTTATAACATAGAATCTTACTTCTTCCATTTGACCACTCATAAGGATGCTTATTCAACCCAAATTTTAATGCATGCATCCAACACTCTTTTTCTCTATGACCAAATTCATAACATGAATAACAATAACCATGAAAATAATTTTCAAACCTGGACCTTTGATGCTATTCTAAATGAAAAAGATCTTCTAAACTTGTTGTTGCTGGCTTGTGTAGGGGTAATTTCTTTTGTCTTCTTCTTGTCTTCAATCTTTGGAGTAGAAGAATAATAGTTTAAATCTATTTTCTTCCTTGGAGTTTCTCTAACCTTATAACTTTTCCCTTTTTCAAAGCCTAAACCAGAAGTATCCTTGTGACATTTTTGCTTGCTTAACATCTTACTTAAGCATTCAATGCTCTTTTCAAATTGAAGAATCTTGAGCAACTTAGAAGATGAATTTTCTAGTTCATTTCTCAAAGAAACTATCTTTGATTCATATATTTTACAATCAACCTGTTTTGCCTTAAATTGATTTATAACTTCTTCCTCTATTTTCTTAATTTCTGCAACTTGTACCTTCAAATCAATAATCAATTTTTCTGCTTCATGAAGGGCTGAAAGTGTCTTGGCTTTGGACTCATTTTCTTCATGGAGCAACAACTTTAATCTTTGATTCTCAATTATGAGTTTCTTAATTTCATAGAGGGCACAAATGAGTTCACCTTCAATATCAACTTCACAATCATCTTCATCGTACTCTTGTTCATAGTCACACAAATTCTGCTTCTTTATCAAAATTCAGAACTGCAAAACCATCTTCTAACCTTGTATCTTCTTCAATTTGTAAGCTATTTCTTACAACTTCTTCCTCTTTTGTATTTGGTTTAGGTGGTTCTTGTTGTTTAGCGCTCTACTGAGTATTTCTTTTACTTTTTTCCATTATACTCCACCACCGAGATCAACCCAAGTTGATTAAACATTTTCAGGGAACTTGCTGATCTAATACCACTTGTTGGAGTACAGAACCAATGAGAAGGGGGGTGAATCAGTGGTCAAATAAAACCAATCTCAAAACTCAACACACTTGATTATGCAAAGATTCTAGATATTGTATGTAATGAAAATAAGAAAGATGTGAAAATCAAAACACCACATTTCAATAAGGGATAATCAACTATGCACAAAGAAACACACCATCAAGAAGAATCAAGACAGAGGATTTATGAGTGGAAAAACCCTAAAAGGGTGAAAAAACACTATGAAATAATTTCTCTATTAAGCCACATTGGCTAAAACTTGTTATTTACAGATTGTATGCCTCACTAGTAATACAACAAGCTTCACTGGAAAATTCCCATGCCTCATTGGCAATTACTCAAGCCTCATTGGAAAATTACACAAGCCTCACTAGTAGATTCCAAGCCTGATTGGCAGATTCCCATGCCTCACTGGTAAAACTCCATGTCTCATTGACAATCTTCAAAAGGAAAATAAAATAATATAGAGGGTTACCCTATTTCACTTCAAATCACTGCTCTATCCCTGCATCAGTTCTTCAACAAAATTAATCTTCCTTATTTACTCATATCACCACACTGATTCAAAATCATAATCTCAAATCTGCCTCTCCTCTTTTCTATTTCACACTCAAAAACCATACACCCTTTTGCAAACATAAACAAAAACACCTTCACAAGACTCTACTCAACACATCAACTACTACAAGTAGATATATATGAATAATGAACAATAAATCATTAAGAATTTGCTTCAATCCTCTGCTCTCATCTTGACTACACCTTCTTTGAATTGCAATAACACAAAGAAAACTTTACTAGACCATTTCCCTATTATAATTTATAATTCCAACATAATTCAATATTTGAGGGTTTTCAAAAATCTCCCATAGTTCTCAAAATGATCAACACCTACCCAAGAACACCTTCAATCTCTCAAAAACCTTCGAAGAACCATTTATAAACGATATTAGACATAAAAAAATGGACCTTTTCACATTCAAAACACTGTTATACACATTTGCATTTTGTATTAACTTCAACTCATCCTCAAGTCACCCGTGATCACTCTCAGATGACACTTATCTGTGTAGTAAGGAAAACATTCTTGAACATAGTCATATAGAGTTTATAGACTATTGTTCCATTCTCTCTCACTCTGCATATCCTTTTCTTAAAACATAATATCATCATCCTCGACAATTTTTTTTATCAAGAACAAACCACCTTTATTTAATAATCAAAGATCTTCATAACCTCATAGTCTCAATAGAGTTACCAAACTGTAACTGAAGACCAACCATCATAATTGTTCAACTTTAAAACTAACCCTTGAAATCTGTAGCTCATAATTTGATCAATTAAATAAAGACCATTTATCTTCTTTAGGTCGATATGATATAAATATTTATATGAACACTCATCATTCTTCCTTTGGGCGAGATGAAATAAGTCTTTATAAGACTTAAACCCTAGGTCAAAACCCTTAGGCTATAGTATAGTCTTTTGAGAATTTGATGTGCTTGGAAATTTAGGTTATGAAATATAATAATATCAATAGTAAAAAATAATAATATGGAATTACCACCATCTTCCAATTTTGCTCATAACTCTATCCAAATCAATCACATATTTAAACAAAACCTTGCCATTGAAAACCATCTCACATTCAGTTCACCACCTTGACATGAGTAAGAACCTTTGAAGCATCAAACATTAACACCCAGCATCAGTAAAGGAGCAACTTTGTCATACATTACCACCAACACCATTTTGACATAAAATTAGGATAACAACAAGCTATTTGCATATCCATGGTGGTTCTTGACATTAGACTATGTGATAAGAATTTAAAGGGAATGCAACTCATTGAATGATCTTTATCCTTTGATACCAAGCAAATTTTTACCAACACAAACAATCACAATACCTTTGAAAACTATAGTACCTTTGAAAAAAACCACTTTTACATCAACTACAATCATCAACAAAGCACCTTTGACATTAATGACAAACAATGCTAATGCCAACAAAATACTCCTAAATCCTAGGGAAATGATACAATGATTAGAGAAGAGCACTTGAGGCATTTCATTAATATCATTGATGAATAGGAAATTGAGGATGAGGATGCGATGATGAAATTATTTGTACATTCATTGGAAGAAAGTGAAAAAGATTGGTATAGGAATCTCCCAAAAAGAAACATAACTTCTTGGGAGGAATTCATAAGATTGTTTAGAATGTAATATAGGGACAAGATCGACCCAAAATTTTTCATCCATGAACTCACCACTAGAAAGAAAAGCATCAATGAGATGGTGAAGAACTTTAATAGCCATTTTATCCTCATCGTGAGAAAGGTACTTCACCATCTAAAACCAAATAAATCAATGTGTCTTTTTATATTGTGGTGTCTTCGATTCAAATATTTATTATTTGAGAGATAAAATCACCAAACACTCAAAGAAGCCTATGTAAAATCTATTAATATTGAAAGCAACATGAGGGAATTGGGTAAGAAATTGAAAATATTAGATATAAAGTTATCACACTTGATAGGATTTCTATGAATGAATCTCTTTCAATAGAAGATAAATTAGATAAGATGATGGGGGCCATGAAAGACCTATCCTTTAAAGTTACACAAAATGAGAAGAGGCTACCACCTCAGGGTATAGCTACACATTTCAATGAAGAGAAAAGGCTGCACAATAGACCACCCAACATTGATTGGTTTAAGAGGCCACAACAATGAAAAGGGTGCCCTAAAGC
Source organism: Sequoiadendron giganteum (assembly GCA_007115665.2). Classification (NCBI taxonomy): domain Eukaryota; kingdom Viridiplantae; phylum Streptophyta; class Pinopsida; order Cupressales; family Cupressaceae; genus Sequoiadendron; species Sequoiadendron giganteum. The sequence continues at coordinate 159,278,987 of CM021110.1, read as the reverse complement.
ATGCAAAATTTAGGCAACAAGATAACTAGGACACATCAGATCCTATAAGGAGATCATGTAAACTTTTGAGAAGAAAGCTTATGGAGATTTTTGTTTCCTTCCTTGGTGATCATTTAAATTGTGTAATTGCACTTTCCAAGAGTAGAGATGAAGAATTTTTGAAAGAGGAGGACGCAACTAAGTACTACGAGGATAACATTGACTAATTTGATGAATTTGTCTATGGTCAAGTAAAGGAAGAATCAAGCCATAAAAGTCTTGATATAAATGATCAAATTATCCAATATAAATGCAATACTAATCCACATTGGTATGAACTTATAGCTCATGAATTTGAAAACTTAAAGGATATCATGGGGTAGAGATACAAGAGGATGGGTCCATAATATGAGGATATCAAGACCCGCGTTGATGCAACAGTAACAAAGGTTCAAAGTGGTTACCTATTGAGAAACAATTTTATCCTAGTGTAGGGGCAACAAGCTAGTAAATAAAACATGTCTACATAAAAAAATGATGTTGATAAGTAGGGGTGAATATGGATGATAAACATAACCTCCCAATTGAGAAGGTTTTAGATTAAAGGAAAAATATAGAACAACCTCACAAAAAATTACATTCCCAAGGTCCAAATCTAATTGGTGCAAACAAGTTGCACTATTATTATAAGGAAAAGGTTTTCAATACTAGAGAGGTGCCTTCAAACCATACAATTAAATATATTCAAGTTAGAAAAGAGGTAGTAGATAATATTTTTGTTTCTTGTTCAAACCAAGTTGGGCCTTGCATTCTTGATGAAAAATGAGTTCATTATAACACCCAATGCACCTTTTCCAACATATACTTTAATTGATATAGCACAAATATTTAGTTAGGTAAGAATCTCATTGCCACTAATTGAGGCTCTTAGAATTCTTGAGCATAGGATGAGAGGTTTTCCATTCATCTCTATTGATGTGTTTGAGCAACAATTTAGTGCTATAGATGAAGAGGAGTGTATTAAAAAAGAGGGATGTTGAGGTAAAACTTAGAATTTTATTGTAAATATCTAGTTGAGTATTGATCCATTTTATACCACTCTGATTATAAATGGATGGTTGCTCCATAATTGCATTCTTGACTTAGGTGTGTCCAGTAAGTTCATGCCACTTTAGATAATGAGTTAACGTGTTTTGCAAGTGTCAAAGTCCCATGCCATTTTTTATTCTATGGATTTTAGAGAGGTGAATGTGATTAGGGTTGTGAATAATGTAGAAGTCTAGTTGGTTTCTTAATAGGTCTTTCTCGATGGATATTATAATATTAAATTTTCCTCATAAGAGTGGTATGTTTATTTTCACAAAGTGGGAAACATCTAGGTGGAAGCATACAAATGAATCTTTCCTTTGCCACTATTCCTTTACACGGTAAAAAACTCATGTTGCACAAAGAACAAATGGTCCTTGATAACTTTAAAGAATACTACAAATAACTTCATTAGGTAAAGCTATTTGATGCAAATATTGATCATCTAATAATTATTGTGATGAACTTGAGGTTAAAGAGGATGCTTCTACTCCATTCTATATTAATAAGATACTTCGTGATGGTTTTTTTGGACTACATTCTTTAAAAAGGCCTACTTAAGATAAGTTGTTAGTGTAGGTATTGTTTTGATATATCCAGATGAGGAAAAGTGCAAGTTATCATTTAAGTTGGATTTCTAATGCACTAATAACATTGATTATGAATCCATTTTGTTAGGGTTGAATATTTCTCATAAAAATAGACTTAAATGCTTAAGGATTTGGGGAGGTTTAGATATAATAGTGCAACAAATGGAAGGTATGTATGCAACCAAAGAGATGAAGTTGAGATCATACAAGAATGATGTTTGGGACAACATGGATTTGTTTGATGTTGTTGGAATTGAATGGATTGATAGAAGAATATTGAGGCATATGATATTGTAGTTGTCAAGTCAAGGTATGATTTGGATTTAGATCTTCCCTTGTATTATTAGAGCATTGAAATCTTAGCTAGACCTACCACACTAAGCAAAATATGGAGTTGGAAAGTGTTTGATGATAGCCAATAAATCTATAGATTTATGAATGGTATGGATGAGTTAGAAAAATGATTTATTGACAACCAATGGTGAAGATAGAAGATGGAAAAGATACATTATTTGGGAATGAAGTGGTACAACTAAAGAAAAGTACCATTCCTAAAGGGTTGGTTTCCTTAGAGAATATGTTTGATAGTGAGGACCATATTAGGATCAAGGGTAGACCAACTCATAAAGATGATGTTGAGGGTGTTAATATGGGGACTCATGAGAACACAAATATGGTTTACATCGGTAAAAAGCTTAAGCCAAATGAGAAGGAAATGCTAATCACATTATTGAGAAAATTCAAGAAATATTTTGCTTGGTCATATGAGAATCTCTAGGATTATAGGGAAGGTTTTCTGGTGCACTATCCCACTTCAACTAGATTCCAAGCCTTTCAAGAAAAAGTAAAGGCTTATGAACCCTACCTTAGCTCTTAAAATGTAAAAAGTGTTGATGAAGTTAAAGGAAGTGGGTATTATCAAAGACATTATACACTTGAAGTGAGTGTCTAATCTTATCTCGACAAGGAAAAATAATGGAGAGATAAGGCTTAGTTTTGAATTCAAAAATCTCTACCTCAAGTCTCTCAAAGACAACTATCCTCTCCCAAGCATGGACCATTCTAGATAGAAATTAATTTGATCAAAATTAATGTCCATGAGGGATGAATTCTTGAGCTACAAGCAAGTGGTTGTCAAAGAGTTTGAGCAACATTAGATAATATTTACTACTTCATGGGATACATATGTATATGTAAGGATACCATTTGGATTAAAGAATGCAAGTTAAATTTTTTAAAGAGAAATGGACATAGATTTTCTAGTCTCATTGATGAAGTTATGGTTGTATAACAAGATGATATGACTATATTCTCAAAAGACATAGGTGAGAACTACAAGAATCTTGAACTCATATTCAAATTATGTTTAAAATATGACATTTATCTAAATCCAAAGACGTGTAATTTGGTGTTGAGGAGGGTAAAATTTTGGGGCACATTATGTCAAAAAATGGGGTGAGAATAAATATAGAATGAGTCAAGACCATCGATCTCATCCTTGAACCTAAATCAATTAAGTGAATTTAGTCTTTCTTTTGGAAAATAAACTTTGTCAAGATGTTTATCCCTAAATTCACTGAAAAGACAGGCCATTTCAAAGCTGCTCAAGAAATCATAATCAATTGAATGGAGTGTAAAGCCAGTTGAAGAATTCGAGGATATCAAGTAGCTTATAAAAGAGGCACCTATTCTAGTAAGTCCTAATTACCATAAGCCTCTCCAACTATTCTATTTTTCTACATTCTAGTCATCATTGTTGTGTTACTTTGAAAGAATGAAGATGGGTATTGAGTAGTCGATATCATTTTTTAGTTAATCATTGCAAGCTACTAAACTAAAATATTTTATAATGGAAAATTATGCTTATGCAATAGTTAAGGCTATGAATAACTTTAGGTCATAGTTGTAGGTGCTAAAATTATAGCCTATGTGACACTCTCAATTGTTAAAGACATATTCATGCAACATGAAGCTTCAAGTAGAAGATGCTGATGGATAAAAAAATCTAAGATTATGACATGGAGATACAAGTCTCAAAACTTGTTAGAGGCTAAGGCTTGGTTAAGTTTATGGCTAATTACAACCTAGAATTTACATAAGTAAATGAGGTAAATACAAAAATATTTATTGCTCCTTTCCAGTTGAGTGACAACCCATGGTAAAAGATGTAGTTTTCTATCTTGAAAACATGAAATTTCCATTGTACATGGAAAAGAATCAAAGAATAACCCTCAAGCTATGATATTAGAGGTATATTTTGAACCAAAATGAGCTAATATGGAGGAATCATGAAGGGGTATTGCTCAGGTGCCTAGATAATGAACACACATATTCAATTATGAATGAATGTCACCATGGTGCCTGTGGAGGATATTTCAAGGCTAAGACCACTACAGATAAGATCCTTAGGGCTAGGAATTAGTGGCCTAAATTGTTCAAGGATGTAGCACAAATGATCTAAAGATGTGATGCTTCCCAAAGGTTTCTAAGTAAGTTGAGTTTTCTAGTGCACTTTTGCTTCTATCTCTCATAGTTGATGCACCTTTTTAATAGTAGGGGGTTGATTTCATTGGAGAAATCTAAGAAAAATGTAGTAATGGATACAAGTGGATCCTTGTGGCCACTAAATACTTCACCAAGTGGGTTGAGGTAACTCCAACATGTAAGGAAACATATAAGGTGGCAGTAGAATCTTTGATAAAAAATAATAACCAGGTTTAGTGTGCTTACCAAGATTTTAGCTAACAATGCAATGTGATTCAATTCTAAAGATTTGAGTTCAAGATTTGGTATAAATTTAGTAAAATCATCTCTATACCACCCACAAAGAAATGGATAAGAGGATTCAAGTAACAAAATATCAACGAAGCTTATAAGAACATTAGATCATAATGAAAAGAGACAAGATGACAAGCCAAAATATGCTCTTTGGATTGACAAGATTACTTTCAAGTAGGCCATAGGTAGGAGTCCATTTAAATTGGTATACAAAGTAGAGGCTAGAATTCCTATCACCATAAAATACATGTATATCAAATCTTGCAAGATATGGATGATGATCAACGTGATGTGATTTCTTAGAGGGTTATGACATTGACTAGGCTAGATCAACAACATAGAGTTGCATAAGATAGAAATTTGTAGCATAAAAAAATTATGAAGCACATACATAATAAATAAGCATTTCCAAGATAATTCCATGTTAGTGATATGGTTATTTTGTTGAACTCCAAGTTAGAGGATAAGGGAAAGCACAAAAAAATTGACTCTTTGTGGCTTGGGCTTTATGGTGTAGCTGAGAGGTATGTGATAAATGTATACCATTTTATGGATTCAGATGGAGAAATCATGGGGATTCCTATGCATGATCAACACATAAAATATTAGTTTTCATAAGTAATGAAGTTCCTCAATTTTGACTGGCAAGTTTAAGTTATGTCTTTCATATTTTGTTCATTTGTTTCTCAATTAGTCTTGACCAATGTTGGTCATGATGGTGTGTTAGTTACCTCATCACATGTTTTTATTTTATTTTGTAATCTACATTGGATTTCTCTAGATTCTCATAGTGCTTGCGAGAAGCACTCATCCATAATTAGAGCCACTATTAGGCCTTTGTCTAAAAATTGAGAGAAATTATTTGTGTTGGTTCTTAAGTTTCTTTTGTGTTGGTTTTTGTCCCCATGTTTTTTTTGGAAAGGATCCTCATTGTTAAAGAACCCTTGGTAATTTCTAAATTTAATTTTTTATGGGAGTTTTCTTATGTTTGGTAGAATTTTAGGTTTCCTTATACTCCCATCCCATGCATCAGTGTTTGGAAAATTCTAATATGCCTTAGGAGAGCCAATATTGCCTAAGTGAGATATTTTTTAGGTTTCAAGTACCCCTTACCCTAGTACCTATATCCTTGTTTCCCCAATTCATGATCCCAAATATAATGTTTACTAAAATTGACTAAGTATAAATTATTTCCCTTGTGTTTTTATTGCAAAAGTTAGGAAGATTGTGAGTTTGCAAACCTCTTGAAACCTCAACATAGGAGTAGGTCAAATTTGTGATTTCATGAATTCTATGAAAGTGAAGCAAAGTTTCTCAAGGTTCACAAGTCTACAAAAATTTTGAACATGCAAAAAAAGAGGGAAGAAACTTACAAAGTTTAAGTTTCACTAAGTTCAATGGTTCACAAACTTGGAAAATAATACTACATTTATAATTATCGCAAGGTTCACAAGTTTGCAAAACTTGTTAAAGTGTAATGAAAGGAAGGAGTTAAGGTTTCAAAGTTTGCAACTTCCTCGATATGCTGACAAGCAATAAGGAATTTGAAGTTCATAAGTTAATGATATCAAAAAGTTTACTAGTTTGTTAAATCTATGAAAGTACAGTATGGTTCACCAAATCAATAAAAGTGAAGCACTGAAGATAGATAAAAAAGAAGGAAAAAGAGAAAGGTTTGAGTTTTGGAAATTTCGCAAGTTTGCAAACTTTTTAAAATATTGAAATGGTTTGTGTGTTCTCAAAAAGGCTGACAAAGCATACACATGGGATAAGAAAAACACCTAATCAAATTTTGTTGAAATTAAATGGTGTAAATGTAAAGTATTGATAGGAAATGTGTAAAGTATGAGAATATGAAGTAAAATCCAAATAAATATTATTTAACCTATTTTCAAATGAAAGGCACTAAATGGAACAATGTGATATTTATATTTCCCTAACTACTTGTATTAACTCCATCTACTCACCGTTATTGCATGTCCATATATATCCTTCATCATGAGTGCCCATCATGAGCGGGAATGCACCTACACCATTTATTTTGATTCTCTGAACTACTTAGATTAGGGTTTTGACAACCAACATGGTTAAAAGGGTGTTTTGATTAATTTTGAATGGATTGGCTAGTGACTATTTTTAATAGAATTAACTGGTGTCAATTTTTTTATGCTTTTAATCATTGAATTCAATTTAAAAAGGAAATGGATTATATTCAATGGTCTAAAGTAAAAAAAATTGTGGTGAATATCATGGGTTTCATATCTCTAGTATTGTAGGTACATTTTTAGGGGAATTTTTGGATGTAATAAAGGTTTCCTGTTAGCGCATTTTCTAATGTGAGTGTAGACTTAATTTGATAAGTGTGGCAAAATTTTGAAAATATTAGAATCTTCAAGTAATAATAATTTTTTATTTGCACATGGATTTGTGTAATTTAATAATGGATTACTAAGTATGTTTTATCTATGATATTCAAAACTTGATGCATTTTCATGCTTTAGCTAAATCTTCTGCACTTGCTTTTCTTATTTTTAATTGTGACTATGCAACCCATTGAATTAAACGGATCTAGGAATGTATTAAATCAATCACAAAACAAAAACAACAAATAATTAAACTACTATTTATAGCCTCATTCTAGCTCTCATGCAATTTATGATTTCATAAAAAATAGGGAAAATAGTGATAAAATTTGCATCTAATATACCCCATGAGTCATGTTTCTTGCCCCCACCTTGGAATAATTTGTAATGGTATTGTAATTAGTTATATTGAGGTGTTAAGATGACTAGTTTCTCTCAACTTAGTGATAATACTTGGAGTTGAATCAACAATTTTTATTTTCTTATTAGAATTTTTACTTCATCTCATTTAAGTTCTAACCTCTAGGAATACCCTCTCGAGTCTAAGTTGAGCTCAAATTTTAGTAGAGAAAACCCACTCTCATAGATTTGAAATTTAACCCTCCATGGCTTGTGGATGAGCAAGTTTCACTTTCATGATGACAACCCTAGCCTTGAAAGTGGGATTTTATTCTAGGAAGTGGAGCAATAGTTTTAGGACCCAAAATGTGACATGCTCTATGTATTGTTGTGATTAAGATTTATTTAATTATGTAGGATTTGGTATGGATGTACATTAAAATTGAGAAATGAGTATCTTGTAGTGTCATGTGACTTAGGATGGGTGAGTGAATTTATTCTATGTTTGTATTATGCATTTTGGTAATTTTTTCATACTTATCTTATTTGATGTATGTATGTGTACACGTGTATTTATTTTATGTGTGTTACTTTGTGAAATTAAATTATGTGTAATCATAGTATATTAACGTGTCTTATTGATTTTGTTTTCTTTTGTGTTTGAATTATCTTGTTGTGGTATAGGAATTAGGATGGGTGTGTGGATTTGTTCTATGTGTTTTGGTATTGTAGTAATTGTCTTCTTTCATGTACGTGTGTGAATATACATGTATTTTGAGTTATGTATGTATTGATGGTATGTTGATTTGTCTTATTTATTTTGTGTGCTCGTGTGTTTGAGTTGTAAATATATATGCATTTTATGTTGTGCTAAGGCTAGGAGGAATGTAGTACATGATGCATGTTATCCTACCTTAAGTAGGTGTTTCTTAGTAAGACATATGGCATCACTTGATAATTTTTTAGTACATGAATGACATCTCATTTTGATGTTGTCTATGACCTTGGAAGTGTTGTAATAAGTCAAACCTTGTAAGGTTGAAAGGAATTGTAGAATTTAATGAAGGCCATCTTGGAGGACCTAATACCTTGATAAATAACAAGAGCTTAGAACCTTGGAGGGATCGATAGTAGAAAAAAATTCTAGGAAAACTTTTTGGAGGTTGTCACAATTTATAATGGAGTGACTATTCAAACTCTAGGAGACTTGTGTCCACTAGAAGATTGTAGCAAAAACATGGAACTTGATTTGTTGCAGACTTGCGTGTTTAACAATTAAGGTTCTATTGTGGTATTTATTTATTTTGTCTTATCTTGTGGATTATTTGGTGTAAGAAGGATCAATTATTATTATGAAATTGATTTATTACAACCACTTAGAATAAAAGGTAAATATTTTGATCTAAGCTTAGCTATTGTATTTGGAAAATATATTCTTGAGAAATAACCAATTTAGAAGAGATTTGGAAGGATATATTTCTAGTGAAAAATGATTAAAAGTGATCATGGGAGAGGACGTAACGATTAGTATAAAATGAGTTTTGTGAGAGGTTTTGGTATTTATTTATATAGGGAAGAATATTTATGACTTTGGTGAAAGACAAGCTAGTAATAATTGGAAGTTATAAAGTATAACAACTCCCTAATAAGGGAAGCTTGAGTGATAATTATGTCCTTGGAATAAGAAGGATATTGAGTAAAGAGGTTTTACGGATTATATTTTCAATGTCAAGGAGGGATATTCGACAAAAAAATAAAGAGGTGGTTTATTGGGAACTTGAAGTTATTTTGGCCTATTAACAACTGATGTGTAAAATTTCAAGAACTATAATATAAATTAAATTTATGTAAAAAGGAAAAATTATTAGCGTTGCTTGTTTAATGAATTTTTAGAGAGTGTTCCATACTCTATGTGATCATAATTTGAGCAGTGGTTGAGTTGTGTATGTAGATAGTTAGCCATGGAGGAAACTTAAAGGAGGATTATTCAAAAGATCTTAGTAACGAAAAAAGAGAATTATCAAAGAGTGTGAGGCTCTGAGAGCACATGTCTATTAGGACTTAATCAATAGTAGGAGGAATTGGTCAAAATTACAGAGCTTAAGAAGGTAAAACATACTACCTTTGATGGTTTTGGAGGTAGTGAGGTAGCAGAGGATTGGATTTTGGAAACATTTATGTTTTTGATTCAAACATTGTGAAATTTAACTAAAAATAAAGGTTTACTATCTACTTCTTTAAGGGAGAATTTATTAAGTTGTGGGATCAATTGAAAGTAAGAAAGAATTATATTTTTTCTCATGTTTCTTGGAATATTTTTAAAATTACATAAAATATTTTAGGAACAAAAGGTTAAATGATCATAGAGCATAGGATAAAGTGGAAAACTTAGAGGGATTGTTGTTGGACATGTGAGTGGCTAGAAATTCATGATGATACAATAAGATTGCATGATAATTTGTCTACTTTATTTTATGCACCAATTGGGTGATGAAATCTTATGTGATATCATGTTATGAGATTTTTTTGGGTAGTATTATTTTTTCCTTATGACTATTCAAGATTCAACTAAATATTATGGTTAGTTGCTAAGAATTTGAGAACCTTGTATGTGAAATTCCTATGTGATGCTATAATTTTTTGGAGCTCCTTGTGAAGTTTAATTTTTTTAAATGATATAAAGCCCTTAAGGAAATTTATCACATTAATGTAATGGAAAACATATAAATGATTATTGAAATTAATCATATAATAATAATTTATTTTAGGAGTGTGACACGCTTGTGGATGGCTAGTTAAGGATTTAGGATCCTTGTGTGTTGGAACTATTAGTTAATTTTTATTATTGAAAGATATGTTCATGTGTGCTTTGAATTATTTTATCCATCAAATTAATTGAATTTAATTGGTGATGCTTTGGGGAAATAATTAATTTATGAGTTTGGAGCTTGATATTGATTATTTAAGATTGGTACTTAAACTTAAATGTTTGAGAACTCTTTTATTTTTAGCTTTCTGTGTGTTATGAATTTTTGCTAAGAAAGTTAATGTCATTTAGATTATGCCTCAATTTTTTTTTTAGTTGAACATTATTATTTAGAAAGTGTTGACAATAAAATATGGGCCTAAGGTCTAAATTTTTTATGTCATATTGATTCAATAAGAGGGAAATTAGGGTAATGCAGTAGTTAACATATGAATAACATAAATATTCAAAAAAATTTATACTCTCATTGACATCATGCGATATGTATGATAATATACTATTCATACAATGTACGTTCTTTGTTATAAGAATATATACACACATAAAATATGCATGGGAAACATCTATTGCAACACTACTCTATATATCCTTTCTCTATATTTATTCTCTATCATCACATCCATCACATTATTTCATCTCATATATTTCTTGCAATGATGTTAGAATCTTATATCTATCCTTCTATTGATATAGGAATGTATCCTTCTATATGTCTTTGTGTCTTCCCATCCTTCAAAGGGTACCACTTGATGCTAATTGTTACTACAATGATCTTACAATGATTATTATTCTATTCTAATTTTTATTTGTGATCTACCAACATTTTTGTAAGACCTAGCACATTGTATTTTCCTCAAGATAACTTCCTCTAAGAAAAATAATACTTTTTTATAAAAAATATTTATCATAATATTGAATCATGACAATAATGATGGAGTGCATGAGTGGGATGAGGATTTGAAATCCTCGGATGGAGAGGGTGATGGTGGCTCTGAATCAGATGATGATGATGATGCTTGGATGCTCTCTCTTTCAGAGGGGCACCTGATTTTACTGTGGATCTAGTTTGTTTTTTGGCATTTAGCGTGCAGTTTGGTTGTCTATGGCTGGGAGGTTTGTGGAGAGTTTTTGGCTATCCTTTCACTCTAGCTGGCATGTTGGGTCTGTTGTTGAGCTTTATTGTTTTGCCTGCTCTCTACTCCCTTTCTGTGCAGGCTCTCCTTGCTTACTACCAGTGTCATTCTGTGGGGCTGTTGTGGAGTGGCGTTGGATGTTGTCTTTGGCTTATGATGCATTGCTATGGATCTGTTTGTTGTTGAAATCCTTTTGGGATGCTATGGATTGGTACTAGGTGCTGCCATTTTTCTACTAGGGAGCTGTGTTTTGTGTCTATTGCATTCGCCCTGTGGGGTTTTGCCCAGTTCCTCCTTGCTGGGTTTATGGTTGGGTGCCTGTTCGATTATTCTTGAGGGCTTGGATGTATCGATGCTATTAGTGCTAGATTTTTTTGAGGCTCTTTCTTTAGTGTTGGGTGGGGTTTTTAGGGTGCCTATAGTGGGTTTGATTGTGGAGAGATTCTGACATTTTTTAGACCTTGATTGGCATGTAGGGTCGGATGTGGATTTTAGTGGTTTTGACTTCTCTCTGTTATTTCCACTTGCAGGCTCTCATGACCTTGTCTATTCTAGTGCATCTTTGTTGGAGCTTTCTTTTGTTGTGGCTTTGGGGCTGTGCTTCTGTGGGATTTCCTTGTCGATGCAAGATGTGGGTTTTAGTTTGCCTTTGGTGGAGTTGTCTGTGGTGAGTTTTTGGCATGTTTTAGACCCTGATTGGCATGTAGGGTTAGAGGTTGTGCTTCATGGTCTTTCCTTCTCTCTACTCTCTCTACTTGGGGGCTTTCCTTTCCTTGTCCTATTTCTCTTGGGTCCTAGTGGATTTTCTTTGGTACTGTTTGGTTTGCTTGGTAGTGAGGCTACTCATGTTGTTGCTTATCCTTTGGTGCCTCTCTTGTTGTTTGGGATTTTCCTAGAGTTTTCCTTCTTGGTAGGGCTTAGTCCTTTCAAGTCCTTGGTGTTCTTGGTGCAGTTTAGGGTTTCTTCTACTCTAGGTTTGGTTGTGAAGCTGCTGGTTAGTTTTCCCAGCATGGTTTTTTTACTGGTTATGTTTCTTGGAAGGCTAAAATGGTTGTTGGTTACGGTGGCTACCAAAGTTTCTTGCGATTCTTTGCTAGAGATTTTTCTCTTGGGCTATGAGTATTGTATGATTATTTTTGTGCTCCACCCCTCTTGGGTCCTATTGTTCATTTTATAGTATGGAGTTGTGTTGTTGGTTGAGGAGTGCTTTGCTTTTTCATCTTTTCTCTAGTTTACTATTTTTCCAAAGGATGCTATGGTGTTCTTTACCATGGGTGTAGCTACTTCCCTTCAGTTTTTTCAGCTATGGTCTTCTTTAGAGGTGGAGACATATTCTATAGAGGTGGAGAGGTGTGCTGTGGATCGAGTGGGAAGTTCTATTTTTTGTAGTTTTGGGACTCATTTCATCCTCTCTTATAGAGGGGAGCCCCTTCCTATTGAGGTGGAGGCTGAGTTGGTGTTGTGGGTTGATTGGTGCTGTGTGTTTACTGAGGCTCTTCAGTGTTCTACTCTGATTCCTAACTCTCCTATTGAGGTGGGGAGTATGGTTTTGTTGGATGGTACTGAAAAATGTTGTGCTATTGTCTAGCTAGTTCAGGCTGATGGTTACCTAGTTGTATCAGGTTTTTCGTTGCCAGTTGGTGCTGATAAGCATTGTGTTGCAATCTGGCTGATATAGGATGATGGTTACTTGGTTGTCTTAGGTTGCTCTTGGGTACAAGTTGCTTTCTAATTCTTGGTTGTTTTGGGTTTGAGGATCCCATTAAAACCTTTCTATTTGGTGCAAATTTGAGTTTTCACACTAACTTTTTATAATCTACTTTTGGTTCACTATTGGTTGTCTTTGTTCTATCCTATTATAGCTTGGTCTCTTAGTGTGGGTTTCAGGTCCCCGTCAAAAATTGCTTGTTAATGGTTTTGGGTCCATTCAAAATCTATTGTTAATGGTTTCGGGTTTATTCAAAACCTATTTTTACCCCTTAATCAAAACTTGCAACAATATTAACTTAAATATGTGGTTGCAAATATGAAATTATATTTACAAGATTACCATAAAATGTTTAAGTGATTGACAATTACAACAATGAAAGTAAAATCTGAAATACCACAAGTCATCAACACAAGTGACACAAGATATACATGGAGAAACCCTTGTGAGAAAAAAATCTACACCCAAAAAGATCCGATGTTTGTATTAATCTTCAAGGAAGTACATCAATACAACAATCCTCTCTATAATCTGACAACACTTCATCGTCCTGACAACCCACAAAGAACTCATACCAAACCACCATCAAAAGGCTTCAATATATAGAAGTTTGTGGGAGAGAATACCATAAATGGTATCCCAAAAAAAAATAAAAACCACCTAGAAAAACCCACACTCCACTTAGTTGAAAACCCATAAATATGTAATAAAATATTCAATAATCACATGCCCTTCACTTGGGAGCCTAACCTACAACCTATCAAAATGAGTCAAACCCGAGTGCTCCATAAGTCTCCAACGAATCTGACAGATACATGCAAGCTCATGCACCACTGTGAAAACTTGGGCGTCCAACCATGCAAGAGCATGCAAAACATGCAAATAATAGGCAAGGACATGCACACTCAAGTGGTCCTAACCTGGAAATTTGGACACCTAGGAAGAATATTCTCTCGGGATGTCTTGTAACTCCCACTATGAAGGGTCCATCTCTTTGAATTCAATTACAATTTGTCATAGGAAAATAAATAATAAACATTTTGTCCCTCATGTCCTCAAGAACACTTTCCAAAGAACATGGAAACAGATAAATTAACTTAGGATAGTAATTATAATGTCACCTTTCCTAACATTCTCCCACTTGACATTATATGTATTGCAATTACATCCATGAGATACAAATATATAAGTATAGTGCCCATGGCCTTCCTACACCAAGAGAACTTATTTGTGGTCATTGGATTCATTAGAGAATTTTCAACATTATCCAAAGTGTCAACCTTCTCAATCAAAACCTTACCATTCTCTACCATTTCTCACATAAAGTGACACTAAACATCAACATATTTAGTACGAGCATGATACATAGGATTTTTGGCTAAACATATGGCACTTTGACAATCACATCCAATCCTCACTATCTTGTAATAAAAACCAATGCCATTACCAAGTCTCTGTAACCAAACTGCCTCCTTAGAAGCATGTTTAGCTACCATGTACTCTACTTCTGTGGTGGATAATGCAACTGTAGGATGCCTCTTACTCATACAACTCACTGCACCTTCAAACAAATTAAAAACATAGCCGCTAGTGGACCATCTACTATCCAAGTCACCTCCCAATTTGCATCAATAAAACCTTGTATTTCCAAAGACTTATCCACATCATCAGTACCATGATAATCCAAATAGTAATCATAGGTACCACAAAAATATCTAAATACCCTCTTAACAAATGTCTAATTATCTTTGAGAGGGTTAGACATAAACCTACTCAAAACTCCCATTGCTTGGGATATATCTAGTCTACTGCAAACTATTGCATACATTAAACTATTGATGACACTTAGACATAAACCTACTCAAAACTCCCATTGCTTGGGATATATCTAGTCTACTGCAAACTATTGCATACATTAAACTATTGATGACACTAGCATAAGGAACATTAGACATCTCTTTAGCATCATCATCAAAATTAGGGCACATGTCTAAACTCAACTTAGTACCAACTAGAAATGGAATATTTACTAGTTTACAGTCATGCATATTAAAGCTTTGCAAAATAGTATCAACATACTTACTCTGACTTAACCAAAGATTTATATGAACTCGATCCCTACTGGTCTCCATCCAAAGAATATATTTTGAAGCCCCCGAATCCTTCATATCAAATGTGCCAGAAATCTAAGTCTTAAGCTCCTTAATCATCACCTTTTTTTTACTGATAAACAACATGTCATCAACATACAAGACAATGATTAGAATCTGATAATCAATAACCTTAATGTAAACACAATGATCCTCCTCACTTCTAACAAAACCCAACTTCAATGCAGCGGCATCAAACTTTTGGTACCACATCTTGGGTGACTATTTCAAACCATATAGAGATCTCTTTAAGGTCTGCAAACCAAATGTTCTTTTCCTTTCACAACAAAACCATCAGTTTGTCGCATATACATTTCTTCCCCAAGATCCCCATGCAAAAAAGTAGTTTTAACATCCATTTGTTGTATTTCAAAATCATAAGAAACAACAATAGATAATAAGAATCTAATAGAAGTTAACTTAGCAATAGGAGAGAAAATTTCACCAAAGTCAACTCCTCTCTAGGAGTAGCCCTTGGCCACTAATCTGGCCTTGTATTGCTCTAATCAACCTTATGCTCCAAATTTATTTTTAAACACCTGATTGCAACCAATGTGCTTCCTTCCTTTGGGAAAACTCACAAGATCCTAGGTATAACAAATATCTAGAGCTATCATCTCCTCCTACATGGCCCACATCCAAGACTCACTTTCTTCTGAAGAAAAATCCTCCTTGTGGGATCTAG
>CM021110.1:159241020-159263309 GCA_007115665.2 Sequoiadendron giganteum | reverse complement strand
AACCCATAAATTTGGACACCTAGGAAGAATATTTTCCTGAGATGCCTTGTAACCGCCACCATGAAGGGTCCACCTCTTTGAATGCAATCATAATTTATCATAGGAAAATAAATAATAAATGTTTTGTCCCTCATGTCCTCAAGAACACTTTACAAAGAATGTGGAGACACACAAATTAACTCAGGATAACAATTATAATGTCACCTATCCTAATATAAATGTCTATAAGTTATCTTGATATGTTCATATGCATTGTACCAGTTTAGCACTATGTGTTGGATTCATTGTTCCTTGAATGAAAGATCATTATAAAATATTTCTATGGTAGTGATGGTAGCTAGATAAGTTAGTGTGGGTATCACCTGTTTGATGTCATAGAGAAGCTTAGATGGAAATTAAAAATAGATATTTACTTCCACCTCCAATTCCTTTATTTGTGTTATTTATTTCATCCTTTATTCACTTAATTGGCTATGTTGTAATTTTAGGTTCCTCGTCTATTAACATTGTGACCCATCTACGTCATCCATGATAAAGTTGTAATTCCTTGATATATTTAAAATTTTGCACTCAATTTAGTTTATCTAGTTCTTTTGTTGATGTTTAATTCCAATGCTTTCATATGACATATATTTGACTGATTGTGGATCACCTACATCCTATCTTACACATGATGTACACATACCTAAGGATGAAGAAGAACATGAGGATAATGTGTCATTTGTTGATTAAAAATATTCATAACACTTTTCTACTATTACACACTATACACAAATGGATATGGTTCATGTCAATAATCACATTTCCCCTTATTTGAACTACCTATTTAGGTAGAATTTTGATTTTAAAAAGTGCATTGACAATTAAGAGCAACATCATAAATATACAATAAAAAAAATATTATAAATTCATTTGGTGCATGAAATTTTGGTTTATCCTATACCAAGTGGATTTATAATGATGCCTTGTTTCATAAAGTATGATGGTAAAGGTAAATTTTTTAAGTTATGTGACTCATTTATTTTCATGGAGATAAGTTTATTTCTAAGGTGTTCCCATCAATTTTTAGTGGTCATGCATTCTCATGGTTTTATTCATTACCACATACTTTCATCATTTGATTTGAGGATTTAGCTAGTGATTTCACAAAATATTTTTATACAATATTGAGCCCAAGACACACTCTTCATCTCATGAAATGAAAGCAAGAAAACCATGAGCCACTTAAAGATTACATATTGAACAATTTCAAGATTTATCTATTAACATGAGTTATACCTTAGATTATGATGAAATTTAAGAAATTTATGAATGGTTTACTTCCAATATTTAAGGATGAATTCTACTACATGCCTCATTATTCATTTTCATAATTATGTATTATTTTATGTAACCATAGATGCACTAATTGAACAATGATATTTTAATGGCATACATTTATATCACTTTGTCACATTTAGAAAATGAGGATAATGAGGATGTTCCTAATGATCATCATCATGCATACTTCTAACCAAATCAATTTAGATAATTCACTACACTGGAAGAGCCTCCACATATGGTTTTGCAACATAACCTCATTTCCTTACCTTTCATTAAGAAAATTGATATGTCTAAGCTTACACCATGTAAAAGGCTCAATACCTTTTTTGTGATCATCTCACACATGAACATCTTATTGATAGATGCAATAAGTTAAAAATAGAGTTAAATATCTTATAGATAAAGGGACTTATCATATGAAAGAAAATGATTTGTATCAAGATATTTGTTCTAAGTCACCCCATGTTGAGGTTAAACATGAAGTTAAAGGGAGATTACTTATGAACAAGATATGCATGATGTAGAAAAAAACCAAAGAAGAAGAAGAAACACAAATCCATGAAGATAAAATTAATGATTTATGTTGGGATAATGATGATGCATTGGAGAAAAAGGTTGAGCCCCCCAAATTTATTTTTTGATTCATGATTTTATTTATAGACTACTTACCCATATTTATTGATGTATTTTAATCTCTTACTTATGACTTAATTGTTGTGCCTTCATATATTCTATTTGATGCTTATCCTTCCCTCACTCGGGGATATTTTCTTCTTTACCTTTTTTATTGCTTGACACATTTCATCATATGCTTGTATACATCCTCTTTATTCTTCACTTTATTTATCTTTTACCTTTACCTTTGAATCTGACTTTGATTTGTTCTTTTTCCTTCGTTTATATTTTCATCTTGCCTTTAATCATTATTAACTCATGATTATATGGTCCTTTCCCTTTATCATATGGATTTATATTGTTTCATCCTTACTTTTCACTTTACTCTTATGATATCTTACTTATGCATGCTTACATACATGACACTTTCTGATCCCATATTATCATTCCATGATTCTTGGAGCTTATATATTGAGCCTACATTGTCATGTCCCACTCCTTGGAACTTACATCTTGAGCTAGATATGGGTACAACACTCTTTTAGAGTCACATATTGAACATACATTGCCTTATCATACTTTTAAATTATCATAGTATACCAAAAACATCATGTTCCCTCTTCCTATTATTCATGCCTTCATCACCATATCCTTATATTGGGGGTTCCCATTTATTTTGGTCTTCCTACCATATCTTTAGCATTTATACCTACATTGGGGGAATCACACCTTTCCATTTACATATTGCACTTTGATGGACATGATTTTCACGTCAACATCATCATGCCTTTCCCTAGTCCACATTGTTTGTACCTAGATTTATATTACTATTATGCACTTGTTTCCTTGTACATCCACCATTCTATGCTTAATCTCTTGGATGCCACACCGAGGGTGTATGCAATGAAAATAAATGTGTTAAAAATAAAATTTAAAATATAAATACTCTATCCAAGAAAACCTATGATTGAGTGACAAGATGAAAGCACCCAAATAAACCTCCGTTAAACTCAATATCTATGATAGTACTTCAAATGTATGTATATGGATGCTCTCAATTTCTATACCATAAAATTAACATTATTTGGATAATATATTTACAACATAAGTTTGCAAGGATTATGTTCTATAAAATGATGGGCGAAGGGTTGAATTTTATAGATTTTTGAAAAGAAGAATGGATGGATGAGATTTGATCTTGGATTGCATGGATTGTGGAGTCGATATGGAGAGGTAGCAATCATGGAGGATTTGAGAAATATTTTAGTTAAATTTTATTAAAATAATGATTATTACTCAACTAAATTTGACTAGTGAGTTCAAAGAAGTTAACTGTTTGAATGTAATAGCTAACCAAGTGAATGAATTAGTTGAGTATTTACATGAAGAAGTTAAGTGATTTTCCTAGAGGAATGGATTAAATAGACTAATAAGTTAACTAATTTTGATTGATTAGCTAACTAAATGAGATGAAATTTGAGGATTTAATTATCTTTTAATTGATAATTGGAGAATATAAGGTGGAATTTAGGATTTTATTAAAATACTTTGATGCATAATGGATATTATGTGGAATTTAATATTTTATTTTAATGATGGATAACATGAGATACTAGTTTATTTTAATGATTATCAATGATAATGGATGAATAATAATAAGAGGATAATGAATAATAATGGATATTACTAATAATAGCAAAGGAAAAATTATTTTAGTGTCTATAGGGGGCATATGCCTATTATAGTGCTCTATGTTCCTATATAGGTGTTTTATCTATTGAGTGCCACATCACCACTTTTACTTGCTCATGTTGGGGGAAACCTAGCTTCCTTGATGCCATCTCTTGCCCACATGTGCTTACCACATGATATTACCATTCTAGATACTTAGATGTTGATTACAATAATCATGATATTACCATTCTAGATACTTATATGCTGATTACAACATGTGTTGATTATTGCTATTAATTTACATATGATACCATGCTTATTTTATAATTAATTTCATGCATAATTTTTCCTCTTCTATTCCTTGAATCCTAAAAATATAACCAATTAAAAGGGGACATATATTATCACTCACAATCCTAAGTTGGGATTTCAAGTAATGACAAGTGTTCTAAAGACTATTCACAATGACCATACATATATCAATGCCAAATGAAACACCATATGCTCCACACTCCTTGCAATTTGATAGCCATCAATCCAAAAAAATGTTATTCCTTTTTGAACATGTAGAATTTCTTAACTTTCCTTATTTCACGTTTTTTCTTTTGTAGACACTTATCAAGGTCCTATTTATAACTAATTTTTAATTGTGAGAAAATTTACTCCCGACATATTTTTCTTCTATTTTGTAGGTTCCCATGGAGAGAGCATACCGAATGAAGTTGGCTCACCTAACAAACCACAATAATTGCTAAGGGGCCACATGGGAAACTTTCACTTGAAACTAGCTAGTTGAGGACAATACCTTGGGCATTTATGATAAGAGACTATTATGATGCTAAAGACTACCCACCAAAGTAATGAGATAGGTTTTTACTTGATAAATCATATGACACACTTACATGATGACATCTTATAGGGTCCATTATTTTCATGTCTAAATATTTACTTTACATACTTGTTTGTGAGTGCTATATACTTTGAGACACCATGCCATTTTAGGATTCACACATGCACCTCAAAGTGCATGCAAAATGTAATGGTAAAATTTGCTTACCCATGTCATGTCTCATTCCATAGCCTTTGACCATCCATATACACACGTATTCCCACACACATAGCCCCTACCTTATATCCTTACATACACATACTCAACCACATTTGTCTTAGGCAATTGTTTATTACACTTATCCATGTACACTTACCTAGATATAGTTGTTAGCCATCCAAACTTGATTGATTGCACACATAGGGTCATTTTCATAGTGAAATGGTTGACCTTGTAGTCCCAATCTTGACCCTTGCCTTTCTAAAGTTTAAATTCAAATTTTAGCTGATTGACCCCCTTTATTTTGTAAGCTCGAGTCAACCCAATACACATTTTGAAAAATTTGATTCTATGTACTAGTATTTAAAGACATTCAATGCAATTGTTTTACACCATTTGGAACTAAAAAGTCCTCTTTCATTCTAGAGCATCAAAGGAGTAAGTGATAATGAAAAAATTAGATTTGGTGAATGTAAAGAAGTAACAAATTTGCATACATCAAGACCGATCTCAAGACATCATAGATTCCATATATCTTAACATAAACTGTACGTTCTTCAATCATAAAACTAAATACACTTATTTTCTTATTTATCTTTATATACTTCAACAATTACAATTTCCAAAATATCAATTACTTTCAAATTATTATAAATCACTTTAAAATGATTATACTTATGTACAAAATTATTATTAAATCAACCTAAACAACACTTAATTATTTTTGGTTTGATTTTATATTGTAAATACCTTCCAAATTTGGACTCTTAACATCTTATTGAGGCTCATAGCCACTATAAGCTTCCATCATGTCAGATCTTTGTGATTGTTAGAGAGCCCAATCCCTGTAACCCCTCCTCCCCCCACTCTCATCCTCTCCATCCCTCTCCTCCCCCTCCTCCCTCTTCACTGTGTCTTCTTACTTGATCTTGCATCTATTTCATGATTACTATATTATACATGACAGATAGATCGAGAAATGTTCAGACAACCACTCTTTTGGTGTGTTGGTCTCCATCAAGACGTTAACTTTCTTTTGGTTTATCTATTTATGTTTTGAAATGAATTTTTTTCACTGATTTCACAGTCATAGCACACATAAGGCAGGCTCAAAAGGAATTAGCTAAGTCAAATTTGCTTCATTAATTAATACTCGATGATTTTAAGGAAGGAATATAGGGGCTAAGAACAAGTCCTATTTGTCTTTTCCTTCTTAAGTTTTTCCAGCATTTCCTATCTCACATTAGTTTAGAGTCATATTTCAAAGCAATTACCAATTTTTTTATATCTAAAAGACCAAAACATGTAGAATACTATTCTTGTTTTCTCTTCTTCTACTTATCTGCACTTGACCAACGCGTATAGAAAACTAGTTTTGAAAGATTTGTATATCTTGTTTGAAATATGAGTTATATGATAATAAAATATTAGGCTGACATACCATTCCAAGCTCAGTGCAGTGCCTTACATGTTGTCTATTTCACGTCAAGACAAGAGCTTGACAGGCAAGTGGCAGTTAGCGAGGAAATTCAAATTGTATATTAAATTTCTATTGCTGTTGGTGTTTTTAACCAACGTGTGAATTAGCATGAGTATAGAAGAGGACAAAATGCAGCAGACCCAGATGAAATGTTGGGCTGTGTGTAAATTTATTTTGGTGGTATTCATTGCTTTTGCTTCTGCAAGGGACGAGAGAAGTCTATATGGGCAGATATTAGAAAAGCTTATTGGCATGGAGTAGAGTAGAAGAGATAGGTAGTGAGCTTTATGGGCATGGTGCAAGGATAAGGCACACGGGCTCTAAACATTTTTTCTCATATACTAATATTTTTGGTGCCTTTTGCAGATTTGTTTTCCTTTAATTCTAATCCTTTGCATGAATTCTTTCAAAGTTGTTTCCTTTAATTTGTGGACATTTTTTTCAATGTTGTGTGGGATTTTAAGAAAAGAGTTGTAATGTTGTGTGTTTGCAACTCATGAATGCAGTTGGGTATATTTTTGTTCTCGTGGTTATTTGCAAATAATGGTTTTGTTCTGTGTAATTTTGGACAATCAGATGGACTTTTCCAGATTTACAGCTTGTCTAAATTGTATTGGACATAATATATATTATGTCACACATCTTAGTGCATCTCATCTTCCCTTCCAATAACACTCAAAGCATTGTTTTCTCTCATGTGATTGGGTGCTTCTTAATCAAAAGTTTATAAGTTTTTACTATTTCTTTTTTTATTTATAAGTTTTTTAATCACACATTTTATTAAGAAGTAATCACAATATTATATTTTTAAAAAGGTTTGATCACAAATTCAAAATAAATTTCACTTTTAACAAATGTGGTTATTAATGTTCAAGTTTCTAATGTTCATGGTTATTGTCAATAGACTATCTTTGTTAAAGTATTATCTATGTAAACACATTTTAAAAAACGAGTTTAAATAAATTTTTGATTTGAAAAATCATTTAACTTTGTGTTAAACATAACTTGAATGCTGATAATGCTTAAAAAGAAACTGCTTGAAAATATTGCTATATTGAGTGACTACTAAAACATCTAAATTAGCACATTATACATTATTTGGATCTAAAATGCTAGTAATATGATATCAACTAGCATATATATTTAATAATATATATAAAATACACTGAGAGATCCTTTTTTTGACTATAAAATCTGTAATTAAATGTGTTATTTCCCCTCTATGATGGTTTTATGGGGAGGTTTTAAAATGAGCTATATTTCTCTCAGAATAGTTTGATTTATAATTTTGATTGATCAAGGCTTCAACTTAGTGATCTCAATCGTTGTCCATTTCTTAACAATGACATCATATTTAACTGAAGGTAAAACTGAAATTTACCTTTGTGCCAAGAGGTTCTTTATTGTTATTTTTTTATTTTGTTGTGGATCAAGATGCTATTTTTTATAGTCCCTCTTGGTTTTGGGAGCAACATGCCCTTCTTTTGAAACCCTGAGATCCCTTCTTTAATCCCCTTTCCAAATATTTTAACGTGGTGTCTATTTGGGTTCGCCTCTCTAATCTTCCACTCCAATATTGGTGTGATTCTATCTTTGAGGCTATTGGAAATTTTGTGGGTTGATTCCTCAAGGTGGACAATGCTACTACACACTTCACTCACACCACCTTTGTCTTCTTATTGGTTGAATTAGATTTATCTAAACCTCTCCCAACAAATGTTGTTTTGCAAGTGGTGGATTATTCTTGAAGCTAGTCTTTGGATTATGAAGGCATTCCCTTTTGTTGTAGGCATTGCTTTGCCATGAGGAATTTGGCTTCTTGTTGCCCTCGCCTTAAGGTCCCGAGACCTTCCTCTTGGTGGAAGGATGTTCTTCGTGATCAATTTATAGTTGATATTTCAAAGTCTATTTCTGAGGTTCCCGAGTCTTCTATTGTTGGTGGAGAGGTGGTCCTCCTCCACCTTTGGTGTTAGCTACAATTGTTTTGAATTATCCCTCTTTTGGCATACGATTTTGTTTCTCCCCCTCTAGAGGGTGTTGTGATTTCCACTTGGTTCTCAAGCTCCCTAGTTGGATGATCATCTCCTCACCCATTCCAAGGTTGTAATTTAGAGAGGGTTTTCCCTCCTCCCTCTCTCAATTATGTGGAAATTGATGATGGTTTTTCTTGGATTGTGGTTTAAATAAAGAAGAAAGGTATTCCAAAACATCTGTCTCAAACCCTAGTTAAGGGTGTTTGTCCTTCAAGATCTTGTATTGAGATCTACTGTAGATTTTTATAAGCCTTGTTGATGCTTGTTGTTTGGCTGGTTTTGTTCATCAACTTTCTTGTAAAAAGGTTTAGGCCCTTTCAAAAACCCCATTATCTAATAAAAAATATTATATTATTATTAACAATTATTATTAGTATTAACATTATAATTTTTTTTGCTAGGTAAGTTAAAAAATACTGTTGATTTATATTAATCAAAATTTAAAGATTACATATAAATTTGGGTAGAAGCCCTATACATGTCATAACTAGGTGATATACAAAAGCCTAGTGACAATTTTCCTTTCTACTTTTAAATTCTATAGTTTCTCAAATTTGACAATGATTTTGTCGCCAAATTTGGTGTGAGTGCAAATGCATTTTGCTATAAACTTCTTGGGTTTTGAGGACTTTCTTTTTTCTTTTTTTGTACTATTTTCCACTCATTAGACCCACTTTCCCCATTTTTAATTTCTAGGAGACAATAAGGTTGAGAAACAATCTGGGTTGATGTTCTCTCATCTCTTGAGGTGGGAGACCTTTTGTCAAACAATGAAGTTTTTGAAGGGGATTTGGCCCTATATAGGAGCGAATTTGTACCCCTTACGAAAATTCCCTTTTCACCCTTCCTCAATTTAGAAAACCAAATCCGAAGGAAAAATTCCACATAAGCCCGCTGCCTTCGTTCCACTTGGCATCCATTTCATGTGGTGGTAGAGGAGTTACTGTCGAGGATGCCCACGCTGCGCTTAGATGTCCGCGCAACGCACAAACGTCCACGCAACACGCAGATATCCGCACGATGAGATGGCGTCCTTGACAGATTCCCATGTCTGGAGCCTACAGAGGCATTACAAATCCCATTGGGAGTTGACTTGTAACACCCTCTTCGGTCGATCAACCCAAATATGGCCATTTCCCTTCCTCTTTCCTTGAAATTGACTCACCTTCATTCATTTCATGGCTGGTTGATCTCTTCGCATCCACTGTATATTATGTCCACAATCCCTTCATTCTCCACCTCTCCCCAATTCCTCTCTTATCTGTTCATCAACTCCTCTACAATCTCTTCACAAGCTCCAAGCAGCTTCTTCACAAACACTTTATACTCCATAGCAACAACATCAACACTCCATCACTTCAGTAGAGCAAGTGTGGAATGAAACATCACGAAAGCAGAGGCTTGAGTTCCTCTCATTTTCTCCCCCACTAGCCTTGAGCTCTTTGGGAGGAGGTGGTAAACTTTCACTCCTCTCCTCTATTATTTGGTTGAGTAGCATAACACTATTTTGTAGTGCTTTAGTGCTCTTTACTTCATTTCCTACTTTTCTCTTTATCTATCTGGTTGTCCATGGAGGTGGGAAGACCAAAACGGGGGTTTGACCGAGGCAAACCCCTATACAACCCCAACTCTCTCTCTCTCTCTCTCTCTCTCGTGTGCAGGTATTGAAGACTTTCACATGCTAGAGGCTTCATCATTCACACGGTCGTAAACATTTCCTTTCCCTTCCTCTCCTTGTCTCTATCTTTTCTATTTTAGTTCATTCTAGTTCTACTACATTTTGTTACTTTATCACATTCTAGGAGTTCTCAAAAATCAACTTAGAAGTATTCAATTTTCCATTTTATGTGACAAACTCGTTCTCTGGTCCGTACGAGATGCTAGCACGCCTCAGAGATGCTAGCGCGCCGCGTTGTCATCCGTATTATGTGCTACTGTCATTTGGTCAAGAGCTTGTTGGTTTGCCTAGAGAATCTCTATGACCTACTCTTTCTAATTCTAGAACTCTCACCGCTGTTCTTTGAGGTAGTTTAGGGTAGTTCGCCCTGTGAGGCTCTCTGCGTGAAGAGAACTCATGAGTAGTGAATCCCCCTTCTCTACAGGTCCTTTGAATCAAAATAGAGCTACCTGTGAAAGCTCTTGTGTAATGTTAAAATTAATTTTTGATAACCTACCCGGGGCTATTTATTGGAAATTTTTTAATCCAAATTTTCCTTTAAAGAAAGCTCTTCGACCTATAGTACTTTCTCATTTGTTGCTTCAAATTTTGGGGACTATTTGTGCCTTTTAGAATAAAATTTGATGATATAGTGTTTTGGAGAAGCTCATTTCCATCATGAGGCTTCTTTGTTTGCCCAGGATTTAATGTCTCGACAATCTGGTGCTATGTACCCAATATTGTAGCATCTTATACATCTAAAAGATAAACCTTCATAATCTAGGGGTTGCTTCCATCCTTGCCCATTGGCATTCATTTTTTTTGGTAGATCCTTGGAAGTGTCTAATTCCACCAAGATTCAAGCAAAGGTTGTATGGATATAATCAGATGAATCAGGTAGTTTGTTGTAATGAAATTTCTAATGGAATTATTGATTGCTACAAAGCAAGCTTCAAACCAATACAATGAAGTGGTAGATTTTGAAGTCAAACCTAGAATGGAATTACTAAAAAGGATTCAGTAGATGGATTAAAGTGTGAATTTCATGATATTAACATCAACATACTTTGTCGGTCCATGTCCATACATAACTTAAAATTGTATTTATGTCCTTCCTACTATAAAAACCATATTGAAAAAACCTCTAGCACATGGATAAATTTCTATTTTTCTTCCATGAGAGGCTCCATGATTTATCTATCCATTCATGAGGTTAGGAAGGTTCAACACAAATGGATAAACCTTTCGATCAACATGTTCTCTACAAAAATTCTTTATTTTACTTCAATTCTTTCATTAATTTTTCATCAAAATTTAGTTTTAAAGGTTTTCAGAGCATTGACCATACCTCCTACAATCCTTATTGATGTAATCCTTCATATTTTGAGGTGTAATAGGTGAGGATTGGATCACACCTTTTACAACCACCAAAAAGGATTCCCTAGTAGCAAAACCTCTCCTAGAAAGGTTTTCCTTGATTGCCATGTGGACAGAGGAGTTTCCATTTCTAGGACATGAGTGTTTTCCCTGTTCGTGGCTCCAACAAGGGATTTTTCTTGAGAAGACATGGTCGTAGCAATGGGAGATGCATTTTGCATGAAACCTTGACTGATTTTTTTCCTATCCAAGATGCTAGGTGAGTCTTCAACAATAATCTTTGATTCAACATCTCTATTGATGCATGTTCCTTTATTGGAGCCCACAACTCTTTTTCCCTCACATGGTAGGAATCCCAAAGTCAAAGAATTTGGATGTTGGCTCACCTGTGGATAGGGGAGAATAGTTCTTAGTGGCATCAATGAAGGAACCAATTCATTCATTCACGACCAAATCAAGCTCCTACATAGAGGAGCAACCATCTGTAGGAATGCATAGTCCATAGTCATGCCCAGTGGCCGAATAGGATAGAGCCAAGGTTTCACAAGTGTGGGAGGTGAGTGAGATGACCATTATTAATTTTAATGATTATGGATCATTTAGTATTAATATTATGAAATTCATATATTTATGTTTTTTAACTAGATAGTTGTTCATATGATGAAATTGAAAATGTACTTTTGTATTTGTGTATGTCTACTATATGTAATTCGATTGGTCTTGTATCATGATGAATTTTTTCAACACCCATAGGTGAAATTTTTTCTAGATGAAGGCCATTTATGGGATTGACATATGAATCCATCATGAATTATAATTAATTTTGAATTACAATGAGGATGGTAGATTAAAATATTTGATAAATGGAGAAATTAGGATGGATTCCTACCCAACAAACTTCCAAGGGAGCCATAATAGTAAAAAAATCCCTCCTAATGTTGCTATGAAAATTAGGATTAATAGCTATTTGAAATACACTATGTAAGATAATTGGTTAAGTCCAAATTATGTTCATATTTATAATTATGGATTATATTAGTGATAGTTTGAAGATTCTTTACATTTTATTTTTTTATGTATGAAGATTGAAAAAAATATACTTGGAGAAAGTAAGATGGAGTCCTAACCAATAAAATTCCAAAGGAGTCATGGTAGTAGGAAACTTAATCCTAATGTTGGTGTGAAAAACATAAATTAAACATACTCAAAATAATATACACATAAGAATAATTTGTTAAGTACACATGTTAGTATTTATAATTGTGGGTTGTAGTAGTGTTAGTTTTAAATATTCTTTATTCATTTTATAGGTATTGGTGAACATATAGGCCATATGATCAATGGGAAAAATAATATAATTTTTGATATTAAGAAAGGGTAGTAGACCTAAAAAATAAATATAATATGTGGTTGTATATGTGTCTCTTCAAATGAGTAAGTCATGGTTTTTAGGCTAGACCATGTATTGCTTTGGTACCACTAGGTTTAGCCGATGGACATGGTGTGCATACATTTTCATGGTCAAGAGAATAGTTATTTACTTGGGAATGAGGTCATTATTTACTCCATATATTAGCAAAGGATCAAGGATAGATGGATGGATTCCATATTTCTAGTTGGTATACTTGTAGATAAAGTGCATAAAAAATACAAGAAAATGGTGCATGATAAGTTGACCATGTTTTAGGGACAACCATATCGAGATGATTTACTTGGCATGATAAATATTACATACATTGATCCTAAAACCAAGGCTTCAAAGTATATCTTTGATGATAATGATGCTCATTTAGTGTAGCAATGATAATTGGCCAACCTTGACAAGTTTTTTCACATATTAAAAATATAATACCAATGGTGCTAATCGATATGGATAGATCCCATTTATTTTAGGAATTAAGTTTCTAAAAAACTTTAGCGAATAGCTTAATACATGATCACAACAACATATTGGCCATTGAATCTGTGTTTAGCATGAATGCAATGAAGGTTAATTGTGCATTGATTATTTGAGTTCATTTTTAAGATATGCACTCTAATATGATATTATATTAAAGCATTGTGTATTATTGTACTCCATTTTTTATTTAAAGTCATTGGCATTATATAAATGTCCCATTTAAACAATCTTTTTGGTTTTAAGTCTTTTAATCAAAAAAGGGAGGGCGTTGATATTTTATGCAAGTCTTGGAAAAATATTTTTATTAAAAAACATTATTCCTCAAAATCTCATGTTTCCCACGCAAAAAAAGAAAAAAAGGGGAAATTTCCATGCCAAACTTAGGAAAAAGTATGGAATTGCAAGAAAAACTCATATTGGAAGGAAAAACTAATTTTAACTTGATGTTTGGGTGCTAAAGATAGAGGAAAAAGAAGAAATATGAAAGAGCATCATGTTGAGTAGAGGTTTAGGGTTTTCTTTTATGTTGGAACTAAAGTTTGAAGGAGCTTGCATGGAGATTTGAAGAGGTTTCAGATGATATTTTCATGAAGACAAGGATTTGAAGGAGTTGCACTTGATCATGAGTCTTTTCAATCACAACCAACCATGGAAAGTTGAAGATATGGGTCTCATTTTGATAGGTGCACTAAATAAACCCTTATTTATTGCATTTACACTTTCATTCAACACTCTTGAATGCATACACACTAGGTTATTATGGATATCTTTTGTTAGTTTCATG
This sequence comes from Sequoiadendron giganteum, assembly GCA_007115665.2. Taxonomy (NCBI): domain Eukaryota; kingdom Viridiplantae; phylum Streptophyta; class Pinopsida; order Cupressales; family Cupressaceae; genus Sequoiadendron; species Sequoiadendron giganteum. Next base: position 159,249,418 of record CM021110.1, on the reverse strand, counting down.
AGAAAATTATAAAACACACATACAATTTTCTTAGATAATTCAAGATGTTCAAAGTTTTGGAATAGCAAACATAGAATGATAGTTTTAGTTTTCATGAGAAAAAATCAAGAAAGGAAAGTCATAGATGAAAGGATTTCATAGCGCAAAATCCCTGCTTAGAATTTGCTGTATGTGGAGAAAATGTGGCTCCCTCAAGGGTTGAGCTCAACATACTGCCTTCCTATAGCTCATCTAGGGTATAGTGCAAGTAAGGGACAACCAAGACACCATTGAAGATGTTTGAGTTCACCAAATTTTTTGAAGCCCTAGTCAAATCAAATGAAGAGCAAGACATAGTGAAAATAGGTTTATAAGTCATATCAATCTTCATCAAATAGCAAGGTTTCAGACTTGAGATAGGGTTTTTTGACACTAAGAAGATAGTCACAAATCAAGTATAAACTTGGGATTACAATTCATGACAATCATACCAAGCAAGACTTTAAGGTTTTTTGAGAACATGAAATCATGAATCACTTAGCCATTCATAAGGATCAACAAAGCACAATGGTTTTGATATACGAAGGGAGTAAAAGGAAGATGAACAAGCCATGTCCATCATGTTTATGGTGCAATAAAATGAGATGAGGGCACTATAATTCATGACAGTCAATACCTAAGGTCTTTGAATGAAGAGAAACGAGGAAGAGTTGCATCCATGATCATGAACAATAACAAAAACCTAGCTAGATGACCTATGATTGCAAGAGGACATTCAAAAATAAAATATGGTAGAGTAGTAGAGATTGAAAAATAAGTGAAGTCTTAAATGAGGAGCAAGCACAAAAATACAAAGGATAGTCACAGTATTCTTGAGTTAAGAAAATCCTCACTATGAAGGAAGCCTCAATATGGGTAGTCATATTTCTCATGACTGTGGTGTATCTTCAGTAAAGTCATTTATAAATTTATGTCCTATATCACAATCAAAGTTTATTGACATGATCTTAATGACTTTGATTAAAGTCTTGTCAAAATTCCTTATGACTGTGAGAAAATTTTGCATATAATGTATAAACAGTTATGATTCTAGGCTGCAAGACTTTGTGAAGGTATGACAATAGTTTATGACCCAAAGAATTGATTGTGAGAATTTATTTTGACTGTGTTTTGAAATAATATGACAATGATTATTTATAGACAATGAGTCTTTATGGACTATATTCTCAATGCTAGTCATTTATGACTATATTTGACAGTCACGAGGCTTTGAAGGACAAAATTCCAACTCAACAAGACAAGACAATCAACTCAATGAAGGGGACAGTCTTATCTATGAAGGACAATCCTAGGAAAAGGGTTCAAGTTGGAGTTGGAGTTGTAAAAGGGTTGTTTGTATAGTTTGGCATGTTCATGTTTGGGGGGTTTGATATGTTTTAGTTTTTTGAATGGATGTGTATGTTGAGGAAGGTGGGATGTTCATTTTTGGTGGATTTGGCATTGTTTGACCACCTACAGTTTGATTTTGGTATAACAGATTAACAAATTGTTCAGAAAATAGTATAGAATCCATGTTATATGATGGTATTATAGGTTGACTTGGTATGTTTGGAATCAACGTTGGCAGTAATTTTTTAATGATAGTGTGTACTATCTAGGAATGTTCTCATGTATAGGAACACTAGTTATCATAAAATTTATTTTATCTTGTTCTCTAATTGTTGCAACACTATAATCAAAGGGTAGTTTGGCACTATTTTGTGTAAGTTTAAGAAAGTAAGAGTTGAGATCCATAAAAAATGAGGGCATCAAGTTTACTAGACAATGCAGGATCTATTGGAATTGTTGTCATTGATGTCAAAGGGTAATCATGTTGATCATTGATGTCCATGGATGTGCTCTAAAAGGTTATTTGTATTTGCAGTATAAGTAATGAAGAGTTGCCTAAGTTTGGGCTTTGGGCATCGGGCTTACCTCATACTGCCTGCAAGAATAAAAAAAAGAGTTAGAGTGTTTAAGTGAAGTCTGATCTAGTTTTAGACCTTGGGAATTGAGAATCCCTTGACCATTTTCAAGTGTTTTAGGCATCAGGCTCAAGGTCTACATTATACTAAAGGTTGTTGGACTTCAAAATTCAGTCATACTTTATACCAAATGTCTTAATGAAATGAAGAAGGAGTGAGTTAAGTATGAAAAGATGCCAGACATTGGAGCTAAGGATTACACATTACAATTGTCAGATGTCGATGGTTGAAATTAAGGTTTATAACTTAACGTAAAGTTAAAGTATGATGTATGCAGTAAACCTAAACCTTGACACCCAAAAAGGTTTCGATGTTCATGAGTTAGAGTTAAGGTTTATGCCTTAACACAATGTTGAGTATGAAGAAAGGAGGAAGCCAAAAGGCCAATACCCAAAAGGGTTAAGACCACCACCTCTTGCGAAGAAAGAGTTTGGAGTTTCAAAGTTCAGTGTTTCAAAGGTTAGTGTTAAGGTTTGCTTTGAAAGTGGAAAGTGGTAGATGATAAAGGGTAAGGCTGATGGCTGAAACCTGACAGGAGTAAATTGTCTCAGGCATCCATGTTCGGATTTGCCTCTTAAGTCCTTTGAAAAACTTCATGTAAAAGGTAAGAGGTATTAGCGACTCTCGAACCTAGAAGGATATAAGTAAACATAAAGTCAGCGAAACAAAAGAAGTTTTTCCCACCATTATGTAGAAGATTCATGGAACCTAGCACTGGGTAGTGCGGAACCATGGGATACTTCAACATGTGTTCTTTTGTGACATTAGCATAGTGAAGGATTTTACAATGAATATCAATGACGCCGATTTAAAGGAAGGTTAATCTAATGGCTATATTTTAAAGTTAATGTATTTTAACGAGTACCATCAGATCATGGTGACAAGTGCAAGATCAAGGGTTGTCATTCAAAATGTGTAAATGAATATTTTTAGAGGTCAAAATTTGTTAGGTAGTTACAAAATGGAAGTTGATTTAAGTATTTTTATGAAAAATCAATTAATGTGATGATTTTCAAAGGATGGACATGTAGTTAGGGTTATTGTAATGGTGAAATGATTACTGTTGAAGTCAGAATGTGTGTGTGAGTGGGTGCCAAATATAAAATCTTGTTATTGCATGTGTATTGTAAAGATATCAATGAAGTATTATTCGAATATATGCAAGTTGTTGAATTGAATGCTTGTTTAGGAGTTTTATAGGATATTGTGATATATGAAAATCTATCAGAATGGAATATTGAAGTATGAGTAGAGAGAAGTAGAGTGCAAAGAAAGCACTGCAGTTTAATAATTTGAAAAGGTGCATTCTAATGTTGAAGAAGAATCGATATCAACACATATGAACTTGTAATCTTGTAGAGTTTTGTTCCTCAAAAAGGTTGAGTAGGTGCTCAATTAGGTGTGTAGTGTACTAGGAGATTGGTGCCTCAAAACATTGTCTTTGGTGTGCAGTGTACCGGGAGGTTGGTGACTCAAAAAATATTCTTGGGTGTAAATGTACTTGTAAATGGGTGCTTACAAAACATATGTAAAATCCTTTATTGTGAGGTTGGATTTGAGTAGTAGACTCAAGCAAATTTTCTCACCGTGGTTTTTTCCCTTCTAGGGTTTTCCACATATATTTGGTGTCTTCTTTTTGTGTGATGTTTTTTATGGAATCTTAAATCTTGTCTACTGGTTGAACTTGATAAAATTTTGTATACATTGATTCACCCCCCTCTTAGTGTATTGGTGTTCTTTCAACAAGATCTTTTTATATTTCTAAATTTCTTCCTCAATGAATTCGCTAGACAACTTGGATTCATTCGTAATGTCTTCTATGAAGATAATTTGATATTTAGTTTGTCGAGTTGGCTATTGTTGGGCTGGTGTTTGTGGTGTTTGATATGCACATGGATCAAATATATTGCTAGGAATCCCAAATGTTATATTAGTAGTAGTCATAGGCATGGTAAATTTTGAACTACTTAATTTGACTCAATGATTTTCTTATGTTGGGACCTTGTAATAGGCATAAAAGAATACGACCTTATGAAATATGGAATGTAAGTGGAGGTTTCTTATGTGATGCCTAATGAGGGTTTGTTTCAAGATTGGACTTATGAGAGCTTATTCTAGATATATTTTGGCAAAGTCTAATGTTGATGATGTTGGTTTGACGGGAGATATGGAAACCTCCAAAAGTCAAAGTGTAAACTAGATCTCTATTTTATATGTGCTAAAGGATGGTATTTACTTGTACTATACTAATGAGTCCACACAAATGGATGATGGTGAGTTTACCAACTTAGGAGTAGGCAAGACCACTAAGTTAGTTTGCCCACATATTTCAACACTAATTCAACTATGTACTTGAAAATGACTATTTTTCAAGCAAAACGCTAAATTAGGAGATAGGATGGGAAATCTAAGAAAGACTAAGGATTGATGTTGGTTGTTGGTGGTGTGGATGTTTGTTGATGATTGTGATATCATTGTTTGTCCAAAAGTTAAAGAGGTGTAACTCTAAAAGTCCAATATGAATAAAAATGGTATGAGATGAGGGTGGAAGTTAGTTTGTTGTATAGATGATGGACGCTAGTTATAAGTTTTCTATAACATAGGTCTTAGATCCTAGTTTTATTTTTTGTTGAAATTTGGAGACTATAATTTTAAGGTTTATGGAAAATGAATTTGACAGTCATAAGTGTTTCTTTATATTTCAAAAGCATCACAAGATATTAAAAGCAATGCACCATCCTCTATTAGAAGTGACAAGTAATGGAAAAAGAGTAAACCTATGGAAAAAGGATCATTATACTTATCAAAGGTATCATTTGGTTTTAGAAGTGTCACTATGTAAAACCTAGGGTTTCTAATTTGACATAGAGAAATTTTAGCCAAAAGCATCAAATTAATCACAAACATCAAACTGCAAAGAAAAAGCATCATTGTGTTTTTGGCAAAAGTTTCAAGTTTCTAACATAAGCGTTAGAAAGTTATCAAAAGTGTCACTATAATAGTAAGAGAATCACTGTAACACAAAGCGTGATTTTGTAATTGAACCTAAAACTTGTCTAAGGTTGTAGACTGATCTAACTGTTTTCAAGGTTGATTTTGATTTGTTTTTGTCTAGAAAGAGATATCACACAACAAAGAATAGTGTGTAAAACTAACTCTAAGGTGTATTTTGGATAATTTCATGAGTTTGATGAAAACAAACTATAATGACTATTCATTGGTCTTTATAAGAAAAAACATCAAGTAGCACAACCTAATTAGCAGTAAAAGGTATATTGACTTAGTGGAGGCCCACTTTTCGAAGCATACTACCTTCAAATGAATGAGTGACTAGGGTATGATAAGGTCACATACCATCTTAACACCACTTACATTGGAAGAGCAAGGTTCTAACAAGGAATATAAGTCACCTCAATAAGAGAAGAGTACATGGTAAGTGACTTCAGGCATGATACTGTACCTTGCACCACACTAATCTAATGATTGATGGTCTTAAAGGCTTCTTAAAATAATATTTGTAGTGTTTTCATGAACAATGATCTCATCCAAGGATACCCGAGTCGAGGGGGTTCTCCCCTCTTCTCTTTACCTATATATGTCTCGATGGATCGAGGGTCACAAGTCTTGGCTTATAGGACACTAGCCACACCTTGAGGTACAAATTTATTCTCCCCCCTTTATATACCCTATTGATAAATTTGGTTGAGGTCATACTTGAGGTGATGAAATCCCCAAGCAGGCCTCATACTGAATAAAATGAAGATACTAGTGTTTTTGATTCTCAAGATCTCACATAGCGCAAGAGAAGAGCATAATTTTCTAGTATTCCTTGGGTGTATAAAACATGAGAAAGCTAGTGGTGTTTTTGATCTCCAATATTGTACGTAGTTCAAGGAGAGAGCATACATACCAAATTGCTACCAAACATGATATATAATTCTTTAATTAAACCCAAATTCAAATGTGCACTATTCTAGAAATCAAAGCTTTTGAAATTGTTTGCTCTACATAAAATACATTAGTAGTTTGTCTTATTTTGTATTCTCCCAATATTTTCTAAGGATACATAGATAGGTTATTTCCAAAATAGAGAGAAAATATTAGGGTTAGAAAAAAATTCAAGAAGCAAAATCAAAAGCATCACTAGAAAGATCAAAATCATCACTGTAAATCAAAAGTGGTAGTGTAAATATCAAACACATTGTTATACTTATTTGAAGCAACCATGTCACTGTAATTATCAAATACATTGTTTTAACTCAAAAGTATTTTTGTGGGGATCAAAAGTGTCACTATAACCTATAGACAGTCAACAAACAAAATAAGCAAACATGTCATTGTAAATCAAAAGAGTTGTTGTGAGGTCAGAAGCCTCATTGTGTATTGCAAAAGCATCAATCTATGGAGAACACATCACTACATATTTCAAAAGCATGAATTTACGTCAAAAGCATCTCTATAACCTATAACTCAAGAAAAACTCAAATTGATGTTAGATTAGGGACGTGGGTCCCATTGGGCATGCCATAATGTGAACATGGATAAATGGGAAAATTCTCTCAAGAGGGAAAATAACACAACCTAGTTAGATCAAATCATAAGCCAAGACCCAATTGAAGGAATTAAGACCATTATTGATGAAGTGGCAAGCTAGAATTGCATGAAATAAACAAGAAATGAATGAATTAACTAAATCAAACCCTACTTTTACCTCACCCAAGAATGCAAGTCCTTACTCCATTATTGAATTATTATTTTGATATGTTGGATTGCTCAATTATTGCATAACCTAATTGCACAAAATCTCAAAAGATGGCTATGAAGATAAAAATTGCTAAGAGAGAGGTCCTTTGAACTAAGGCTTAAGGCTTGTTTTATAAATTTTAGGATATCTGATTGGCATCGAGATCAAAAGATGAGATCAATGGTTAAGAGTGAATTAAGGGGTGAGGGGTCATGCATGGAGAGGAGAGGTTCAGTTAATTGAAGATCTTCCCTAAAATTTAGGAAGATATTTTAGGATATTTTGGAGGAAGATAAATTCAAATTTGAAATAATTTGAATTTGAATTTGGGAATATCCCTTTTGGAGGAAATGTGCAACTAAATGAATTTAATAAATTATTTAATTTTAGAGAAAAATTAGTCAATTAAATATTTAAGAAATTATTTAATCATGAGAGAGGTAAGAGGAAATTATGTTTTTTAATTAAATAATTAAAAATTATTTAATTAGGTGGATAAGAAGAAACTTAGAAATTAATTAAATAATGAAGATTATTTAATCAAGTTGGGGTATAGAAGATTATTTGAAAATTAATTAAATAATGAAAATTATTTAATTAAGGTGGGAAAGGGGAAATTGAATTTAATTAAATAATTAAAATTATTTAATTAAGGTGATAAAGAGAGAAAAATGATGAATTAATGAAATAATTAATATTATTCAATTAATAGAAGAAAAATGCCAATAGTGGCATGGTGCACGATGGTTAAGTTGTGTTGTTATTCTTGTCATCAAGGTTCAAATCCCATTGGGGTGTAATTGTTGAGAATTATATTGGGGATGAGGTCCCCCATTTGTGACGTCACTGGTTCATAGCTTTGGGTCAAAAGTGTTTACCCCTCTTAATAAAAAAAATAATAGAAGAAAGTAGTTAGTTTAATCAAATAATCAAAAAATATTTAATTAAAAGTGATGAAATAGAGATAATGAGTAAAATTGACGAAAATGGCGAATTGGGAGAATGTGTGATGTGTTAGACAATTTTAGGTGTCTACAAATAGAAGAATATTGATGTAGATGCTCTTGTAGTTATAAAGTCAAGGTATGATTTGGATTTAGACCTTCCCTTGTATCATAAGAGCATTGAAATCTTAGATAAACCTACCATACCAAACAATATATGTAGTTGGAAAGGGTTTGATGATAGCTAATTTTTTTTATAGATTTATGAATGGTATGGATGAGTTTGACAACCAACTAATCGATTGACAACCAATGGTGGAGATAGAAGATGGAAAAGAGATATTATTTAGGAATGAAGTGGTACAACTAAAGAAAAATACCATTCCTAAAGGGTTGTTTCCTTAGAGAATATGTTTGATAGTGGGGACCATTTTAGGGACAGGGGTAGACCAACTCATAAAGACGATGTTGAGGGTGTTAACATAGGGGCTCATCAGAAGCCAAAGATGGTTTATATCGATAAAAATATTAAGCCAAATGAGAAGAACATGCTAATCACATTATTGAGAATTTTTTAAAAAAACATTTCTTGGTCATATGAGGATCTTTAGGCTCATAGGGAAGATTTGTTTTGGAAGATTATCCAATTTCAACTAGAAGCCAAGCCTTAGCTCTGCAAATGTAAAAAGAGTTGATGAAGTTAAAGG
>CM021110.1:159187452-159240920 GCA_007115665.2 Sequoiadendron giganteum | reverse complement strand
TATTATATTATTATTAACAATTATTATTAGTATTAACATTATAATTTTTTTTGCTAGGTAAGTTAAAAAATACTGTTGATTTATATTAATCAAAATTTAAAGATTACATATAAATTTGGGTAGAAGCCCTATACATGTCATAACTAGGTGATATACAAAAGCCTAGTGACAATTTTCCTTTCTACTTTTAAATTCTATAGTTTCTCAAATTTGACAATGATTTTGTCGCCAAATTTGGTGTGAGTGCAAATGCATTTTGCTATAAACTTCTTGGGTTTTGAGGACTTTCTTTTTTCTTTTTTTGTACTATTTTCCACTCATTAGACCCACTTTCCCCATTTTTAATTTCTAGGAGACAATAAGGTTGAGAAACAATCTGGGTTGATGTTCTCTCATCTCTTGAGGTGGGAGACCTTTTGTCAAACAATGAAGTTTTTGAAGGGGATTTGGCCCTATATAGGAGCGAATTTGTACCCCTTACGAAAATTCCCTTTTCACCCTTCCTCAATTTAGAAAACCAAATCCGAAGGAAAAATTCCACATAAGCCCGCTGCCTTCGTTCCACTTGGCATCCATTTCATGTGGTGGTAGAGGAGTTACTGTCGAGGATGCCCACGCTGCGCTTAGATGTCCGCGCAACGCACAAACGTCCACGCAACACGCAGATATCCGCACGATGAGATGGCGTCCTTGACAGATTCCCATGTCTGGAGCCTACAGAGGCATTACAAATCCCATTGGGAGTTGACTTGTAACACCCTCTTCGGTCGATCAACCCAAATATGGCCATTTCCCTTCCTCTTTCCTTGAAATTGACTCACCTTCATTCATTTCATGGCTGGTTGATCTCTTCGCATCCACTGTATATTATGTCCACAATCCCTTCATTCTCCACCTCTCCCCAATTCCTCTCTTATCTGTTCATCAACTCCTCTACAATCTCTTCACAAGCTCCAAGCAGCTTCTTCACAAACACTTTATACTCCATAGCAACAACATCAACACTCCATCACTTCAGTAGAGCAAGTGTGGAATGAAACATCACGAAAGCAGAGGCTTGAGTTCCTCTCATTTTCTCCCCCACTAGCCTTGAGCTCTTTGGGAGGAGGTGGTAAACTTTCACTCCTCTCCTCTATTATTTGGTTGAGTAGCATAACACTATTTTGTAGTGCTTTAGTGCTCTTTACTTCATTTCCTACTTTTCTCTTTATCTATCTGGTTGTCCATGGAGGTGGGAAGACCAAAACGGGGGTTTGACCGAGGCAAACCCCTATACAACCCCAACTCTCTCTCTCTCTCTCTCTCTCTCGTGTGCAGGTATTGAAGACTTTCACATGCTAGAGGCTTCATCATTCACACGGTCGTAAACATTTCCTTTCCCTTCCTCTCCTTGTCTCTATCTTTTCTATTTTAGTTCATTCTAGTTCTACTACATTTTGTTACTTTATCACATTCTAGGAGTTCTCAAAAATCAACTTAGAAGTATTCAATTTTCCATTTTATGTGACAAACTCGTTCTCTGGTCCGTACGAGATGCTAGCACGCCTCAGAGATGCTAGCGCGCCGCGTTGTCATCCGTATTATGTGCTACTGTCATTTGGTCAAGAGCTTGTTGGTTTGCCTAGAGAATCTCTATGACCTACTCTTTCTAATTCTAGAACTCTCACCGCTGTTCTTTGAGGTAGTTTAGGGTAGTTCGCCCTGTGAGGCTCTCTGCGTGAAGAGAACTCATGAGTAGTGAATCCCCCTTCTCTACAGGTCCTTTGAATCAAAATAGAGCTACCTGTGAAAGCTCTTGTGTAATGTTAAAATTAATTTTTGATAACCTACCCGGGGCTATTTATTGGAAATTTTTTAATCCAAATTTTCCTTTAAAGAAAGCTCTTCGACCTATAGTACTTTCTCATTTGTTGCTTCAAATTTTGGGGACTATTTGTGCCTTTTAGAATAAAATTTGATGATATAGTGTTTTGGAGAAGCTCATTTCCATCATGAGGCTTCTTTGTTTGCCCAGGATTTAATGTCTCGACAATCTGGTGCTATGTACCCAATATTGTAGCATCTTATACATCTAAAAGATAAACCTTCATAATCTAGGGGTTGCTTCCATCCTTGCCCATTGGCATTCATTTTTTTTGGTAGATCCTTGGAAGTGTCTAATTCCACCAAGATTCAAGCAAAGGTTGTATGGATATAATCAGATGAATCAGGTAGTTTGTTGTAATGAAATTTCTAATGGAATTATTGATTGCTACAAAGCAAGCTTCAAACCAATACAATGAAGTGGTAGATTTTGAAGTCAAACCTAGAATGGAATTACTAAAAAGGATTCAGTAGATGGATTAAAGTGTGAATTTCATGATATTAACATCAACATACTTTGTCGGTCCATGTCCATACATAACTTAAAATTGTATTTATGTCCTTCCTACTATAAAAACCATATTGAAAAAACCTCTAGCACATGGATAAATTTCTATTTTTCTTCCATGAGAGGCTCCATGATTTATCTATCCATTCATGAGGTTAGGAAGGTTCAACACAAATGGATAAACCTTTCGATCAACATGTTCTCTACAAAAATTCTTTATTTTACTTCAATTCTTTCATTAATTTTTCATCAAAATTTAGTTTTAAAGGTTTTCAGAGCATTGACCATACCTCCTACAATCCTTATTGATGTAATCCTTCATATTTTGAGGTGTAATAGGTGAGGATTGGATCACACCTTTTACAACCACCAAAAAGGATTCCCTAGTAGCAAAACCTCTCCTAGAAAGGTTTTCCTTGATTGCCATGTGGACAGAGGAGTTTCCATTTCTAGGACATGAGTGTTTTCCCTGTTCGTGGCTCCAACAAGGGATTTTTCTTGAGAAGACATGGTCGTAGCAATGGGAGATGCATTTTGCATGAAACCTTGACTGATTTTTTTCCTATCCAAGATGCTAGGTGAGTCTTCAACAATAATCTTTGATTCAACATCTCTATTGATGCATGTTCCTTTATTGGAGCCCACAACTCTTTTTCCCTCACATGGTAGGAATCCCAAAGTCAAAGAATTTGGATGTTGGCTCACCTGTGGATAGGGGAGAATAGTTCTTAGTGGCATCAATGAAGGAACCAATTCATTCATTCACGACCAAATCAAGCTCCTACATAGAGGAGCAACCATCTGTAGGAATGCATAGTCCATAGTCATGCCCAGTGGCCGAATAGGATAGAGCCAAGGTTTCACAAGTGTGGGAGGTGAGTGAGATGACCATTATTAATTTTAATGATTATGGATCATTTAGTATTAATATTATGAAATTCATATATTTATGTTTTTTAACTAGATAGTTGTTCATATGATGAAATTGAAAATGTACTTTTGTATTTGTGTATGTCTACTATATGTAATTCGATTGGTCTTGTATCATGATGAATTTTTTCAACACCCATAGGTGAAATTTTTTCTAGATGAAGGCCATTTATGGGATTGACATATGAATCCATCATGAATTATAATTAATTTTGAATTACAATGAGGATGGTAGATTAAAATATTTGATAAATGGAGAAATTAGGATGGATTCCTACCCAACAAACTTCCAAGGGAGCCATAATAGTAAAAAAATCCCTCCTAATGTTGCTATGAAAATTAGGATTAATAGCTATTTGAAATACACTATGTAAGATAATTGGTTAAGTCCAAATTATGTTCATATTTATAATTATGGATTATATTAGTGATAGTTTGAAGATTCTTTACATTTTATTTTTTTATGTATGAAGATTGAAAAAAATATACTTGGAGAAAGTAAGATGGAGTCCTAACCAATAAAATTCCAAAGGAGTCATGGTAGTAGGAAACTTAATCCTAATGTTGGTGTGAAAAACATAAATTAAACATACTCAAAATAATATACACATAAGAATAATTTGTTAAGTACACATGTTAGTATTTATAATTGTGGGTTGTAGTAGTGTTAGTTTTAAATATTCTTTATTCATTTTATAGGTATTGGTGAACATATAGGCCATATGATCAATGGGAAAAATAATATAATTTTTGATATTAAGAAAGGGTAGTAGACCTAAAAAATAAATATAATATGTGGTTGTATATGTGTCTCTTCAAATGAGTAAGTCATGGTTTTTAGGCTAGACCATGTATTGCTTTGGTACCACTAGGTTTAGCCGATGGACATGGTGTGCATACATTTTCATGGTCAAGAGAATAGTTATTTACTTGGGAATGAGGTCATTATTTACTCCATATATTAGCAAAGGATCAAGGATAGATGGATGGATTCCATATTTCTAGTTGGTATACTTGTAGATAAAGTGCATAAAAAATACAAGAAAATGGTGCATGATAAGTTGACCATGTTTTAGGGACAACCATATCGAGATGATTTACTTGGCATGATAAATATTACATACATTGATCCTAAAACCAAGGCTTCAAAGTATATCTTTGATGATAATGATGCTCATTTAGTGTAGCAATGATAATTGGCCAACCTTGACAAGTTTTTTCACATATTAAAAATATAATACCAATGGTGCTAATCGATATGGATAGATCCCATTTATTTTAGGAATTAAGTTTCTAAAAAACTTTAGCGAATAGCTTAATACATGATCACAACAACATATTGGCCATTGAATCTGTGTTTAGCATGAATGCAATGAAGGTTAATTGTGCATTGATTATTTGAGTTCATTTTTAAGATATGCACTCTAATATGATATTATATTAAAGCATTGTGTATTATTGTACTCCATTTTTTATTTAAAGTCATTGGCATTATATAAATGTCCCATTTAAACAATCTTTTTGGTTTTAAGTCTTTTAATCAAAAAAGGGAGGGCGTTGATATTTTATGCAAGTCTTGGAAAAATATTTTTATTAAAAAACATTATTCCTCAAAATCTCATGTTTCCCACGCAAAAAAAGAAAAAAAGGGGAAATTTCCATGCCAAACTTAGGAAAAAGTATGGAATTGCAAGAAAAACTCATATTGGAAGGAAAAACTAATTTTAACTTGATGTTTGGGTGCTAAAGATAGAGGAAAAAGAAGAAATATGAAAGAGCATCATGTTGAGTAGAGGTTTAGGGTTTTCTTTTATGTTGGAACTAAAGTTTGAAGGAGCTTGCATGGAGATTTGAAGAGGTTTCAGATGATATTTTCATGAAGACAAGGATTTGAAGGAGTTGCACTTGATCATGAGTCTTTTCAATCACAACCAACCATGGAAAGTTGAAGATATGGGTCTCATTTTGATAGGTGCACTAAATAAACCCTTATTTATTGCATTTACACTTTCATTCAACACTCTTGAATGCATACACACTAGGTTATTATGGATATCTTTTGTTAGTTTCATGAGAAAATTATAAAACACACATACAATTTTCTTAGATAATTCAAGATGTTCAAAGTTTTGGAATAGCAAACATAGAATGATAGTTTTAGTTTTCATGAGAAAAAATCAAGAAAGGAAAGTCATAGATGAAAGGATTTCATAGCGCAAAATCCCTGCTTAGAATTTGCTGTATGTGGAGAAAATGTGGCTCCCTCAAGGGTTGAGCTCAACATACTGCCTTCCTATAGCTCATCTAGGGTATAGTGCAAGTAAGGGACAACCAAGACACCATTGAAGATGTTTGAGTTCACCAAATTTTTTGAAGCCCTAGTCAAATCAAATGAAGAGCAAGACATAGTGAAAATAGGTTTATAAGTCATATCAATCTTCATCAAATAGCAAGGTTTCAGACTTGAGATAGGGTTTTTTGACACTAAGAAGATAGTCACAAATCAAGTATAAACTTGGGATTACAATTCATGACAATCATACCAAGCAAGACTTTAAGGTTTTTTGAGAACATGAAATCATGAATCACTTAGCCATTCATAAGGATCAACAAAGCACAATGGTTTTGATATACGAAGGGAGTAAAAGGAAGATGAACAAGCCATGTCCATCATGTTTATGGTGCAATAAAATGAGATGAGGGCACTATAATTCATGACAGTCAATACCTAAGGTCTTTGAATGAAGAGAAACGAGGAAGAGTTGCATCCATGATCATGAACAATAACAAAAACCTAGCTAGATGACCTATGATTGCAAGAGGACATTCAAAAATAAAATATGGTAGAGTAGTAGAGATTGAAAAATAAGTGAAGTCTTAAATGAGGAGCAAGCACAAAAATACAAAGGATAGTCACAGTATTCTTGAGTTAAGAAAATCCTCACTATGAAGGAAGCCTCAATATGGGTAGTCATATTTCTCATGACTGTGGTGTATCTTCAGTAAAGTCATTTATAAATTTATGTCCTATATCACAATCAAAGTTTATTGACATGATCTTAATGACTTTGATTAAAGTCTTGTCAAAATTCCTTATGACTGTGAGAAAATTTTGCATATAATGTATAAACAGTTATGATTCTAGGCTGCAAGACTTTGTGAAGGTATGACAATAGTTTATGACCCAAAGAATTGATTGTGAGAATTTATTTTGACTGTGTTTTGAAATAATATGACAATGATTATTTATAGACAATGAGTCTTTATGGACTATATTCTCAATGCTAGTCATTTATGACTATATTTGACAGTCACGAGGCTTTGAAGGACAAAATTCCAACTCAACAAGACAAGACAATCAACTCAATGAAGGGGACAGTCTTATCTATGAAGGACAATCCTAGGAAAAGGGTTCAAGTTGGAGTTGGAGTTGTAAAAGGGTTGTTTGTATAGTTTGGCATGTTCATGTTTGGGGGGTTTGATATGTTTTAGTTTTTTGAATGGATGTGTATGTTGAGGAAGGTGGGATGTTCATTTTTGGTGGATTTGGCATTGTTTGACCACCTACAGTTTGATTTTGGTATAACAGATTAACAAATTGTTCAGAAAATAGTATAGAATCCATGTTATATGATGGTATTATAGGTTGACTTGGTATGTTTGGAATCAACGTTGGCAGTAATTTTTTAATGATAGTGTGTACTATCTAGGAATGTTCTCATGTATAGGAACACTAGTTATCATAAAATTTATTTTATCTTGTTCTCTAATTGTTGCAACACTATAATCAAAGGGTAGTTTGGCACTATTTTGTGTAAGTTTAAGAAAGTAAGAGTTGAGATCCATAAAAAATGAGGGCATCAAGTTTACTAGACAATGCAGGATCTATTGGAATTGTTGTCATTGATGTCAAAGGGTAATCATGTTGATCATTGATGTCCATGGATGTGCTCTAAAAGGTTATTTGTATTTGCAGTATAAGTAATGAAGAGTTGCCTAAGTTTGGGCTTTGGGCATCGGGCTTACCTCATACTGCCTGCAAGAATAAAAAAAAGAGTTAGAGTGTTTAAGTGAAGTCTGATCTAGTTTTAGACCTTGGGAATTGAGAATCCCTTGACCATTTTCAAGTGTTTTAGGCATCAGGCTCAAGGTCTACATTATACTAAAGGTTGTTGGACTTCAAAATTCAGTCATACTTTATACCAAATGTCTTAATGAAATGAAGAAGGAGTGAGTTAAGTATGAAAAGATGCCAGACATTGGAGCTAAGGATTACACATTACAATTGTCAGATGTCGATGGTTGAAATTAAGGTTTATAACTTAACGTAAAGTTAAAGTATGATGTATGCAGTAAACCTAAACCTTGACACCCAAAAAGGTTTCGATGTTCATGAGTTAGAGTTAAGGTTTATGCCTTAACACAATGTTGAGTATGAAGAAAGGAGGAAGCCAAAAGGCCAATACCCAAAAGGGTTAAGACCACCACCTCTTGCGAAGAAAGAGTTTGGAGTTTCAAAGTTCAGTGTTTCAAAGGTTAGTGTTAAGGTTTGCTTTGAAAGTGGAAAGTGGTAGATGATAAAGGGTAAGGCTGATGGCTGAAACCTGACAGGAGTAAATTGTCTCAGGCATCCATGTTCGGATTTGCCTCTTAAGTCCTTTGAAAAACTTCATGTAAAAGGTAAGAGGTATTAGCGACTCTCGAACCTAGAAGGATATAAGTAAACATAAAGTCAGCGAAACAAAAGAAGTTTTTCCCACCATTATGTAGAAGATTCATGGAACCTAGCACTGGGTAGTGCGGAACCATGGGATACTTCAACATGTGTTCTTTTGTGACATTAGCATAGTGAAGGATTTTACAATGAATATCAATGACGCCGATTTAAAGGAAGGTTAATCTAATGGCTATATTTTAAAGTTAATGTATTTTAACGAGTACCATCAGATCATGGTGACAAGTGCAAGATCAAGGGTTGTCATTCAAAATGTGTAAATGAATATTTTTAGAGGTCAAAATTTGTTAGGTAGTTACAAAATGGAAGTTGATTTAAGTATTTTTATGAAAAATCAATTAATGTGATGATTTTCAAAGGATGGACATGTAGTTAGGGTTATTGTAATGGTGAAATGATTACTGTTGAAGTCAGAATGTGTGTGTGAGTGGGTGCCAAATATAAAATCTTGTTATTGCATGTGTATTGTAAAGATATCAATGAAGTATTATTCGAATATATGCAAGTTGTTGAATTGAATGCTTGTTTAGGAGTTTTATAGGATATTGTGATATATGAAAATCTATCAGAATGGAATATTGAAGTATGAGTAGAGAGAAGTAGAGTGCAAAGAAAGCACTGCAGTTTAATAATTTGAAAAGGTGCATTCTAATGTTGAAGAAGAATCGATATCAACACATATGAACTTGTAATCTTGTAGAGTTTTGTTCCTCAAAAAGGTTGAGTAGGTGCTCAATTAGGTGTGTAGTGTACTAGGAGATTGGTGCCTCAAAACATTGTCTTTGGTGTGCAGTGTACCGGGAGGTTGGTGACTCAAAAAATATTCTTGGGTGTAAATGTACTTGTAAATGGGTGCTTACAAAACATATGTAAAATCCTTTATTGTGAGGTTGGATTTGAGTAGTAGACTCAAGCAAATTTTCTCACCGTGGTTTTTTCCCTTCTAGGGTTTTCCACATATATTTGGTGTCTTCTTTTTGTGTGATGTTTTTTATGGAATCTTAAATCTTGTCTACTGGTTGAACTTGATAAAATTTTGTATACATTGATTCACCCCCCTCTTAGTGTATTGGTGTTCTTTCAACAAGATCTTTTTATATTTCTAAATTTCTTCCTCAATGAATTCGCTAGACAACTTGGATTCATTCGTAATGTCTTCTATGAAGATAATTTGATATTTAGTTTGTCGAGTTGGCTATTGTTGGGCTGGTGTTTGTGGTGTTTGATATGCACATGGATCAAATATATTGCTAGGAATCCCAAATGTTATATTAGTAGTAGTCATAGGCATGGTAAATTTTGAACTACTTAATTTGACTCAATGATTTTCTTATGTTGGGACCTTGTAATAGGCATAAAAGAATACGACCTTATGAAATATGGAATGTAAGTGGAGGTTTCTTATGTGATGCCTAATGAGGGTTTGTTTCAAGATTGGACTTATGAGAGCTTATTCTAGATATATTTTGGCAAAGTCTAATGTTGATGATGTTGGTTTGACGGGAGATATGGAAACCTCCAAAAGTCAAAGTGTAAACTAGATCTCTATTTTATATGTGCTAAAGGATGGTATTTACTTGTACTATACTAATGAGTCCACACAAATGGATGATGGTGAGTTTACCAACTTAGGAGTAGGCAAGACCACTAAGTTAGTTTGCCCACATATTTCAACACTAATTCAACTATGTACTTGAAAATGACTATTTTTCAAGCAAAACGCTAAATTAGGAGATAGGATGGGAAATCTAAGAAAGACTAAGGATTGATGTTGGTTGTTGGTGGTGTGGATGTTTGTTGATGATTGTGATATCATTGTTTGTCCAAAAGTTAAAGAGGTGTAACTCTAAAAGTCCAATATGAATAAAAATGGTATGAGATGAGGGTGGAAGTTAGTTTGTTGTATAGATGATGGACGCTAGTTATAAGTTTTCTATAACATAGGTCTTAGATCCTAGTTTTATTTTTTGTTGAAATTTGGAGACTATAATTTTAAGGTTTATGGAAAATGAATTTGACAGTCATAAGTGTTTCTTTATATTTCAAAAGCATCACAAGATATTAAAAGCAATGCACCATCCTCTATTAGAAGTGACAAGTAATGGAAAAAGAGTAAACCTATGGAAAAAGGATCATTATACTTATCAAAGGTATCATTTGGTTTTAGAAGTGTCACTATGTAAAACCTAGGGTTTCTAATTTGACATAGAGAAATTTTAGCCAAAAGCATCAAATTAATCACAAACATCAAACTGCAAAGAAAAAGCATCATTGTGTTTTTGGCAAAAGTTTCAAGTTTCTAACATAAGCGTTAGAAAGTTATCAAAAGTGTCACTATAATAGTAAGAGAATCACTGTAACACAAAGCGTGATTTTGTAATTGAACCTAAAACTTGTCTAAGGTTGTAGACTGATCTAACTGTTTTCAAGGTTGATTTTGATTTGTTTTTGTCTAGAAAGAGATATCACACAACAAAGAATAGTGTGTAAAACTAACTCTAAGGTGTATTTTGGATAATTTCATGAGTTTGATGAAAACAAACTATAATGACTATTCATTGGTCTTTATAAGAAAAAACATCAAGTAGCACAACCTAATTAGCAGTAAAAGGTATATTGACTTAGTGGAGGCCCACTTTTCGAAGCATACTACCTTCAAATGAATGAGTGACTAGGGTATGATAAGGTCACATACCATCTTAACACCACTTACATTGGAAGAGCAAGGTTCTAACAAGGAATATAAGTCACCTCAATAAGAGAAGAGTACATGGTAAGTGACTTCAGGCATGATACTGTACCTTGCACCACACTAATCTAATGATTGATGGTCTTAAAGGCTTCTTAAAATAATATTTGTAGTGTTTTCATGAACAATGATCTCATCCAAGGATACCCGAGTCGAGGGGGTTCTCCCCTCTTCTCTTTACCTATATATGTCTCGATGGATCGAGGGTCACAAGTCTTGGCTTATAGGACACTAGCCACACCTTGAGGTACAAATTTATTCTCCCCCCTTTATATACCCTATTGATAAATTTGGTTGAGGTCATACTTGAGGTGATGAAATCCCCAAGCAGGCCTCATACTGAATAAAATGAAGATACTAGTGTTTTTGATTCTCAAGATCTCACATAGCGCAAGAGAAGAGCATAATTTTCTAGTATTCCTTGGGTGTATAAAACATGAGAAAGCTAGTGGTGTTTTTGATCTCCAATATTGTACGTAGTTCAAGGAGAGAGCATACATACCAAATTGCTACCAAACATGATATATAATTCTTTAATTAAACCCAAATTCAAATGTGCACTATTCTAGAAATCAAAGCTTTTGAAATTGTTTGCTCTACATAAAATACATTAGTAGTTTGTCTTATTTTGTATTCTCCCAATATTTTCTAAGGATACATAGATAGGTTATTTCCAAAATAGAGAGAAAATATTAGGGTTAGAAAAAAATTCAAGAAGCAAAATCAAAAGCATCACTAGAAAGATCAAAATCATCACTGTAAATCAAAAGTGGTAGTGTAAATATCAAACACATTGTTATACTTATTTGAAGCAACCATGTCACTGTAATTATCAAATACATTGTTTTAACTCAAAAGTATTTTTGTGGGGATCAAAAGTGTCACTATAACCTATAGACAGTCAACAAACAAAATAAGCAAACATGTCATTGTAAATCAAAAGAGTTGTTGTGAGGTCAGAAGCCTCATTGTGTATTGCAAAAGCATCAATCTATGGAGAACACATCACTACATATTTCAAAAGCATGAATTTACGTCAAAAGCATCTCTATAACCTATAACTCAAGAAAAACTCAAATTGATGTTAGATTAGGGACGTGGGTCCCATTGGGCATGCCATAATGTGAACATGGATAAATGGGAAAATTCTCTCAAGAGGGAAAATAACACAACCTAGTTAGATCAAATCATAAGCCAAGACCCAATTGAAGGAATTAAGACCATTATTGATGAAGTGGCAAGCTAGAATTGCATGAAATAAACAAGAAATGAATGAATTAACTAAATCAAACCCTACTTTTACCTCACCCAAGAATGCAAGTCCTTACTCCATTATTGAATTATTATTTTGATATGTTGGATTGCTCAATTATTGCATAACCTAATTGCACAAAATCTCAAAAGATGGCTATGAAGATAAAAATTGCTAAGAGAGAGGTCCTTTGAACTAAGGCTTAAGGCTTGTTTTATAAATTTTAGGATATCTGATTGGCATCGAGATCAAAAGATGAGATCAATGGTTAAGAGTGAATTAAGGGGTGAGGGGTCATGCATGGAGAGGAGAGGTTCAGTTAATTGAAGATCTTCCCTAAAATTTAGGAAGATATTTTAGGATATTTTGGAGGAAGATAAATTCAAATTTGAAATAATTTGAATTTGAATTTGGGAATATCCCTTTTGGAGGAAATGTGCAACTAAATGAATTTAATAAATTATTTAATTTTAGAGAAAAATTAGTCAATTAAATATTTAAGAAATTATTTAATCATGAGAGAGGTAAGAGGAAATTATGTTTTTTAATTAAATAATTAAAAATTATTTAATTAGGTGGATAAGAAGAAACTTAGAAATTAATTAAATAATGAAGATTATTTAATCAAGTTGGGGTATAGAAGATTATTTGAAAATTAATTAAATAATGAAAATTATTTAATTAAGGTGGGAAAGGGGAAATTGAATTTAATTAAATAATTAAAATTATTTAATTAAGGTGATAAAGAGAGAAAAATGATGAATTAATGAAATAATTAATATTATTCAATTAATAGAAGAAAAATGCCAATAGTGGCATGGTGCACGATGGTTAAGTTGTGTTGTTATTCTTGTCATCAAGGTTCAAATCCCATTGGGGTGTAATTGTTGAGAATTATATTGGGGATGAGGTCCCCCATTTGTGACGTCACTGGTTCATAGCTTTGGGTCAAAAGTGTTTACCCCTCTTAATAAAAAAAATAATAGAAGAAAGTAGTTAGTTTAATCAAATAATCAAAAAATATTTAATTAAAAGTGATGAAATAGAGATAATGAGTAAAATTGACGAAAATGGCGAATTGGGAGAATGTGTGATGTGTTAGACAATTTTAGGTGTCTACAAATAGAAGAATATTGATGTAGATGCTCTTGTAGTTATAAAGTCAAGGTATGATTTGGATTTAGACCTTCCCTTGTATCATAAGAGCATTGAAATCTTAGATAAACCTACCATACCAAACAATATATGTAGTTGGAAAGGGTTTGATGATAGCTAATTTTTTTTATAGATTTATGAATGGTATGGATGAGTTTGACAACCAACTAATCGATTGACAACCAATGGTGGAGATAGAAGATGGAAAAGAGATATTATTTAGGAATGAAGTGGTACAACTAAAGAAAAATACCATTCCTAAAGGGTTGTTTCCTTAGAGAATATGTTTGATAGTGGGGACCATTTTAGGGACAGGGGTAGACCAACTCATAAAGACGATGTTGAGGGTGTTAACATAGGGGCTCATCAGAAGCCAAAGATGGTTTATATCGATAAAAATATTAAGCCAAATGAGAAGAACATGCTAATCACATTATTGAGAATTTTTTAAAAAAACATTTCTTGGTCATATGAGGATCTTTAGGCTCATAGGGAAGATTTGTTTTGGAAGATTATCCAATTTCAACTAGAAGCCAAGCCTTAGCTCTGCAAATGTAAAAAGAGTTGATGAAGTTAAAGGAATTGGGTATTATCAAAGCCATTATACACTTGAAGTGGGTGAACCTAACCTTATCTCAGTAAGAAAAAAGAATGGAGAGACAAGCCTATGTGTTGAATTCTAAAATCTCTACCTCAAGTCTCTCAAGGAAATCATCCTCTCCCATGCATGGATCATTTTTGTAGAAAGTAACTAGATCAAAATTAATGCTCATGATGGATGAATTCTCAAGCTAAACCATGTAGTTGTCAAAGAGTTAGAGCAACATAAGACAACATTTACTACTTCATGGGGTACTTATGTATATGTACGGATGCCATTTGAGTTAAAGAATGCAAGTTTAACTTTTCAAAGATAAATGAAAATAGATTTTCTATTCCCATTAATGAGATTATGGTTGTATACCAAGATGATATGATTGTACTCTCAAAAGAAAGAGGTGAGCATTGTAAAGATATTGATCCCATATTCAAAATATGTTTGAAATATGATATTAATCTAAATCCCAAAAAGTGTAAATTTTGTGTTGAGGACGGTAAAATTTTGAGGCACATTGTGTCAAAAAATGGGGTGAGGATAGATCCAAATTTAGTCAAGATCATCAAACTCATCCCTCAACCCAAATAAGTTAAGGTAATTTAGTATTTCTTTTGGAAAATAAACTTTGTTAAGAGGTTTGTCCCTAATTTCATTGAAAAAACTAAGGCCATTTAAAAGATGCTCAAGAAAGGGAAATCAATTGAATGGAGTGCAAATCCAGTTGAAGCATTTGAGGATATCAAGTAGCTTATGAAAGAGGCACCTATTTTGGTAAGTCCTAATTACTCTAATCCTATCCAAATGTTTTTTTTCTACCTTCTATATCATCACTATTGTGTTACTTCAAAAGAATGAAGATGGGTATGAGTAGTCCGTATCATTTTTTAGTAAATTATTGAAAAGTACCAAACTGAAATATTCTATAATGGAAAATCATGCTTTTGCACTAGTTAAGGCTATGAAGAACTTTAGGTCATATGTTGTAGGTGATAAAATTATAGCCTATGTGCCACTCTCAATTTTGGAAGACATATTCATGCAACACGAATCTTCAAGTAGAGGATGTCGATGGATAAAAAAAATAAAGAGTATGACATGGAGATAGAAGTCTCAAAACTTGTTATAGGCCATGTATTGGCTAAGTTGATGGCCAATTCCAACCTAGAAGTTGCATAAGTAAATGACGTAAATATAAAAAAATATTTATTACTCAATGTTAGTTGAGTGACAATCAGTAGTACATAAATGTAGTTTTCTATCTTGAAAACATGAAATGTCCATTGCACATGGACGAGAATCAGAGTAGAACCCTCAAGCTATGATATTAGAGGTATGTGTTAAATCAAAATGGGATAATATGGAGGAATCATGGAAAGGTATTGCTTAGGTGCTGAGATAATGAACACACATATTGGATTATGAATGAGTATCACCATGGTGTTTGTGGAGGATATTTCAAGGCCAAGACCACTACACATAAGATCCTTAGAGCTGGGTATTGGTGGCCTATACTTTTCAAGGATGTTTTGGTTACTTTTCCAGTAGAACCCAACAATTCTCTAAAGAGTTGCCAACCCTTATAATGAAGAAAATATAAGGTCAGTGGCCAACACAACGAGCCTAGGATTTTGTAATACTTACTCCTTTACTTTTGGCTCTATTAAACTAGGGAGGGTAATCCCAAATATGTCATCATGAAATAAATCTAATTAATAACATATTTATACACAAATTGATTCCTAGTTAAATGCAAATAAAGTCCACCCCATTGAATATTTTGTAGACCCCCTAAGTGAGTGACTACTAAATAGCTACAAATTAAAAAATTTCCATCCCACACAATTCTTTGAAAAAGGATTTTAAATGAATATTGTTCTTATTTTAAGTTCACGGTTAGGTGAGATACTTTCTCACTTTTTATGCAAGATTTTTTGATAGACTAACTAGTGTCTTATCAATTGGAGCAACATAGTAAAAAATGTAAGGATTGGTAAGACGTGAACTACTCATTTTTAGAGGTAGGTGAACCATCATACTTCTTTGCAAATTATGAAAACTCTAAATGCCTAAAAGAAATACTCACTACTTACCAATCTTAAACAATTTCTTACAAAGTTTATACCCTCTTCAAGAATTTTAATCAACTCTATGAGTTAAAGTTGAGAACATAATCATACATTCAAATGGAACCATTTGAAGATAAATGATAACACAATTAGTATTTTCATTCATAACTTGTGAGAAATATACATAGGAGAGCATTTGTTTCCAAACAAAGATACGTTTCTATATCAATAGTTTATATAAAACTAATTTTAATTTGTTACATACAAAACTTCATACCCAATACCATCTACTAGCCTATTTACCCATATTCTATTCAAAATTCCTTTTCTGAGCTAAGCATTCACCCAAAACCCTATTGAGACTTAAAAGTACAACCACTGTAATGAGCCCAAAAATCCCTTTTATAGAATAAGGGAGCAACAAGCATTAGGCTCAATTACATTTACATTTCATTTCATTTCAAGATCATTATCACCAGAATTTAAGATGCCCAAAGTTTGTTACATGCAATCATTGTGGAAAATGAAAGAGTAAAAGAAAACATTCCACATTCCTTGCATGTAGACCCACCAGCTCCTCAAAAGGCAGAGTTGCTTGTAGCAACAACATCCCCACCCTTGCCGACCAAAGAAGATTCTCCACTCGTAGCCCCAACAAGAACTCACATACTACCCAATGCTAGGAAGGCTGGCACCTCTCCTATACACCAGCCCGAAAAGTTTCCACATCAGTGCTAGGAACAAGAAATCACATGAATCTTGAATAGGACAATCCTGACAAAAGGGCCATGGTGTCATCAAAAACAAAAGTGGGGCAAACTCATCACTCCGAGTCATTAGCCTCAGAAGATACTAGCCCACACCTTGCTCATGGTGGAATTATAGGAATCGTCACCACCACCTCATCGGAATCATCAGATGGTACCAGGGAGAGGGGATAATAATCACCCTCATTGTCTGGGGGGCTATCAGAAAACTCACCAGAAGAATTAAGTCCTCCCAGAAAAGCCTTAGAATACTTGCACCTTTTCTTTGTCTTCTTTTCATACTCCACTAGCTCTTTCCCTTTGAACTTGACTAATTCTTCTGAAATAGTTTGGTTCCTTAGGCGTAGTTACTCCTAACACCATACTTCTTAAATTTCTTGCGTCTCGTTCTACTCTTTGGTGTATCATGAGCTCCCTGTGTATCAACCTCATCTTCTGGGGCATTCTTTTCAGAATCGATCAAACTCAATCTCCTAGACTTGTAGACTGGCCTAACAGACTCTCCTGACTTACTCAATCCCTCTAGTAATGAAAACCAGAAGACACCAATTTTTCTCTCAAACTCAAACTCAATGCAAATTTTTAATGAGAAGTATAGCAATATGTCCTCATAACAAGCCATGCAAGTGTTCCAACCATTAATTCTTCAAAGAAATCTTGCACGCACGAGTTGACAATAGTCTACCTTGATCCATTTTAATCTTCACCATTGATCATGTTTCAAAAGAAAGATCAACGGGTAGATTACAATGCAACCACTTACAATTAAGTTTTAATTGTGCTTTTAATGCTTCTTTAAATAAAAAAAGCTCTGAGTAGATAAACATTTACTCTGTACATAACATCAATTAAAACTATTCTTGCTATAATTACTCACTCACCCGTAGGAATTATTTCGCTTGTATTTCTTCTTATCAAAACAACAAGGATTGATCCTGATCTGATCTCAAAATATTGGTTTGTATATTGCCATGCTTTATTTTCACCTTTTCCACACATATCATTAGTTGTCAGGGCCGAAAGCTGAAATATCAAGCACGCGCCTTAAAGAACTAGGTTGAAAATAGAACTGTTAAAAAATAGTACTTCTTGGCCAAATTTGGAAGTATTCCAACTTCATCAAAGCCTTTTAGAAAGTCCACATGGCATTTTCTCACTTGCCCATTAGAAGACACAGGACATGGGCTGGGCCCTCACGGGATAGTGGGGAATGGTCAAGATTGAGCCACATCACCAGCCATTGATTATTGAATTCATTCCTTACGAAACAAGCCTTCATCCTTAAAACTTAGTGGGTCCCAAGAAAAAATGACAGATGTCACAGAGCTCGCTAACCTGTGTGACCAAATTTTCCTACTACTGTAGACATATATTAGAATGGGGAACAACCTTGATGAGATCATGTGTCATGACATTTATCACTGATTTTCCCTTGGACAACAGCCACTACCCTATGGAGATATTGGTCCCACCATCAAATAGTACCACGTGGCAACCGCCCGCTAGCCTGTGTCTCTAAAATAATATGAAATAAGTCAACGTGGCAAATGGTAGAAATATGGTCACATCTTCAATTTCTCAGCCATTCCTTTTTTTGAAAAGCACCAATCATCATTACCAAGGAGATTGAACCCACCAACACACCAGACATGTGGTAGAAGCCCGCCAACCCATGTGAATAAAATAAGAAGAAATGAAACAACACAGGCATACGGGGAACAATTGGGATTAAATCCCATGATCAATCGACCAACATGAAGCATTATTTCTGCACATGTCACAAAAGTTAATTATAAAAAGGGGCCATCTCTAGGTAAATTAGACACTAACCCATACCAACAAAGGCTAAGGATATAAATCTTTTAAGATTAAGCCTTTGATCATAGGAAATTTAAGACCAAGAAAATCATAAGGTAACCGACAAACCTAAGCTTAGGGGCTGGTAAGACAATGACCATAATGGCACAAGTGACAACTTAAGTGACTAGGAATGAGGAGAGAAGGTCAATGCAATTTTAAAACAACCAAGGGTTTTTCCTTTACAGGACAACCTTAGGAAGTTGTAAGGATATAAAATCCTATCATAGTGATGAGAATATGACCTATAATTAGAAACAAGGGACCAAGCCAAACTTTGCAGAACAATTAGACTGGAACCAAATTTTTTTTGGAGGGGTTCCATCAATGGATCCTATTGGGGACACATACCTCTCGCAAACATGGTGAGATCCTAGAATCATTGGGTGAAGCAGACCAGGCAAAAGAAGGAAAACAAAAAAAAAATAGAAAAAGACAAAAAGAAACAAAAAATTTACAAAATCTTGCATAGGCCAAAAGGCCAGAAATAGGAGATCCAATCTCCATACTACCAAAAAAATTCTTCTAAGATGCAAATGTTAATATGCACCCTACAATATAACCCAGGTTTCATTTCCCTGTTAGTGGCACCAGGCCACAAAAACCTAGGGCCAATTCTTGCCCCTATAAAAAATCAACCTTTTGAATGAACTATTGTCACTCCGTCCAAATTTTCCTCTGTCATCCCATTGCATCAAACATAAATTTCTTCTTACAAGAAGAAAAATGTGGTGACAACTGAAAACTACCTGATTACAAATGCTTCCATTGACCATTCTGAGTAGATCGATGCCAGTGTAATCTTTGTCATTCCTCTTTGTATAATCATGCATAAAATGAAACCTTTCATCATTGCATGACACATATTCATATTGAAAATAAAATTCCTTATTCTTCACCTTATTGTCATGTTCCATCAGAATACCTTCTAGCTGAACTAGAAACCGAAAGTACTCATATTCTTGCAAGTAGCTGGCATCATGATACTCAACCTTATCAGTAACATCTATATCAAATGTAAAACATTCACAGGAAATGCCCTCAAGGAGTTCATCAACATGTTGATTTGTTTTCTCAAGACCACACTCTAACCTCGTATTAGATGCGTCATTAGAATCCTTAGAAAAAAGTGGATTGCCACTAATCCAATGAGGATTACTATGTTTATCAATTGACGAAGATGGAAGCTCATCAAATAAGGGGTTTTCCATTACATTTATTTCTGTCATAAAAGCTTCATCCTCCTCAACATGGAGGTCATCATTGTATTCAAAATCACTGAAAGAGCACACATACATATTTTCAACTTCATTCTCATCATCAACGGTTAACATCTCTGACTCATATTTTGAAAACTCTTCATAGGAAGAACATTGTTCCTTTTCAAGCAAACATGTTTTCTTATCATTATCAACATATTTCTCATTTGCAGAAAAAGGTTCCATCTCTACCTCATGAGGATAATCACAATCAACAAATATTTTACCATACTCAATGTCATCATCACTACTACAACAAGAGGACTCATTAATATTGCAACTATGTTCAAATTTTTTAAATTGATTGCACAGTGTTATGTCTTCCATGTACATTTTCAACTTTTTCTCTACTCTCTTGTTCATGTGATATCTCACTACTTGACTCATATGGAGCAGCATAATCATTATTATCATAGGTTGAAAATATGATAGCTCCTTGATGGTCATCTCTAATCTTTTCAAAGAGAGAAAATAAATCACATATCTGGTCAAGCCCAGCTGGCTTCAATTCCTTTGGCAGAGCACTTAATCCTAGTTCATAAGATTCATGCCATATCTTTGTGATTGTTAGAGAGCCCCACTCCTCTCCCTCCTCTCCCTCCCTCTCCTACTCTCCCTCTCCTCTCCCTCCTCCCTTTTCACTGTGTCTTCTTACTTGATCTTGCATCTATTTCATGATTAATCTATTATACATGACAAATAGATCAAGAAATTTTCAAACAACCACTCTTTTGGTGTGTTGGTCTCCATCAAGATGTTAACTTTCTTTTGGTTTATCTATTTATGTTTTGAAAATATTTTTTTCACTGATTTCATGGTCATAGCACACATAAGGCAGGCTCAAAAGGAATTAGCTAGGTCAAATGTGCTACATTAAGTAATACTCAATGATTTTAAGGAAGGAATATAGGCTAAGAACAAGTCCCATTTGTCTTTTCCTTGTTGGTTTTCTCCAGCGTTTCCTATCTTACATTAGTATAGAGTCACATTTCAAAGCAATTACCAATTTTTAAAATCTTAAAGACCAAAACATGTAGAATACTATTCTTGTTTTCTCTTCTTCTAATTATCTACATTTGAGCAACGCGTATAGAACACTAGTTTTAAAATATTTGTATACCTTGTTTGAAATACGAGTTATATGATAATAAAATATTAGGGTGACATACCATTCCAAAATCAGTGCAGTGCCTTACATGTCTATTTCACGTCAAGACAAGAGCTTGACAGGAAAGTGGCAGTTAGTGAGGAAATTCTATATTAAATTTCTATTGCTATTACGTGTCAATTAGTAGTAGAACATGAAAAAATGCAGTAGACCCAGATGAAATGTTGGGCTATCTGTAAATTCATTTTGGTGTTATTTATTGCTTTTGCTTCCGTAGGCGACTAGAGAAGTTTATATGGGCTGATATTTGAGAGGCTTATTTTGATGTAATGAATGTTAAGTGGATCATTCATCTCTCATAGTGGAATCAACCATGACTTTATTGAAATTGATATTGGAACATAAGCTTCAAATGTTTTTTCTCATATACTAATAATTTTTGATGCTTTTGCAGATTTGTTTTTCCTTAATCCTAATCGTATGCATGTATTCTTTCAAAGTTGTTTCCTTTTAATCTTGTGGACATTTTACTTCTAAATTGCATAGGATTTCAAGAAAAGAGTTGTAATGTTGTGTGTTTGCAACTCATGAATGCAGTTGGGTATATTTTTGTTCTCATGGTTATCTACAAATAATGGTTTTGTTCAGTGCAGTTTTTGACAATCTGATGGGCTTTTCTTGATTCACAACTTGTATAGATTAGTTCCATGTTAATGCATTGGGGCATTTATAATGTGTCACACATCTTAGTGTATCTCATTTCCTCTTCCAATTGTTTTCTCTCTTAAGCTATATAAGTAATTGGGTGCTTCTTAATCGACATAGAGGAAGAGGAAGTTTTGACTTTTTCATATGGCGTGTGGAGTTTCTTTTCAACTCTATTTTACTATTTTTTATTTATTTATAAGTTTTTTAATCAAGACACATTATATTAAAAAATTAATCATGATATTATAATTTTTAAAAGATTTGATCACAAATTCAAAATAAACCTCACTCTTAATACACGTGGTTAGTAAGCTCAAGTTTCTAATGTTCATGATTATCGTAAACTAAATTTCAACTTTATTAAACTGTTATCTACAAACACATTTACAATACCTCTCCCTCTACATCAATACCTCTCCCTTTAATACAATTCTTAAAGATCCTCTTAAATAAATGAGACACAACAAATAAATGGGACACAACACAATAGGTAATGTAGATATCACATATAATAGAATTAATTTTAGATAATAAACAATAAAGACTTGTGTAAGAATCTTGTTTGACTAGATTTATACCTTGCTATTATTACTGGGTTTATTGGAGGCGGGAATTGAATAGAATTATGGATGTTTTAGTCACAAATACATTCATGAAAGTTTAAGCTGAGAATACAAATGACATCTCCCTTTAACTTGAATGCCTAAATATTATTTCTACATATATAACTATGTGCAAGTGTTTTTCTACTTAATATGAAAAACATAATGAAATGCAAAAGGAAAAACACAAACAAATACTCAAGATTAGCCAAAGTTGAATCTAAGCAAACAACAACAAAAACATGAAATGTTATACCTTGCTTGCTCAGATTGATGAGTTGGTTGGCCCTTTGATGATGCTTGGATGTATGCTCCTTGATGGAAAATGCATGCAATAATGGAAGTAGGTGTAGTGATTGAAGATGGTAGGTGAGTTCACTAATGGCTAATATGGCTGAAAAATGCTAAGAGAGTGAGTGCAAAATGGCTTGAATGCAAAAATGGCTTGAATGCTTGTCTAACCTTGTCTCTAATCTTCTTAACTTGAGGCCAAGACTCTCAATTTAAAGAAGAATGGACATATGAGATTGAACCATCATGGACAAGATGAAGGGCTGTGGTGAGTTGAAGACTCACAAGCCCTCACAACTTGCCATATGGAAGGTGAGATGAAAAGAGGAAAAGTGACATGGAAAAGTCCATGTGATGTGGAGGTACTTGCAAGTACCTTGGGATTGGAGAAGATTTCCTCAAAAAGGAATTCCTTGTCCCCATATAGGGCTGATAGTGACAAGTGAGGAATTTTAGAAAGTCCTCTCTTGTCACCATGGGGATAGGAGAAGTTGTTGGAGAAATAAATGTGAATTTTAAATTCACATGATTGGAAGTACCCAGTGGATATGACAAGGTCCTCCTAAAAGAGGTCCTTGTCCCATGTGACTGAAGTGGCCTATGAGAGGTTATGGGGAAGAGAAATGCATGGGATAAATAAAATGGAATTAAAAATTCCATTGGGATGTGGGAAGAGTTGAATAAAGGACTGATTAGACTAATGATGAAGGATTAGAAGAGGGTTAGGTGTTTAATGATGATTAGGAGCCAACTTGAAAAAGTTGGAGGATGTGACACATCCTAATCATGGATTAGAGACGTGTCACATCCTTAATGATGGGATTAAGTGTGGATGAGACATAAAGGGAACTAAATAAGTGGGTTATTTATTTAATTCTTTGGAAAAAAAGGATAAAGTGGTAAGGTATTTAATTATTTAACTAAATACCTTAAGGATTTGGAAGACTTTAGGGGTATTAATTAAATAATAATAACATTATTTAACTAATGTGGATAAAAGGATAATTAGACGAAAAGGGTAAATTTGGCCAAATATAAGTGGTCAAATTTAGATGTCTACATTTTGCCCCTCTTTGAGATGGTGTTATGAAGTAGCATCATTTCAAAGAAAATTAAAACATAGCACCTAGAAGAAGATAGTTAAATTAAGGAAGATGCCCCAGTCATTCGAGGAGTGACTAGGAGGAAAGATGATAGGAGTGAAGATGAAGGTTAGGGATTGAGGATGCCCCCTCGAGAGGACATGCGGGTTTTAGAGAATACAAGTGTTCTCTCAAAATGGATGAGATGATGCAAGGGTAGATGGGGAAGATGATACAAAATGAGGGATGAGAGAGGATGATAATATGAAGAGATAAAGACAAGCACAAATGGATTCAAGGACAAATATGATGTTGCCCCAGTCAAGCTACAAGCCAAGATGGAGTGATGATGGATGGAGTGTTGTTGATGAGGGAACGATATATCCTAGAAAAACACAAGGATAGGGAGGGATACATCCTACAGATGATGATGATGATAGTGTTGTTGACGAGGGAAGGATACATCCCAAAACAACACAAAAGGATAAGGAAAGATACATCTTGATGATGACGACGATGATGATGATGATTGGGTCAAGGCTTGTAGAAAGGTTGGGAACAAGACCAAAGATGTGATTAGATGATTTGTACTAGGTCGAATGGATTAGGATTGGATGGAGATGTGAGATGGTTAAAATGAATGAAGATGATGGAGGTAAAGATGCGATGCAATTGAAGAGGAAATGAAATGCAATCCTAATGCACTTTTCCATTTTCAGAGCACTGATTTTTGCTATAGAATAAGACACTAGGTACTAGGGCATGTAGAACCAAGGCGGATTAGTGTCTAATGCATACACAAACACAAAAAATAAGAAGGCTATCCCAACACCCCAAAGTCACAATAACTTTGGTCGGGCCAGGTATTGGGATAACCACAAGCACATAAGGATGTCCTAGCGTAACACAAGACCTTAGGGATCTTGGTGGGTACTATGTGGGACAACCAGGAAGACAACAACAAACAAAGATCAAGATATTCCCCTATGTTAACCTATAAAAACACACCATAATATGGTAGATCATGGCGGTCGTGACAATTGATGATAGGGATCTCAAATGATAAATAGAAGTCAAACGCATCAAAAGATCGTAATCAATTTCAAAACATCCTTCGCCATAGGATCAAGGGGGTGGATGGGTTTGATGAGGTCTATTAGAAAGGATACATCCTATTCAGACCAAAGATGGATACCAAACTAAAAGATCAGTTATGACGTAGGAGACTCTAAAACTGATTAAGCCTCGTGACACAAATAGATTCCATTTGTGAGGAACCACCTAGATTAAGACATACTTGATGACATGACAAGACAAAAAAACATAAGGCGAGAAGATCACAAAATGACAAGGCGAAAAAAGAGACATACCCTAAAGATCGAGGGGACACAAGAATGACACACCCTAAAGACCTAGGGGCTCGAGGGTTGATCAAAGATCAGCCTTGCCTATGTGAAAGTGCAGAGCCCTCGTAGTTCGACATAAGGCCATGGATAAAAGGGGAAAGAAGATAATGGAGACCTCGATGGATGGCATAGAGATAGGATGGACAAATTCCCTGGGGGTGGATCAAATGATCAACCTTGCCTACGTGAAAGCACAAGGGAAACGTAGTTCGACACAAGGCCAAAGACAAATGATGGAAGATGACAGATAGATAAAAGATAGAACCCCGAGGGTGGATCAAATGATCGAACTTGCCTACTAGCAAGCACAGGGGCAACGTAGTTTGACACAAGGAAAAATACAAATAATGGATAAAGGATGATGAGATGACTATGATAAATGGATAAAAGGATGGAGCCGATATGATGAGCCAGGATAGGCTGTGCGGATGGGATGGTCAATATGCGTAAGATAGAGATTACGTGAATCTTAGGGATGGGATAGTTATCCAAATCATCGAAAGATGAATGGGGAGGATGGTATGATGGATAGAGAAGTGACGAAGAATGATAGGTAGGAGTGATGATAGTGAGATGAAAGGAATTGGATTGCATGGGGGTAACCTATAGCTAGATACCAATGACAAGGGATTATGAGAGGGAAGGAGAAATAGAGGTAAATGGATGGATTGATAAAGATGGGGAGATAGAAAGATGTGAGGATGGATGGATAGAGGGATAAGGATTTTGAGAGATGGAAGAAATTGTTGGATGATAAATGGATGGGAGATAAGGATGAAAAGATGGAAAAGTGGATGGGTGGATCGGGAGATAAGGATTGCTAATATGGAAGGGATTACTTGGAGGGATGGATGGATGACGTCGCCAAGGACTATGTCACAAAGAAGAAGATGCACCCACTCTAGATATGTCATGTGTGACGAGGAAAGATAATAGGATGATGGCCAATAGAATATAGATAGATGTGGATAGGATGCATGGATAAGGAAGGAGGATGGATGTGGATAGGATGCATGGATAAGGAAGGTGAATGGAAGGGGAAAGGAATATGAATAGCATAATGAATAGATGAGGGGAATGTATGCCAAGAGGTGTCCAAAGCATGTATATATGTTTACCACTTTCTAGGTCAAGATCTCAAGGAAGATGGAGGGATTGGATACCAAGGGGATATGATGGGTAGGAGATGGAGGAAAGGGATGCATAGATGGAAGTTTCCCCCAATTATGGAAGTAGACATGATGGGGGATTTATGCATGACGCCTGTTTGCCAGGTTTTCATCATGGTACTTATCCAAGGCACTTGTTTTCCAAGTTTTCACCATTGGACAAATTATTTCTCTTTACTATTTTGTTTTTCCTTTATTTTTTTCTCTTTTTCTCTTTTTTCTCTTTTTTGACTTTTCTCTTTTTAAATTTTTTTTTTTGACCTTTTGGACGAGGATGTGGATGTGGGTTTAGAAGATATGTGATAAAGGGGATGGATGAAGGACTCAAACATCAAGTTATATATGAGATAATAAGAGCCCATGTGTAAAGTGACCATTGGATGTTGGTACAACCTTATTAGAATGGATGGATTATGCAAGAGGATGGATTAAAGGGATTTGATGGGGGGATATGGGGGATAGTGGATGGGGTGTTGGAAAGTGTATGGATGGAATGATGGAGTGGATGTGTGAGGGGGAAGGTGTTCAGGAACAACATTGAAACATGTGGTGGATGTGAAATGATATGAGGGTTGATGGATGGAGAATGTGGTGATAATGAAGGCATTGAGATAGTGAATTTTTGGACATAAGGACCCAAAAAAAATTTAGGAGATGGAGGATGCAAATGATTAGCTTTGGGATTAGAAAATTTGGATGTCTTTAGAGATTTTTCATTTTAAGGCATTGCCTCTTTTTTCTTTGGGATCCACATGGTTTTGATTTTTGCTTTAGTGGGCCTTTGTGGCCGTTTGGATGGATTTGGATTTTGGATTTGATTTTTCTTTTTGTCAAAATGTCTTATTAAGGGGACATGTGGAGCTTTAGAGTCATGTGGATGTTTGGATTTATGAATTTTTACTTTGGCATCCAAAGTGCTTGTAGTAGCAATGGGATGGGTAGGAGGCAATGGATGATGTGGAGAAGATGTGGATGGAGTGATAGAGGTAGGCTTTTGATGATGGTGTGTGGATGGAGGATGCGAGATAGCATGCATGGAGGGGTGCCTTTGTTGATCTTGATTAGGAGTTATGAATTTAGGATTCTTGTGATGCATGCTAGGGATAGGTGATGAATGGATGAGAGGATAAATAGGATAAGATGGAGGGGGTGACTTTTGGATATAAGGGCCCAAAATGGACATTGTATATGGAGGATGTATTATGGTGGATGGAGGTACGTAAGGACCCAAAGTAGATGCAGGAGATGGAGGATGAACAATGGTGGATGGAGGGACATAAGGACCCAAAATGGACTTAGAGGATGAAGGAGGAAGATGGACGATTGTTTTGAGGTAATATGATGGAGGAGGGGGATGACGACAAATGATTTGGTGGAACGGTGGGAAGTTCCTCTCATTCCTTTAGAAGAGGATCGTTTAGGATGCATGGAGCTTGTACCAACATTTTTGGATTGTGATTCTTGGGAGATATATCCAAGACCTTGTGTGCCTGGATGTTCTTTGACCAGAATGGGCTCTAAAGTACCTTGCTCATGAAGGCATAAACCTTTTCCATGATAGTTCATGTTCTCAAGCATGTGATCTATGGTAGGATGCTTATTATTTTGGAAGCATGATGGAAGTCCATTAGTAGGTGGAGGAAGATGGGTGGTGCATATGCTTTGTTTTTCTTCTACAAGGAGACCACCATGGATGAGTGTAATGTTACCAAGGTGATATAAAAGTGGTGTTGGGGTGACAAGGCTAGGAAAAGATGATGGAGATGAGGGGATAATAACATCTTGATTAGGAGGAATGAGTGATAAGGGATTGAGAGAGGGATTAGGTGGTATGAGAGGATCTCTATTAGCGAGCGATAAAGGCTCATGAGATGGGGTGATCAAATCTTGAGTGCAAAGGGGATCATGGGATGGAGCGGGCGAGCTAGTGTGATCTTGAGATGGAGTAGATAGGATGGTAGGATCAGGATTTAGTTGAGGAAAGGAATCATGAGATGGGATGGATGGAGTACTATGATCTTGGGATGAAGTGGATGGGATGGTAGGATCTGGATTTTGAGGAGGGGATATGCTTGTATTCTTTGGATCAAGTCCTTGGCATGGCTCATTGTGTGTGGGAGGCACGATGACGAAGGGGTGTTGGAGGGACTCCTTAGGTGGGGGAGATAGGAAGATGGAGGATTCATGAAGGTCATGGGATTGAAGTTTGATAATATTAGGACTAGGAGGAGTGGATTGGATGTCTCCAATGGATTGGGTGGATCTAGCAGTAGAAGATGGGGATTTAATGTACTTAATGGGTGTGACGGGCTCAACCATTTGGACAGTGTTAGGAATGGTAATGGTAGTGATAGGTGTAGGATGGAGGAGGGCCTCATCACTAGTGACCATACATGATGGAGTGGGAGGGAATTTTTTGACAACATCAAGATGTGGATTTGGGGATGTCTCTTCTGTCATGAGTCCTTGGATGAAATTTGGAAGGGATGTAGGATTAGGTGGGGTGATGGGAATGGATGGAGGATTAGGGATGGTTGGAGGACTAGGATTAGGGATTTTTGGATTGGAATTAGATGATTGGATGGGATTGGATGGAGGAATAGGAGTAGTTGGAGGACTAGGATTATGGATTGGTGGATTAGGACTGGAGGGAGGATTAAGATATAATGTGGTGAAGGGGGGAGTGATGCAAGAGGATGTGAATGATGAATTAAGATAGGAGGATACAAATGCTAGATTAGGTTAGGAAGATTGGGATTGTGGGTAATAATAGGAAGATGTGGATGATGGATTAGGATGGGAAGATTGGGATGATGGATTAACGTAGGAGGATGTGGACATTTGATTAGGATGGGAAGATGTGGATATGGGATTAAGATAAGAGGATGTGGGTGGTGGATTATGATAGGAAGTTGTGGATATTGGATTAGAAGGGGAGGATTGAGGTGGTGAATTATGATAGGAAGGTGGGGATGGAAGATTAGGATAGAAATATGTGGAGGCTGGATTAAGATGGGAATAGGTACATATGGAATTAAGGTAAGGATGTTGGGATGGTGGATTATGATAGGAAGGTGTGGATGTTGGATTAGAAGGGGAAGATTGAGGTGGTAGATGACCATAGGAGGACATGGATGGTGGATTGGCATAGGAGGATATGAGAGATGGATTAGGATAAGAATTGAGATGGTGAATTAGGATAAGAGGAATATTGGGATGGTGAATTATGATAGGAAGGCATGAGTGTTAGATTAGGATGGGAATATTGGGATGTGGGATTAAGGTAGGGGTATTGGGATTGTTGATGATGATAATGATAGGAATATGAGGATGGTGGACTACTATAAGAGGATGTGGATGTCGGATAGGATAGAGGTGGAGAGGGAGGACATGATGAATATGTGGATGGTGAGGATACTAGATATCCCTTGTCAAGGGTAGCATAAGGACTATTATTAGATGTAGATGAAGGCATGGGGGGATAGTTCAGAGGAGTGTTTGGCTTTTAGGAGGCGATTGGAAAAATATTTCTAGAAATAATAGCATCAAGGGGATCTATATTATACTCTTCTTAATCAACAAGACTTTCGTTGTCATCATCAACGTAGTTAGGATTCCCCTTGACTACTATTATTGGTTGTGTGGGAGGAGGATAAGGATTCATGATGGATATAGATTAGAAGGAAAAAATAGATGATGGAAGATGACAGATTGGAAGAAGATGGGGGAAGAGACATTAATATTTTTTTCAATATTAGAGGACCTTGGGTGTGGATGGACTAAAGCTTAGATTGAGATTTAGGTTAACCTCAGATTGGGATTGGATAAAAGCTTAGATTAGGATTAGATGAAAGCTCAGATTAGGATGATGGGATTAAAACTCAGATTAGAATTGGATTGGAGCTTAGATTAGGACTAGATTAAAACTTAGATTATGGTCTAGAACAGTCCAAGGGTGATAGGATTGAGAAAAACCAAAAAAAAAAAATTTCAATTTTTTTTCATTTTTTCTGTCATAGTAAATCACGTTTTCGAAGGTCTTTAGAGCAGATCTTGGGGTTGAAACTTGTTTCGGTCGCTAAAATTGGGCTGCCATAGGCACCTTATTTAAGGGACTAAATTATTACTCTTGGATACCTTTCCAACGGTGTAAACGGTTTTCAATTCTGAGCACCGAGTAGAAAGTTGTGACCCCAACAAGTTGGGGTAAATAAATTCCTAATTTTTTTTGAAAATTGGATGGCTTGGGGATGGATAGGACGAGGAGGAATGATTGGATGATGATTTTAGACTAAGGAAGATGTAGGTTAATTATGGTATGAAGTATTGAATCTTTGGATGTGATGACCAAGGTAGAAAGCAGTTGAACGGTCATCGAAACAGACCCAAATGGGGCCCCGGATGAAGAAGAAAAGGCAGATTCGCCCGTTTTGGGGCAAGGTTTCTTGTTCTAGGGCAAGGTCACCTATTTTAGGGTAGGGTCACCTATTCTAGGGAAAGGTCGCCTGTTCTTGGGGTAAGGTCAGCTGTCCTGGGGCAGGGTTGCCTGTTCTAGGGCAGGGTCTCCTGTTCTGGGGCAAGGTTGCCTGTTCTAGGGCAGGGTCGCCTATTCAGCCTCCTAAGTTTGAAAAATAGTCAAGTGATGTTGATAAATGGGGCAGTCAAACTTCCAAGACAGGAAAATAGATACTCATAATGGGTGAACAGATGCACAGAATAGGTGAACGAACACTCAGAACGGGAAACCAGATGCTTGGAACAGGAGAACGATGCTCAAAATAGATACTCAGAATGGGAGAACGATGCTCAAAATGAGAAAACTAATACCCGGAACGGGTGAACGAATACTTAGAATGGGTGAACGGATGCACAGAACGGGTGAACAGACTCCTGGAATGAGAGAACAACACTCAGAATGAGAAAAATATTGACAAACTGAAGGTTAAATTGACTATCCAAAGGGCAGGGTCGCCCCTTTGAGTGAAAGGTCGCCCTTTTGAGGGCAGGGTCACCCCTTTGGAGGGAAGGGTCGCCTATTGAGGAAAAACTACTCAGATTTGACTTGGACAGGGTGAAGAGCAACTGAGACAAAATGGAAAGGTCGCCCCTTTGAGGGAAGGGTCACCCCTTTGAGGGCAGGGTCACCCCTTTGAGGGTAAGGTCGCCTGTTCTAGGAAAATTGATCAAATTTGACTTGGTCCAGATGAAAAGCAACTGACACAGAAGGGCAGGGTCACCCCTTTGAGGGCAGGGTCACCTTTATGTTTTGATTTGGACTTGAATTAGGTAAAAACAACTATGGAAAAGGACAAAAATAACAAGCAAATGACCAAGATTGACTGATAAGCACTGGTTTTGCACAAAGCAAACAGTTCAAGCAGAACAATCCTAAGATTAGTGTGAGAGTATGGTCAACACGATCCTCTAACTAGGTTTAACAAGGCCACTAAGGGAGTCCCCAATATACACATGGTATGTGGGGCACAACCGTGAACACCATCCCGTCTACAAGCGTGAGTCAGGAGTAGCTAGTGAGATACTGAGAGCTCGAACTAACTCTTCATGTCTTATCTAGGTATCACCCTAGCTTCGACGCTCTGCCAGACATGACGTGACTGGATTGAGGTACAAATTTCACTCTCCCCCCTTTATATACCCCACTAGTAACACATGGTTGGGATCGTCCCTTGGGGTGATGAAATCCCCAAGTAGGTCTCGCTAAGAAAGAAAAAAAGGTTACAAAAGGCTTAAGTGGACTGCAATTTCTCTTCACCCAGGATCACCAAATGACACAAGGAGATTTGATATGTCAATAGTCCATTTTTCAAACACATCAAACAAGTTCTTTGACCCCTTTAATTAGAGCTATGTTCCTAGTTAAAAATGAAAACGACAAGTAATGATCTAACTAAAGAAAGTTGTTTTCTCCCCTTGCAACAACTACGTTAGTATTTTGCTGTTTTTGGTCTTCAACAATCGTTAAAAACTGCACAAAAATTAGCAAAAAACAACACTCACAAACAAACACACATTAGAGGGTCAGTAGTATGTCAAAACAACATGAATCTGAACTTTGAAATGAAATATTAACCCTCTGTTTTTCTTGATTTATCTCTGTTCTGGATGGGGCCGCCTCTGTGTTTTGGACACAACTAGCTCTTTGGGTGGGGTCACCCCTTTGTGGGCGGGGTCGCCTATCTATGGGCAGGGTAGCCCCATTGTGGGTGGGGTCGCTTGTTTGTATCAGAACTTGCAAAAAGTCAGAAAAAATAAAGATGGTCGAGGTCGCCTATCCATGGGCGGGGTCGCTTGTTTGTGGCGGGGTCGCTTGTTTGTATCAAAACCTACAAAAAGTCAGAAAACAGAAAGTTGGGCGGGGTCGCCTATCTGTGGGTGGGGTCACCCCTTTATGGGCAAGGTCGCCTATTTGTGGGCGGAGTCGCCTCTATGTTCCTGAACCTGCAAGATATCAAACAACAAGAAACGTAAAAGAAACAGACCTGTTTGTGGGTCCCACTGGGCGTGCCAAAAATATGTGCAAGTATTTTTCTACTTAATATGTAAAACATAATAAAATGCAAAAGGAAAAACACAAACAAACACTCAAGATTAGACAAAGTTGAATATAAGCAAACAACAACAAAAACATGAAATGTTAAACCTTTTTTGCTCGGATTGACGAGTTGGTGGGCCCTTTGATGATGTTTGGATGTATGTTCCTTGATGGAAAATACATGCAATAATGGAGGTGGGTGTAGTGTTTGAAGATGGTAGGTGAATGCACTAATGGCTAATATGGCTGCAAAATGCTAAGAGAGTGAGTGTAAAATGGCTTGAATGCAAAAATGGCTTGAATGCTTGTCTAACCTGGTCTCTAATCTTCTTAATTTGAGGTGAAGACTCTTAATTTAAAGAAGAATGGATGGATGAGATTGAGCCATCATGAACAAGATGAAGGGCTGTGGTGAGTTGAAGACTCACAAGCCCTCACATCTTGCCATGTGGAAGGTGAGATGAAAAGTGGACAAGTGACATGGAAAAGTCCATGTGATGTGGAGGTACTTGCAAGTACCTTGGGATTGGAGAGGATTTCTTGAAAAAAGAATTCCTTGTCCCCATATGGGGTTGATAGTGACAAATGAGGAATTTTAGAAAGTCCTCTCTTATCACCATGGGGATAGGAGAAATTGTTGGAAAAATAAATGTGAATTTTAAATTCACATGATTGGATGTACCCAGTGAATAAGATAAGGTCCTCCTAAAGGAGGTCCTTGTCCCATGTGACTGAAGTGACCTATGAGAGGTTATGGGA
Source organism: Sequoiadendron giganteum (assembly GCA_007115665.2). NCBI lineage: Eukaryota > Viridiplantae > Streptophyta > Pinopsida > Cupressales > Cupressaceae > Sequoiadendron > Sequoiadendron giganteum. The sequence continues at coordinate 159,207,503 of CM021110.1, read as the reverse complement.
AAGAGAAATGCATGGGATAAATAAATGGAATTAAAAATTTCATTGGGATGTGGGAAGAGTTGACTAAAGGACTGATTAGACTAATGATAAAGGATTAGAAGAGAGTTAAGTGTTTAATGATGATTAGGAGCCAACTTGAAAAAGTTGGAGGATGTGACACATACTAATCATGGATTAGGGATGTGTTACATCCCTAATGATGGGATTAGGAGATGAATTAGGATTAAGTGTGGATAAGACATAAAGAGAATTAAATAAGTGGGTTATTTATTTAATTCTTTGGAAGAAAAGGATAAAGTGGTAAGGTATTTAATTATTTAACTAAATACCTTAAGGATTTGGAAGACTTTAGGGGTATTAATTAAATAATATTAACATTATTTAATTAATGTGGATAAAAGGATATCTAGACGAAAAGGGTAAATCTGGCCAAATATAAGTGGTCAAATTTAGATGTCTACAATAACATTACTAATACTACAAAAAATAGACTAAAATTATATATCCTTTTATAATTATACACCCTTATTCTAATTTTTAAATTTCATTTTTGACTTCTCTATGCTTAGTATGAATGATAATGGATTATGACTTAGATGAGAGGATGCCTGAATTTATATATTTTGGGAAGGGGAATGGTTTCCAAGATCTAATTATGATATCAAGGGTGGAGAATGGTTGAGAGGAATTTAATAGGATATAGGATAGGATGAAGGGTGAATATGATGGTAGTTAGAATGTGAATTTCTAGGATTAACTTACCTAATTTAGCAAGTAGTTGTGATGATGAGGGAAATCAGGGACATGTGGACATAAAAGGGCTATAACTTTGGGATGTGTTGAGAGAATAAGGGGACCATAAAGAAAAGTGTTCTTAGGAACCCAATATTCTTTGAATTTGTTGTGAGAATAATAGGAGCACAAGGACAAGTGTTCTTAGGTTCCCATTATTCTTAGAAAGTGTTGAGAGAATAATAGGAGCACAAGGAAAAGTGTTCTTAGGTACCCATTATTCTTGGGAAGTGTTGAAAGAATAATGGCTTAATAAAATAATAATATTATTTAATTAGTTTAGCCACATGGATGAGATGAATAATAGGTTGAATATATAATTAATTAATTTCTTATTTTGATGAGATGGAAAAGAGTGGTTTAGTTAAATAATATGATTATTTAATTAAGTTATGAATTTTAGGTAAAAGGGAAATGCCCTAGGTTGATTAGTACTAGGTTATGGGACACATTTTGATATGCTTTCAAATTATGAAGTGTATTAAACTATTTTCATCAATAAGTTTCAACTGATGAAGATGTGCAACTTGGTATTTGTCATCATTGATCAAAACATGAAAGAAGATATATATAGAGGGTGGGTTGATCACAATGGCTAAGATGAATTCAACTATAAAGATAATGGAATAAGTTATGGCCATAGTAGGTGTACAAATATCAATATAGTAGGGCCTTAAGGAAAGATAGAGTTAAAGATGCCAAACCTAACCAACATTATAAACAATATTATTGAGGATATTTTTAAATGGTTTTATTAGAATATTTATCTTGTCCATTACCTTACTTGGCTAATAAGGAATTGAACACTTATGCTTGATAGAGAGTTTATCATAGATGATTTAACTTCACGATTCTTCAAGGATTTACTGTTGTTAGTGAAAAGTGTAGAAGGGATACCATAATAAAAATGAGGCGGTTAAGGATGAACTTAGATATTTTTTTAGTTACATATATGAAGGGAATGAATTCTACCAATTTAGTAAAATATTTAGTAGTTATAATGATATATTTGTGGTCATTAGAGGAAGAAGGATTCATCTTCCCAATGAGATTGAGCCTCCAAGTAGAGAAGGGCCATGTAGCTGTTATCAATTATAATACTTGAGAGTGTGCATGAATTAGTTCTCCATTATTTTAACAAGCTAGACATCTTCTAGCATACTAATAAGTGTATATATTTATGGTAGGCTAATTGTACCCTATTTTGAGTAGCTTCTTGGATAGGACTATACCACTAGTATGTGTTACACACATTCCATAATGAGATTGTTTGATCACTAAGTTACATTATTTTTAATTTAAACATATTAATAATGCACCATCATAACCCCTATAATATATGGTTTTATACTTGGAGGGTGAAGTAGAACACATGTTCAATGAAGGATTTACATTGGTTATGTGAGAGAGTGAGATGGATGATGTTATCATGTAGGTAGGTGTAAATTTCATGATACCAAAGGAAATTAGGACCCATAATCCCATATACCATTTCTAATTCTAAGACATCATATGTTAGGATCATTAGTTGTTCAACAGAAAATTGGCACTGTCAAGTGATGAGAAGCATTTATGTTCCATTTCCCCATACTTTATCAAATTTCCTTATACAATAATCCCCAAATTTATGCTCCATTTTTTATATTATATCGCGCCTTTTTACTACCTTATATTATATGATAAAATCAAAATAGGAGATTTAGCTAGTTTTTAAGTAAAAAAAATGAAAATAAATATTTTATTATATTTTTAATGTTGCCATTAATCTCGAGAAAAGGAACTTCATGAAAGACATCAAAAAATATGGAGAGTGGACTTCCTATAGCCCATGGGTGCACTTTCTAGTTCAAAGTATTTCCATCTAATTAAAAAATAAAAATTCGTAAGCTATATTTGAATCTTTTGTTATAACAAAGTTTGGCATTATAATGGCCAAAAGATAAATACAATACCTACTAGACATAAACAAATTTATATATTCCATAATATTATAATGGCCACATGCCAAAAATAAATGTCCATATTATTCTATTGAAACTAATTAATATATCGGTTATTTTGTTTGACAGCGGGCCAAACAAACACTCAATTTGATTTGACCTGTTAGTTCTAGGCCAAAAAAACTTAAATTCATGGCAAAGTTTGTTCTAAATAAAAAGCTAAATTAGTACATGCATAATTTATCATATAATGTGTGAGAAATGACATGAAATAATATGTATGTATTTTTCAGAAACATAAATAATAGATAGTTCATATTAATCTTGAAGAGTTCATAGAAAAAGTGTTTCAATCACCTCACAAACTAGGAGGAGGTCCCACTACTAGGAAATGATAGCGGCATTACTTTTTGTTATTTATTTTGAATATTTATTGTTATCATTTCATTTTATTATTGCGTGTTTAAATTATAAATGGAATGCTTTCTTTTAGGGGTGAAGTATGATAATAATATTTTTTTATAGAAAAGAGATTTATTAGAGTGTATTTTAGATTTATCTAATTAGCCGATAGGCTTCTTATTATGGACTTGTCAGTCCACAAGAGCCCGAAGTACCTGTCTCACACCTCCTAAAACAGGTTTCAGCCTTCGTAAAACAACTTTGCTCACCGTAAACACTCATACCGTTAAACAATAATTATTGGTTTTCAATCGCCACATTTTTTAGCAGGAGAGTTGCTATGAATATAAAATCTTCCAATGAATCTTTGTAGTTGTGAAATCATATCAAATCTCATCGTGGATGCGGTGCCATCAATGCCTCACCAAAGATCATTTAAAAATAATACACTATGCATGCAGAGATGATAAATGCAATTTGATTTTCATGATAAATGTGATTTGATTTCCAAAAAATCAAATCTTTGTGGTGTTAAAACATCAAATCATCATTGTTGTGAAACTTGCGCATAACATATCAGATTACAAAGCTCAAGGATCCAAATGCAATTTCAAATTTAGTTCACCCATGCAAATGAAGTAGCAAAAGGAACAAGTGATCAAAGGCTTAATCATTCCCAGCACGTCTTCATGGGCATCTACATGCCCAACACAAAATTTACGGGTGGCTACTGGGTGCTCTCGTATTTGGACCCTTCCAAAGAAAACCACAACAAGCTCAAGCTCAAGATCTTCTGCTTCCATGTACTCAAGATGAACGCAACCAAATGGTTTCCAGAATTCGAGCGAGCCACGAGAGAGCTGTGGGCTAAGCTTGACAAACAATTTGCTGAGTCAGGCAAGGCTGAATTTAATAGCGACAATTTGCAAATGTGTTTTAAATTTTTGTGTAGGTCGATGCTGAATAGAGACCCTACAGATCCAGGGGAATACAACCTAGGAATACAAGGGCCTACTTATGTCCTCAAATGGATTGGGCTTTAGATCGCTCCCATTGCAAGCACGTGTGTGTTTCCAGAGATCTTGGAGGATGTCACAATCCATGCACTCCCTCTGTCGTTCCTGCTTGTGCATAGGGATTACTTGTTAGCAGTTTTCCTATAATTTGTTCGTAGTTAGAAATGCTTTAGACATCTTGTTGCCATGTATCTTACATTTTCAACTTCTAGCAGAGATACTGATTACAGAATATGGCAAATAATTACAGATATGTCTCTTAGTATGGTAGATGTTTATACCTTTCAACATCTGAAGTGTCATTAACCTTTTTTTGTGATTTCCTTGTACTTAGAAATGTTTTAGGTATATCGTTGTCATGTTCCTTGAATTTTAGCAGAGATGCAAATTAAAAAATATTTGAGATATGTATGCCCTTCATCATCAGCAAGCACTCACAAACGTATCTTCTTCACAAAAAAACCACACTATCAACTTTATTCTTTTTCTAGATTTGCATCTCTTGTGAAGTATTAAAATTCTTATTTTGACCCGACTTCTGCTCTATGTGGAGAACTATATTTTTTCCTCTATTGAATTTCAACCATTTGAAGAAGATGCAAGCAAAGCACAAAGCATTTCACAAAAAATAATTCATCACTGAGTTTCTAAATACTGGGGCAATGTCTTTTTGCTCTGCAGTCTGGATAGCTGTAACTTTTCCTCACTACTAGGAATCTGGCAACTCCTTGCATGAGAGAGCTTTATTTGCCAGTCATAAGTTTATTTCTGAATATTGGTTTATATTTTCAAATTTGACTTGATCAAAGGATCAAAAGACATTCTATAATAGCATGTTGTTGCTTTTAAACATAATAGGTTTAGTTGATCAGTTGTACACATGAAATTTTTTAATACATTAAACATGTTTCAAGTTTAAGATATTTCAAAGTGGATTTGAATGTTGATAACATGCCGAAGAATGGATCCAATTCTATACAGTTCTAAAATTAAGTAAAACTAGCATACCATTGGTACATCACTGGGGTTTCCTGAACAAAAAATTGCAGAAATGAAGGTGTGCCCAGGACCTTCCCTCATTTTGGGGGATCACCCCACTTCTGGAATGCCAAGAGGATGACCAGGCATCCCTGAGGTTCCTCAACCATGTCGTGGAAATCATGGCACACGACATCCCTGACGGCCTACACTTAAAAAAAATAACAAAACAATAAAGTAGAAAGATAAAAAGCTAATTGGGGGACCAACAAGGTCTCCCATCCCAAAACAACCCTTAAAACATACTAAACCCTACTATTAATTTATTTCTTAGGCCCGATTTCTGACTCCTGAGTTTCTATCTTCAATTTTTTATTGACTCAAACTTTTTGTTATTTGTAAAAATCAAAATCCTTGTTATTTTCTGTTGGTTACTATAACATATTTTAATGGGTCTCTATTCATAATAAAATGATTCAGTGTATATAGATATGTTTTTTACTTGAAGTAGATTATAGATTCAAACCCTTTATTTTTCAGTCAAAAGATTTGAATCCATTAATCTTTAGGCAGAGCAATTGAAGACAACTAAATTTTTTTATATTTAACAATTTTAGATAGTGATGAAGCAAAATATCCTCTCTTGATATATTTTACTGTGGATATACATTAGGATTAGTCAATAATTTGACACTCCAAATTTTGGAAGTAGACAATTTTTTGTTAAATAGTTAATTTAAATTTTGAGAATAGTGAAATAAAATTTGAAATTGTATATGTATAAGTAATTGTTTACTATTTTTTAATATATATGAGGTGATAGATGTTTGGTAGCATTATTTTTTGAAAATAGGATTTCTGCATTCAAAAAATATATTTATATTGTATTTGACTGCTAAATTGAAATTTCATTCTATTGATTTTTAAATTTTTATTGATTATTTGATGGTTGAATTCAATGTCAATTTACTAATTTTTAAATTTACAATGACTTTTTAATCATTGAATAAACTAGGGTGACTACTTACCACACTTTTAATGCACACAAGTGATATATAATTGATAGAGCTATTTTTTGGATTCAAGTTTTAGAGTAAAATTCTTACATTGTCACTTTTAAAATTTATATTCTATTTGACAATTAAATGTAAATCTCATTTTATCATTTGTAACATATGTATTGACTTTCTTGATTAAATTTACAACCAAAATACATCCAATATTTCTTCTAACATTTGTATTGATTATTTGTTGATTAAATTTAAATCCTATTTTACTACTAAAATTTGCATTGAATGCATAAACATTAAATAAGTTGACTATTTCTAACACCTTTACAATATCACTTGACAATTAAATGTAAATCTCATTTTATCATTTGTAACATATGTATTGACTTTCTTGATTAGATTTACAACCAAAATACTTCCAATATCTCTTCTAACATATGCATTGATTATTTGTTGATTAAATTTAAATCCTATTTTACTACTAAAATTTGCATTGAATGCATAAACATTAAATAAGCTGACTATTTTTAACACCTTTACAGTATCACTTCCAAAATTTACATTACTTAATGTTTTAAGGAAAAAATTAAACTTCAAATAAATTTACATCAAAATTTTGTGCATTTTAGCATCATTTAAAAACCTAAATGCTGACTTAAACTCAAATCTTATTTATACCATTTTAAAAATTAACATTTGACTACTTGATATTTTAATTAAATCTCATTTTATTATTCAAGTGATGCTCCTACCAAATATAATGATCAAGAAATACACTGCCTTATTTTGAATTAAACAAATTTAGTGAACTTGTGAACATGCACCTTACTACTAGGTCCACAAGAATTTAATGATCCACATCTATCTTTGCCATGCACAAAAGGAATATAACTAGTTTTAAATGCTCATCCCGCTTACACTCAAGCTCAATGCGATTCCATATGGGGCCAACATATATAAGCTCTGTCTCCCACTTCCCTATACTTTCATCAAATTTGCATTGCAATTGAATGGGGTGACAGTAAAAAACTACAATTCCTTGCCCTTCTTTGAGGCATAAGTGACGAGGGTTAGGTCGAAACAAAGTTGTAGATTGGTGGTGGGATTTTTCACCTCCACATATGATAAAACCTATATCTTCTCTAACCACTCTCCATATCAAGTTGCTAGAGGCCCTCAAGTTCTCCACACCTCGCCACAAAGTGTACACCCTTGCCCTTATTTTAAGACAAGGGCGATCACAAATGAGTTGCATCGAGCAACAAAAGATAAGATTAATGTGGGTATAGAGCCATATCCTAAAATATGTGTTGAACTCTAGCATTGTAGTTGTAAATCTCGTCAAAGTAGAATAAGCCAGAGGGCATGGTGCCTCGATTGGAGTGATTTATAGTAGATTAATACATTTTTTGCAACTTCTAGATATACTGTGAACTCACAAAGTCTGGATTGAATGTTCGTACATTCCAATACATTTTCTTAGTTTGGCTCCCTATAAAGTGTCGTTTCTTTTTTTTCTTCCACTTTATAGCTATTGACTAATATGTGCTCTATGAATTGCAACCACCATCCACATTTACTTTTTGTTTCTTTGAACTTATTTCCCTTTCAGGGTGATCCTCAAGGATTTGAACTACCTCCTATGTTGTATTCCATTGATTCATTTATCTTATGGCATCATCCTTGAAATTCCAATTTGCATCCAATGGATCACCATGTTCATTAGCAACTATTGACTAACATATGAAGTATACACATCACAAATTGTTCAAAGGGATATCGGTGTACAAAAAAAACAATACCAACAAAATTATGTACCTACTTATATTATACAATGCATTTGTGTATATAAATATATTTTTATGTAATCAATTATGTGTTATTACAATTCATTTATGTTTTTCCTCTTATTTCCTATTGGCGTCTCCCTTGAACCTCCTATAGGTGCAAGTGCTAGTTATTTATTGTTATGGCAGATCAATTTTAATTATTTTTGTAGCACATTGTTCCTATGTCATATAGTTCTAGCAACCTGCATAGTTGTTGTAACATATAGTTCAAGTAGCCGACACAATTCCTATAATCTAGATCATACATTTGTTTTAACATATAGTTACATACAATTTGTTTTTTTCTTAAATTTGTAGTTTGTGTTGTTTTTAATACATCTGTTAGGTTTATAAAGAGCTTAATTTTAGAGGAGATGGTTGATTTTCTAATATTTTAGCTCCTAATCATATCATGGACTAAGAGCTCAATGAAGACTTAGCCCTCAGTCGCATGTCACACTTGGCCTTAGGTCATAACTAGACATTGGGTGCTTAGGTCTAGCCCCCTGACATGTGACTGTAGTCACCTAGCCAACCAGGGAGTGATTGAGAGGGGCTTAAGCCCTATCTTTTTTCTTTTAAACTTCATAAAGAGCACCCTACACAAAAATATCCATAACTTTTTTGTTACTAATGAGATTTTCAAAATTTTATAGGCATTAAAAAGCTGGCTCAGAGGTGGATGCTGTGGTAAAGGTAAATTTTGAAAAAAAATCCATATTAAAGGTAAATTTGTCCAAAGTTAGGCTATTTATTTTAAAGCTTCATTTGTCCATAAATTTTGTATTTTAAAATCATTTTTTAGTGATTTTCTAAAATAAATTATCAGAAAAATCCAAAGAATATATATTTTTTGTTTATTTTTAGTAGTCGATTAATTGATTTTCTATTTCTTTTTACTAAATTTTGTGTGAAAGTATTTTTCATGTTTCCAAGAATTCTATCTTACAAACTACTAACAATAGTGGTTTTGTAGGAAATTAGTAAAAGAATTTGATTATAGACCCTTTTTGTGTGCTTTGTTTGTTCTTACATTGAAATTGGGTTAAAATTTACCTTCACATTTTGATTTGGGATAAAAATTTATGTATGTATTTAAACCCCGAGCACAATTATGTATGCTCTCCTCTCACACCTTAGGGTGATCTTGAAGATTAGAAGTAAGTGTTTTCTTGTTTGATTTTTAGGGGACTTGCTTAAGGATTTCATCACCCCAAGGGATGACCTCAACTTTAGTATCCTGATGGAGTATAAATAACATGGGGTGAATCAAAATACATGCCTCCCAAAAGTTGTGATTTTATCATTTGGGCTAAGCCCCTAAGAACTTTATACCATGGGGAAGTGAAGTAGAAGGGTGGGTTACCATCTTCTCCAGGTTGTTTTAATTTCTTACACTTTCAAATTCATGGATTAGGTCTCACGTACCCTTGTGCTATTTAGAGGATTACTTAGATAATCTTTGTATATCCTAGTTTAAGACCTTTCAACTATTCCTTATTATGGTGCAAGGTACAATATCATGCCTAAAGCTACTCACTCAGTACCTTTTTGAGTAGAGGTAGAAAATGTATACATCTAAAAATGGTCATTGCAAAACCTGTTAATTAATTAAATATGGATTATTTAATTGATATTCAAAAAGTCATCTACATATAAATAAATTTAATTATTTATTTATATCGTTCATTTTTCTAATTCTTCTAGTTTAATTAAAATAATAAGCTTATTTAATTATTACTATCTTCTTCTTAATTAAATTAAATAAATTTCATTATTTATTTATATTAATTATCATGTTATTCTAAATTTGAATTTTTGAATAATGGAATATTCTTCTAACTCATCCTTCACTCCATAACACTTTTTCCTTCACCTCTCACATAATTACGCACCTTTTTCATCTCTCACATAATTAAATATTAATTATTTAATTATGGAAGCTTCTAAAATCCATATCACATGTAATTAAATAAATTTATTTATTTAATTAAGAATTTATCCTCAACTTTCAACCAAATTTCATAAATGAAATGACAAATGACAATTTGTCTCCATTTTTGAACGAGGATGGTTTTGTGGGTTGAAAAAATTCTTCCATTATTCTCTCAACCTTCCACCTTTCTCTCAACCTCTAGAATCTCTCACCGTTCATCTTGATAGATTCAAATTTGACTGTTGATCTTTGCCAACTATATTTTTGCCTCCAAAAATCTATAAATACAACCATTTGGTGAGTTGAATTCATCTTAGATTTTGTGAATTTAGCGCAGTTATTATAGTTGCATTCGAATCAGCATTTTAGCATAGCATTTCAAGTTCATAGCATTTTAGTTTCATATCATAGCTTAAATCATTTAGCAATGGACATGCATGTTGCATAAACTCGTTCTCTAAGTTGTCATTCTGCCAAAGCTGTTACATACACCAACTGAGAGCCAACAACTTACAATAGATCCTTGGAGATAGAGAATAATGAAACGCTTTTGAAGGAGCTGTTGTTTAGAGTTTTCTTTCCTTTTAATTAGTTTCCTTTGTTTTAATGTTTCATTTGTGTGTTAGTTTAACTTATTAGTTGTTCCACATATTCTCACACATAGAAAACATTTAACAAAGGTATTAAAAAACCTCCAAATAAATGGGAAAGGTGATCCCTTGTACCATTGGACCCCTACATACTGACTCTTGAAAGAAAGGTGTCTCACACCAATCTTAAGGTATCAATAGATTAAATTATATGGTGGGCCCACACTAAGCTAACACTAATTTTATTGAATAAATTTAGGCTTGTTATTATGTCTTCATGTTTGAATGTTGTATATATACCAAATTTCTTATTTATAAGCCTTTGCACTAAGTTTGAGTCAAGTCTAGTTTGAAATACTTTTGTTTGTTTGAAAATATTTTCCAAATTGGTATCCTTTTGAAACACAAAATATTGAAGCCAAACCAAGTGTAACTGTAGACACATAAATATGGTCTAGACCCACAAACCACATTTTTCTAGGTCTTATCATGCTTTGTCTCAACATAATTAAAATAATTAATTATGTCTCATAGTCCAATTTCAACTATTAAATTCATGTCTTTTATTCCTTTGGCTATTTTATAAATATACATCTTTAATCTCTTATGTCTCTCCATAATTAAATAAATTCTTAGATTTATTTAATTATCCTTTGTTCATTATTTCCTCCCGATTATTTAAATAAATAAACTTTATTATTTATTTAAATGTCATTAATTCTCATGTCCTCTTATAATTAAATAAATATCTTTGATTTGTTTAATTATTATCCATTTTGAATTTTTCTAATTTTAAATATAATCATTCATTTAAAATCATCTACTTTCTATTTCTTCTTGATTATTTAAATAAATAAACTTTATTTATTTATTTAAATACATCATTAATTTCCCATGTCTTTCTATAATTAAATAAATCTCTTTGATTTGTTTAATTATTATCCACTTTGTCTTTTTCTAATTTTAAATAAAATCATTTATTTAAAATTATCCACTTTCTAATTTTCCCCCGAGTAAATAATTTAAAATTATTATTTACTGTCACATGTTCCACCACTTTTGAATTAAATTGATTTTAAATTGATTTTAAATTGAAAAGGCCATCTTTATCTCTTAAATCAATTTCTATTTTAATTCTCCACTTTCCTCTTTTTTTGTGCCACTTATCTATTGTCACATGCAACCTTGTCCATTGATTTGATTTTTCTCATCCCCTCATTTCAAATTTTCAACCTGACTTTTCCCTAACCCTAAGTGATGGTTGTCACATTTAATTTCAACCTTTGATCTTAGGTCATTTGTCAATCTTCAATCTTGTCCCTTCATCCAAAATTGTATTTTCTATATAAAGACAATTTTGGTCTCATTTTGACATCTCTTGCATATCTCTCACATGCATGTCTTAATCTCTTGACTTCATGTAATCTTATCTTAGGCATTCTTAATCATAGGATTTTAGAATTTTGACATATTTTGGTTTTTCTTTACTAATTGCATAGTATAGCATTGTCATTCAAATCCTTCAACATTTGTTCTAGTATAGGCATAGTCATATTTTCTCACATACAATCTGAGGGCACATATCATATTGCAGCAAATAGAGAAGGTGTAATGGAGGTCAATCATGGAGGTTGAAGACATATGGTGAGATCTTTCCTTGTTTTCATGTTATACTTCTTTTGTGCTCCATTATATGCTTTGGGTTTGATTTTGTTTATGATCTAATCATGATAACCTAAATTTTACCTTTAGTTACATTGGTGAACTGGACAATTTTACAATTTTGTAGAGAAATTTATTTGTTTTCTTGTTTGTTTTTATTATTTTGCATGTTACAACCAAGAATTCACACAAAATCTCGCCATCTTAGTTTGAGCACATAAGAAATGGACGCATAAAATCTTAAAAATTGATTATCTAGGTTTTGTAGGCCTTGTTTCCATCTTTTCAGAACTTCAAATGGTTTGAAATTTCGATATGTTTTGAGAAAGTTATGGCCGTTTTAGTGCTCAGAACTTTTTAAGATTTAGTTGTTAAGATCCAAATTTTCTTTTGTTTATAACACTTTTGTTGTGCAGGATTTTGCCAAAAAAATTCTAGGTTTTGAAGGTCTATGTCTTAGCTTTCTATAGATTGTTACGCTTTAAAATTTTATTTAAGTTATCACTAGTTTAGTTTGTTGTTTTTAATCAATTTTTTTTTTTGTTTACTGATGTTTTGTTTTCAGCGCGTGGCTTTCATCAAGAAGATCTAACTTGTGGTTTTGTAGGATTTTTGGCTTGTTTTGGATAAGAAATATTTTGTTTTTCTCAACACACTTTTTGAAGAGCTAAAATTGCATTTCATTCATTAGTTTTAAAATTTACAACAAATTGCATTTACACTTGTAAGTGTGAAATAAGTACGAGTAAAATAACACTTCTTAATGAAACATTATATCAAAGATTCAACAATTAATCTAGTTTAAAACGATAATCTTCTGAAAGCGTCTCATTGTTTTCTATCTCCAAAGATTTATTAAATCACAGAGGGTTCTCAGATTTGGTAAGCACTTGTGACTGTTAAAATACCAATCTAGAGAATGGAGTGATGCTAAATACAATGATGTAATGATTATATATGATTTCTAGATGATATTGATGCTACTGTAATCTATATTGACATGAAATCTGATGAAAGAAAGCTACAGTAAAACTAAGATGCAACCATGATTATGATTCTATTGATGCTATGATTGCTAAAATGCTATTACCATGATCGCTATGATTGCTTGATTTCTATTTCCTGCAGAGTAAGATTGCACAAAGTTGGGATCCATTTCCTATTGAGAAAGGTATTTATAGATTCACGACAATAGATTTGCACAAGGGCAACAAAGTAGAGGCTTGGATTCAATCTGGAGGATTGAATGGTGAGAGATTGAGAAGATTGCGAAGATTTTGGAAATTATTCCTACCCATGAAAACACCATGCAAGATGATAGGAAGGATCAAAGGAAGAAGATTTGAGAGATTGATTCAAATTTGTCTCCAATTTGTCTCCAAAGCTTCTTGTGAATGCCAGTTGAATTAATTAGATAAAAAATATCTAATTTTATTGGTGAGTGAATAGAGGAAATCTGATTTATGCCTTTATTTGAATATTTTAGTTTATTCAAATTTAGCAAAAAAAGGGGAATAAATAATTAAATAAGACCAACTATAGAAGTTGTATATTAAATAATTATAGAAGAAATATGATAATTTAAATGAAAGACTTTAGAATATCTTTATTTAATTAAGAAGAAATATGATAAGATGATTAAATAATACAAATTATTTAAATTTGTTTATTTAATTTAAGATAGAATAAATGGATAAAGTAATGATAATAATTAAATAAAACAATGTATTTAAATTTATTTATTTAATTAAGAGGAAATAATATGATAAAATGGAAGAATTAATAGTGAACTTAATATAAATAAATATTTCTATTTATTTATTAAGTAGATGAATTTAATTATGATAATTAAATAAAACAAAGTGAAATTTGTTCATTTAATTAAGATGACAATAACAGAATAAAGATTGAAAAATTTAAGATGAACTATATAAATACATATTTCTATTTATTTAATAGTAGAGGAATTAAGGGTAATTAATCAAATAAATCATATTTAATCAATTGGATTCTCCAGACCTTTTTTAGGTGTATACATTTTGCCCCTCTTTGAAATGATGTGTTTACGCATTGCTTCAAAGAATTTTTTTCTTTTGATGCTGTTAGTATCGACGAAAATTCAGTATGCCCCAAACATTGATTTTCAGGTGATGATGGATATATGTCCTCTCGGGAGATAAATTGATGATTTTTGATTTTTCAGAATTTTTCAAATTTTCATGATTTTCTAATGATTCTATGATGATTTGATGATAAAATAAATTATATCCCGATATTTGGTGTAGAAAGTTTGTCCCTGGTTGAATTTCAATTAATCTCTCAATAAAAATTAATTAAAAGTTTTAAAATCCCACCATAAACCCACCTTTAATAACCTACAAAAGGTCAAAATGGTCTTTTTCAAAATCATTTATGCATTTTGACTTTTGAAACTTTGTGAGAGAGATATTTGTGACTTTGGTGAAAAATGTCGATCCCTTACCACATCCACCGGTTCAAGTGAGTGCGACGTCATCAACGCCCAACAACTTATGGACCTCCAGTGCATACCCCTAGACCTCCTCGTAATTCCTGTTTTTGTCATTTTTTGTTCTTTTTCCATTTTTAATGTTTTTCGTACTTTTAGCGCTTCAAGATTGCGCTGTAGTGCTTTTACACTCCGGTGTAGCACTTCTAGGGACTGTTTTAACACTTCTAAAAAGTAGCAATTCAATTAGGTAGTTTAGCGCTTTGGTAAGCTAATTTAGCGCTTTGGCGAATTAGCGCGAGGATAGGATAGATTAGCGCTTTGAGCGTTTAAATTAGCACTTTGAAAAGATTAGCACAATGGTAGGATAGATTGGTGCTTACAATGATTAATTTAGCGCTTCAAGGAGATTAGCGCAAAGGTGGGATAGATTAGCGCTTATAATGATTAATTTAGCGCTTTAAGAATTTTAGCGCTTTGAGCAACTATTTCGATGCTTTGACCTCCTGAAATAGCGCTTTGAGTGATATGGCGCTTTGATAAACTATTCTAGTGCTTCTGATCTTTTATCGCTTTGAATGCCTATTTTAGCGCATCCAAGTCAGATTTGCAAAATTTGTCAAATTTTAAACTTGATTTTGTCGATTCTGATCATTTCAACCCATTGGTTTGATATGATTTGATTATCTAAATAACCCTGATGATTGATTCTGATGATTGATAGATAAGAATTATTCTTATGATAGGTGAGGAATAATCTTATGTGTGATGAACCTCATGATAGGCGAGGTTGATTTTGATAAATTGACCTCATGTTAGGCGAAGTACAATTTAGATTGATAATGATGACCTCATGATAGGTGAGTTTGGTGATGTTTATTCATGAATTTTGATCAAAATTCATACCAAGAGCTAATTAGATTCGATAGTATAATGACTTGTGATTTTTGACATAGTGTACTGATTTTGAACATTTTATGATGATAGGAGTCTCTGGATAACCTCCAGATTGGAGATCATTTCCCATGGACATTTGATATGATTCCATAGTTGACACCAGATGAGACACAGATTATTGTTTGGTGTGGACTTTCTTCTCTTCTTGGAATGCCCCAGATTAGGATTAATTGGGGTCTTCTCGCAACTTTAGCTGAGCGGTGGCACGGTGATCATAACACCTTCCACTTACCCACTGGCGAGATGAATATCACCCCAAAGGATGTTTGGTGTATTTTGCGGATACCATTTGTTAGAGAGGTTGTTGTGTATGATTCAAAGGAGGTAGGTGGGATAGATTCTCTTTGTAGAGTGTTTCTAGATGAGCATATTGCTGGGATGTGGAGTCCATGGTGAGAGATTGTGGATTCTTATGCCAACTTACCTTCAGTTCTGACAGGATTTATTGGAGGATTCCTTTGCCCTGATCGCAGGTCAAAGGGACTATTTGTCGGATGGGGTTGTGTACTTGAGAGTATGATTGTACACGAGACCCACTATGCTTGGGGGATGTGCATGTTGGCACATTTGTATCATGATTTGCATTCAGCTGTTTATTTGAGAGGGCATAGTTTATCATCAGGAGCTAACTTGCTTCAGGTTTGGGCGTGGGAGCATATTGTTGTTATGCAACCAGTGCCAATTTGAGACAGGCTTGCTACTAGGCCATATGTTTTCAAATATAGAGGTCAACTTACTCAGTCTAGGATGAGTAAGTTGGAGCATTGGAGGCACATTTTGGGTGATTTAGAGGCAGTGACATGGCACCCATATCTTGATTGTGAGCACTGGGATGAGCATGATGCAAAGATGGGATACATGTGTGATTCTATGTACTTGATTGGTAGGACTCGCTTCATTTGAGAGAGATTCCTACTATGGAGGGTCTACAAGCAGTACGGTATTGTTCAGTGCATGCCCCAGGGTGTTGCACATTATGCCTGATGTTAGAGTGATGTAGCATATTGGGGGCCACATTTATCCTATGATGCATTAGTAGAGGGATACCACACCTTACAGCCTTCAACCTGGGACATACGCCGTGATATTACAAAGGTGCCAGTGACAGAGGAGTATGTGGCTTACCTTTCATTACATCCATGCCCCCAAATCACTATTCCTAATGAGCCAACACCATTACCTGTAGAGGAGGATGTTGCGGTTGCACGTGGTCAGCAACAGAGATGAGTCGAGGATGTGGTGGAGGAGCAAGCTGTGGATGTTGAGGTAGAGGATGTGGGTGGAGAGGAGGATGTTGACATTGAGGATGTGGAGGGTAGTGGTGAGGATGATGATAGTGGTAGTGAGGATAGTGAGGGGAGCAACTATGGTGAGAGTAGTAGTGATGATGAAGATGATGGAAGGGATGGTGGCAAAGGTATTATGGTAGGAAGCATAGGTCCATCCACTAGTGTGCCTCGTAAGAGGCAAGCAATGGAGACATCTTCTTTGGGTTATCAGACACAGATTGCCTCCCTCCAGATACAGATTCAGACTCTGCAGGGGAAACTTATTAAGGCATTGGGTTTACCTGTGTAGATATAGACGCAACTACAAACCTAGGCACAGGCTCATGCATAGGCCTTGACACAGGTACAGAGAAAGTTGACAATTGCATAGATGTAGATTGCCACACTGACGGTGGAGAGGGATAGTGCCAGGTAGATCACAGAGCGGGCATAGGCGACTGCAGATACTTTACAATGGATTGTCGATGGTACCAGTGTTGGCGATTATATGAGGGAGGTTCTCCATGTCAGCTAAGAGGCAAAGTTTTACAAGGGTCATTATCATGATGCACTCCCTGTTGAGCGGAGAGTGAGTTATGCTCCTTCATGGTCAGGTAGGACACATATCAGGACTGTCAGTGAGGGTGTGACCCAACCTCCTCATAGAGATCTAGGAGGTCGTGGTCCGTCTGGTGGTGGTGGAGATACTGGTCCATCTGGTGGTGGTGGAGGTACTGGTTCGTCTGGTGGTGGTGGAGGTACTGGTCCCATGATGCCTGCACCATCTAGCAACAACATATCTTAGATGCTATTATGATTTTGTGTTATTTTTTGAGACATGATGTATACTTCGATCCAACCAGTTTTGATGATATATCTCCCTTATTTTAGACTTCATTGTATACTTGACATTGATGTTTTATATGATTTATATAATATGCAATAGACTATTATTGATCTTTTATGGGTTCTATTATGATTCTATTGATGGATGCATTTATTTTCCATGTTCTACATGCCATGTGATGATTTACTTAATTCTAGATGATCATGTGATATGCTATGGTTTATGATGGTCTATTTAATGAATGATGTATGGATGTATGTTGTCGATGTATGGATGCATGATTATTTTCTTTTTATATGATGATCATCTTTATACATGAATGCAGATGTAAATGATGTGATGCAAATGGGATGTATGTTCCTATGTTGATATAAATGTGAAAATAGATGATGTATGATATAAATTATGAATTGATGGAAATGCAATAATATGATGTAATAATAAAATGATGAATGTATGTATGATGTATTTTAATGTATATCAGTAATGTATTGATAATAAAATGTGAATGGATAATGTGATGACTTGATATGGGAGAAATAATTAGTGGATGGATGAAAAATGCAATGATATGATTTAGTTTTGAAATTTTCTCTTAGAACTTTTATATGATATGGAGAAATATGAATGCAAAATGATTTGATTTAAAATGTATGAATGATGAATAGAAAATGCCTTCTAATGTGAATTTTTTTGATGCAAATACATGGTTACGATGATGTTTTTATTTATGTCAAGTATAATTAGTCTTTTATGAGAAAATATAATCATCAATTTGAATTTTTCACAAAATTTTGTAACACATACTCTGCAGATGTAACTATTTATGAATGTAATTTAAATTTATCATGCAACTATGCAAAAAAAATGGCATTTTAACAATACTTTTTGTGCTTTGTATCATCATAGAGCTTTAAAAATGTTGAAAGTGAGTACAAGCATCAAAGGTATATTTTAGACCAATGATGGCCTGAGTATTACTCTCATGATTTTTGATATTGCAAGTGAACACAAGCATCGAGGTATAGTTAAACTGAGATGACTTGAGCATTTCTTGCGTAAAAATACAAGGATCAATCATTTTAGTGTGTGAATTTCGAATGTCATCAGTGATACATTTGTAGAGCACGTCCCATGATAATTCATACATTAAATAATTAAACAACAGAAAAATGAAAATACCATTCTTCTTCCTAGCTTCTCTAGTTCATTACATCATCGAGTTACTCCAAAGAAATGATAACAAACAATCAAAAAATACAACATATCCAACCTTTACTTAAAGTGTTTCAATCATTATTCAAATTAGATCATCCATCTTGATTTTGTGATGTTTTTGTTGTTTTCCTATATTGGATAAAACCTAACCTAATGAGCTATCCTAGGGGCCTTGGGGGCTGATCAAATATTAGCCTTGTCTATGTTATACACGTAGAGACCATGTAGTTTGACTGACACAAACTCATGTTTTTGACTTTTTGAGATTGACTCTTTTGACCTTTTTAAAAAAAAAAATTCTGCTGTCATATGTGGATGTCCAAAGTGTTTCTGATAGTGATTGATGTTCCACGTTGGTTGCATTTTGATCATTGTTTTTGTTGTGTTTTTTCCAAGCTCAATGTTTTATTGCCCTCAGTGATGTGTAGATGTTGCCCTCAAGCTAGGGTGAGACATGACTATTTGCAATGATATGATAATGGATGCAAAGTGATGGTGAAAGTAACGACTATGACATGTATCCCTATAGATGGCGAAAGTTGGTTAAATTACAAATAAAGCTTGTTTCCAGGTTTCCACTATATGTTTTTATTGCACTTTTTCATATTTTTATGATCTCTTTTTATTTTTGTTTTTATTTTTTATTTTTTATTTTTCTGTTACCAACGCCTGTTTGCTAGGTTTTCATCAAGGAAACCATTTTTCAGAAGTTTGAAACATGCACTAGGTGATTCAAGTGTAGTATCTTCTGAGATGGATATAGTTGAGAGGTTCATCAAACAAATCCCCTTCAGGTGTTGATAGCTTATAATCGCCTAATCCATACACTGACATGATGACAAAGGGACCTAGCCAGTTAGGTTCAAACTTCCCTTTCTTTTCTATGTCCTGCTGATTTCTAGGGTTCTCTTTTAGGACCAAATCACCAACCTGAAAGACTAGGTTTTACCCTATGATTGTAGCTCCTTGACATTATTTGTCGGTATGTCATTAGATGATTGACAACTTGTTGATGATGCTCATCCAACAGTTCCAATTCTTGAAGCCTAGATACTCTATAGTCCTCATTTGAAATGATTCCTTTTAGTGAGACACATAGTGATGAAATCTCTACCTCAATGGGTAGTATGGCCTCCGAT
>CM021110.1:159106650-159183857 GCA_007115665.2 Sequoiadendron giganteum | reverse complement strand
ATCCCATTTATATTCATTAGAATCTGTTTTAGAGCTATCTCTCACTTGAAGGATTCTTTCAACTACCTTCTTAGTCATTTCTTGTTTTTCTTCTTTTGAGTAACCCAGTCCTATCTTATCCTTTGAATAAAGAGTAAGAGGCTGAATTGGTTCCACGTTGCCTTCTTTCCTTTTTCCAATAGGTCCCTGTCCTTCATAACCCATTTTTTCTAAAATAGCCTTTCCTTTGCCATACTTATTTATCTTGATGTTGATGTTTTTTGATGTCGATGTTTCTTCATCTTTGTACAACCAATCGAGGATAGCTTTGTTTTCTGATTCATTCTCTATAGTACCGGCTTTCACAAATCTTTCCTCTAGAACCGTGGTAGGTTGTGATGTTTGTTGTTTTATCATTGATGGTTGTCCATATGACTTTGGAGATGGCATTAGTTGTGAAAGATTAAGAGAGTGCTCAATATAATATTATCCCATGCCTTTGTCTGTTAGTTGGACCTGTTCTTGGAATTTCTATGATAGAGAATTTAAAGGATCTTTATTGTCTGTTAATGTAGATTCAACAACACTTGTATCTTTTTATTTATCCTTTTTCTCCACCCAATTGGATGTAATGTTTGAAGGTTTTTCACCATCTGATGAATTTGAACTGCATGCTTCCCTATTGTGAGGCACAAAAGTGTCTTGAGAAGTTCTGAGTGTGTCACAATGTTGAGGATTGTTATAATCTACTGATATGGTCACCTCTTGTCCATTAACTAGAAATTTCAAACACTGGTGATAGGTCGAAGGTACTACTTGAATTTTGTGAATCCACAGACGTCCTAAGAGTATATTGTAGGTTAAATCTTTTTCTAGTACCTGGCATGCTATAATTTTCACCATTGGTCCCACTTGAATGGGAAACACAGTCAGTCCTTTAGACGATCTCTCTTCTTCATCATAAGCCTTTATTGTCATTTTTCTTCGGACATCAATAAAATTATCTGAATACCCTAGTGCATAGATTAAATTTAAAGTACAAATATTTAAACTAGCTCCCCCATCTATTAGGACTCTTTTAACATGATGTTTGTGGATCAAAACTTCAATATGGAGGGTGGTGTTATGTGGATGATTAAGTGACACATCATCCTATTTAGAGAATGATAGACAGTGTGGTGTGGTCAAATGTGCCACCATAGCTTGGAATTGATAAACATCTAGGTTGTTGGGTACTGTGGTGCCAACAAGTGCTTGTTCTAAAATCTCCTTATGGGATGGTGATAATTTAAGGAGTTCAAGTATTGATATTTACGCTAGTATTTTATGAAGTTGGTTGACAATGTTGTATCGAATTGGATGTGGAGTGGTGTTTTTAGGTGCAAATCCCTTCAAAATTACCTTGGATTTCCCCCTTGTCATTACATTAACCGGTTGATAGTCTTGTCTTTCTCTGATTTATAAAACATTTATCTGATTGTCGGATATTTGTATGCTCGAGATTAGATCTAGGGGGATAATCTCACTGGTTTTGTTGTTGTCAATGTGATTAATGGTGGAAGTATCACTTTATACTTCAAAAAAACAAAAGATCGTGCTATCATAAACGTGATTGAAATTTTTTCCTTTACTGTTTGTAGAAGATGACTCTCCCTTATCGTAATTTGGTAAAGGGTCTATAAAGGTTGCATGATTGTTGTTGTTTTAATGTCCCTCTACATATATCTTTTTGTTGTCAATCAGATCTTCGACTATATGTTTTAATTCCATGCAATAATTTGTCTTGTGTCCCTTATTGTTATGGAAGTTACAATAATCTGCATCATTCCACCATGGTGGTTTGACTTTTGGATCCCAAAATCGTGCTTCTTGTGTAGTGATAAGACCACTTGTAACAAGTTCCCTCATTGCTGATTCCAGTGTTTGGCCTAATGGTGAGAATCAACGCTGGTTTGATGATCTTTGATATGTTTGTGGTTTTGATTCTCCATTGTTTAGATTATTGTTTTGATTGATATTTGACTTGATGTTTTGGTCATTGTTTTGGTTTGTCTTTGCTATAGAGGCTATCAAGTTAAAAACTGGCTTTTCATTTTGTAAGTCATTTGTAATTTCGTTGATCCCGATATTTCTATTCTTTTTCCAGAATTTAGGTTTGTCATTGTTGGTGTTGTTTGATTTTTCATTGTAGTTTTTGATCACCCCTTGTTTGACTAAGGCTTCTTCTATCTTAAGGCCATTTTCAATCATTTTTTCAAATGTTGGAGGACATTGTAATTTGAGCTTATAACTCATTTCATCAGTCAGGTTATCAATGAATAACTCCATTTTTGATTCCTCAGGTATGGAGTGAGGATACCTAGTAAATAGTCTTTTCCATCGCTATAAAAAGGATAGGAATGTCTCACCTATGTTTTGCTTCAAAAGTGCGTATACTTGGTTTTAGTTTGGAAAACCACTCCATACACTGACCTCCTAAGCTTCTTGGGAATAACCTCATTAGGTAAGTTTCTTCCTGTGCCAACTCTAAGCTCATGGTTTTGAACTCCCTTACATGGTTGATTGGATCTATCTCACCATTATATTTGTCATATTTTGGGAATTCACAGTGTTTAGGGAATGGTATCATATCCACAGTTGGGTCAAAAGGATAAGGACAAATGTCCTGTAATGCATACCTTTTCTTGTTTCCCTTTTGCATATCTTGAATTTGTTGTTGCAAGTTTTGTATTTGTTGTGTTAGGGCCACAACTTGATCTGTGTTTGGTGTATGTTGTGGTATTTCATTTTCATTTTTTCTAGGTGCTTCTTTTAAGTGATTGACATTGAAATATTTGGGAAGTTTGGCACCTGATTCAGCTAGCATTAGGAGATATTTCTCCATGTCTTGCTCTAAGATCTTTTCCATAAATTTATGGAATTTTGGGTCCTGTTGCGCTATTTGTATGTCTTTTTCCATTATTTTGTCCTTGTCATTTTGATGTAAGCTATTCCAAGGATTTTCTTCTAGCATGGTATTTGATGTTTCAAGTTCTTTTTCTAAGAGTCTATGCTTTTGTAACCTAGTGAAGATTGGCATACAAGTGTTTTTTTTTTCTACCAAACTTTGGTCTTCTATGTCTGATAAGTGTCAAATGATTTTTAACAAAGTCAAATAGGATGATATACCCTATTGATGAGACTAGGTTAAAAATCTAGTTACTATGCCTCATTTCATGATAGTAGGATGATAATATCTTGATGAAGAAACTTAGCTATATAACCAAGATTTTGTTTGGATTTTATTGACACTTTATAGTTTGCAAGATCTGAGTTTCAGTTGAAAATAATGTTAACTTGTAGGAACCTATCTATTTCTGGTTTCTAAACAGTGTCTATATTGAAAAGATACTTTTGGTTGATAAAAATCCGAGTTTTAACCAATCTGAAAGATAAGTTTGGAAGATCTTTGTTTTTTATTTATTTATTTTGTAAGTGCTAAAACAGAGTGTAGAAATGCTATTTTACGAAAGCGCTATGATAGTTTTCTGAAGCGCTATTTTGCAGAAGCGCTAAAACAGAGTGTGGAAGCGCTATAACAGTTTTCCCAAACGTTATTTTGCGGAAGCACTACAATAGAGGTTAGAAGTGCTGAAACAAAGGGTGTAAGCGCTACTTTGGATTTAGAAGTGCTAAAACAGACCTTAGAAGTGCTAAAACAAACCTTGGAAGCGCTAAGACAAAACGTGGAAGCGCTACTTTGGGTTTCAATGATTTTGTCTAATTTTTCTACTTGTGAAGAGAATATTTTTCGAGAATCTTGACAAGATATTTCCACTAGTATTTTTCCGATGTTGGATGAGAAGCCTAAAGATTCTAAGTTTCTATTGTAAAAGTTGATCAGGCCTGGTGGAGTATTCTATCATTGGCTATGGGATGGAGGACTGACGTATGGGTTGACTATGATTATGATATTGCGTTAGAGCTCTTCTTTGGAAATAGGCTTGTGAATAAAGAGGCTCTAAGGCGTAATCACCAATATAACCCCTAGCGAAATCGTGATACCTATGTATGAAAGTTCTATGATGAAGCAATATTTTTCTACTTTGATACAAGAAATGTCTTATTTTCAAAATATTTTTGTAACTAAGTGGTTTCTTTGGTTTCTTGACTTTGAGGGATTTCTTGACAAACTTTTTGGACTTCCAATCTCTAATCATGAATTTTACTAGGTGGTTTTGTTTGAATCTTTTTGGTGTTTTTTTTTTTTGGATGATCTTTACCTGAATTTAATGATTTGAGAACACGACAAGCAATTGTAGAACAGTTGTTTTTAATCCTCGAATCTAAACAGATAGTGTATGTTCAAGAACCATGAATGGTCCTTATTGATTTCCACTGGTTTTTTATAACAAAGATACACTTCAGACAGATTCACTCTTAAATTCAAAAAGGTCATCGTTATACTCAACAACCCATATCTTAAAATTGTGTTGACTCACACAGCTGTGTCACCCCCTAGAGGGTGCCCGTGTTTTTGTCTTTTCTAGGTGCGTACTCAAAGTTGGATTTCTCGTCCCTTGAGCAAACAGTCCTTGGCAATTATATGGTGATTGTCTTGGGGGCAGATTCTTCCCTCCCCTTGCACTGCGAGTATTACAATGTCTGATTACTGACTCAGTTGGATACTACACTATGGTTCTTAGATAGGGTTTCTGTGCGGTGCGGCAAATGATAAACTCCCTCAGGAGACCTCCCAATATTTAGAACTACCATCGAGTTATACTTTCATCAACAACTCACATTTTTTTAGAGTGGGTTGGAATCCTTGGCTTTAGGCGTTCCCACTTAGGTCGTTCCCGTAGGGTGAGTACTTTTTCCCACTACGACAAGCCTTCTAAGGGTTTTAACAAAAGTGTAAAATTGCATGAAATGGAAAAGGTGAGTCTGGCACTTTGATCACCCAGTTAAGAGGAGATCATAAGCCTATTCACCACACAAGCACAACAAATAATGATTTATTTTAAGCCCAAAAGACAATGTACTAATCTAAGTGAAGATATTGCTTCACAAAATCAGTCTACTTTATTTAACTAATGCCACAAAATATGATGACTATCCTAGGATTGGTATTTTTAGATTAAGTGTCTACCCTAGGATTGATTCTTTTTATTCCAAAAGACATAACATTTTGGCTGCGGTCGCGTTGGATCCAAATAAAAAAAGAAAATACAAAAGCGCTGAAACAAAAATTAGAAGTGCTATAAAAATTTTCAGAAGCGCCATAAAATGTGGCCGAAGCGCTATAAAATTTTGCCGAAGCGCTATAAAATTTTGCTGAAGCGCTATAGAAATTTTGAGAACATAGACTAGCTGTGTGGTGAATGTCTGGCTGATGCGCTGAAACAGGCCGTGGAAGTGCTAAACAATTCTTCAGAAGTGCTATAGTTTATGTTGAAGCGCTGAAACAGAGTTTGGAAGCACTATAGTTTTTGTCAGAAGCGCCAAAAAAAACTCTCACTCGTGCTAAAATGAACACGCCAAAATCTTGTATGACACTTTTCAAAGAAAAATGTGAAATATGGGGTTATGCCCCACGGTGGGCGCCAAATTGTAAATGTGAAACAAGTATGAGTAAAATAACACTTCTTAATGAAACATTATATCAAAGATTCAACAATTAATCTAGTTTAAATCAAGAATCTTCTGAAAGCGTCTCATTGTTTCCTATCTCCAAAGATTTATTATATCACAAAGGGCTCTCAGATTTGGTAAGCACTTGTGACTATTAAAATGCCAATCTAGAGAATGGAGTGATGCTAATTACAATGATGTAATGATTATATATGATTTCTAGATGATATTGATGCTGCTGTAATCTATATTGACATGAAATCTGATGAAAGAAAGCTACAGTAAAACTAAGATGCAACCATGATTATGATTCTATTGATGCTATGATTGCTAAAAATTCTATTGCTATGATCACTATGATTGCTTGATTGCTATTTCCTATAGAGTAATATTGCACAAAGTTGGGATCCATTTCCTATTGAGAAAGGTTGTATTTATAGATTCATGGCAACAGATTTGCACAGGGGAAACAAAGTAGAGGCTTGGATTCAATCTGGAGTATTGAATGGTGAGAGATTGGGAAGATTGAGAAGATTTTGGAAATGGTTCCTACCCATGAAAACACCAGGCAAGATGATAGGAAGGATCAAAGGAAGAAGATTTGAGAGATTGATTCAAATTTGTCTCCAATTTGTCTCCAAAGCTTCTTGTGAATGCCAGTTGAATTAATTAGATAAAAAATATCTAATTTTATTGGTGAGTGAATAGAGGAAATTTGATTTATGTCTTTATTTGAATATTTTAGTTTATTCAAATTTAGCAAAAAAAGGGGAATAAATAATTAAATAATACCAACTATAGAAGTTGTATATTAAATAATTATAGAAGAAATATGATAATTTAAATGAAAGACTTTAGAATATCTTTATTTAATTAAGAAGAAATATGATAAGATGATTAAATAATACAAATTATTTAAATTTGTTTATTTAATTTAAGATAGAATAAATGGATAAAGTAATGATAATAATTAAATAAAATAAAGTATTTAAATTTGTTTATTTAATTAAGAGGAAATAATATGATAAAATAAAAGAATTAATAGTGAACTTAATATAAATAAATATTTCTATTTATTTAATAGTAGAGGAATTAAGGGTAATTAATCAAATAAATCATATTTAATCAATTGGATTCTCCAAACCATATTTAGGTGTATATAACACTCATGAGGATAAAATGAACCACAATTTTCATGTCACTCATTTGGTCTTAAAATTTACAACAAATTGCATATTTCATTAATGGGCTTAAAATGAAAAAAATTGCATTTACATTTCATGAGTTGAAATGAACATGCATGCACATTCATGGGACTAAAAAAACCACAATCATGCATTACAACTCATTGGTTTAAAATGAACTTTCATTTTTTCATGGCATTGGCTTAAAATAAATATTGCTTGTCTCACACATAATTGGGTTTAAAATGAACAAGTGTCTTGTGTGTCTTGTGGTATAGTGATATTATCTTAAGTGTGTATGAAATTCTCTTGTGCTTTGTGCGATCTTGAGAAACAAAAACACTAAGAAATTGTTACTTTATCACCCCTCACATTTCAATTTGGGTTTAAAAATGAACAACTCTTGCTAGTGTGAGTTAAGTATATCGCATGTGCACTCTCTTTGTTTACCCAAGTAAAGATTGATTGAACTACAAATGTACTTAGTTTATATTGTTTTATCCTTAGAGGGCCTTCTTGGTGGGAAAAAGTAATCACCCCAAGGAATGACCCAACCGGTAATACGCTAAAGCTAAGCGACTTCCAACCAGTATATAAGTGTGGGTACTTGAGAAAAGTTCAAGTATCAAAAGGATTGTTCTGACAAGAAGGACATCAATGGTCTATTTCCACATGGATGATCCCTCATGAATGAAATACCCATACTAGAACCCTTGTTATAGTAAGCCAAAAACCTTTAAATATTCTTTGGTGCAACAATGGTCGTTGCCATGACATCCACATTCTCGCAATTCTTAGTAGAGGTGAAAAGTATACCATAGGAGATTCATGGGGGATTGAAGTTTGGTTGAACCGAGAAGTGAGTGCAATATAAGGGGGAGCCTATGTGGCCAAGCTTCTAAATCACCTGCTAAGAATAAGTGCAGTTGGAGTAAAATCCACATGGAATCCAAAGAATATAGTCTTTGCAACCATAGGATTGTGCTTTTTTTCTATGAGCTTGATTTTAAAACATTTTCAAAGATAATGTGTTTTCCAAGTGTTCTCTAAAACAAAAAACAAATCAACACCTTTTTCAAATCTTGAAAAACACCTTCAAACTGAAACAACCCATAAATCTGCCAAACTTGCAAGAAACCAAACTCTGCAATGCATTTGACACTTTGTGCAATGCATCCAATATTATACAATGCATCTACTAAAACGTACACTGCATCTATTATTTTGAAACACATTCACTTGCCAAAACGATGCATTTGATCTTTTGCAATGCTTTTACTATTTGTAATGCCACATTTACCATCCGACATAATCTCTGCTAAATCATGCAACACATTTGCCTTTGTGCACCACATTTGCTATACTCTAAGACACATTTTATTTCTCTATAACACATTATCCTTTCTACAATGCAATTGCTTTCTTAAACAACTCATTTTATCCTAAGACGCATTCGTCATCTAAAGCGACGCAATTTCCTGTCATTAAGAAAAATCATTGTCTCTGTCAAAACCCGAGACCGAACATTGTCAATCTACTTTTGGACATCTTCCCTTAGCAGTTTCTACTTCAAATAATAAATATTTGCTCAGACAATAAACCATTACACCTTTAGGTTTGTCATACCTTTGCATTTTTTATTTTCTAGACTTCATAATCATTTTCAGCATAAGTCCTCATCTTGCAGGTTTTAGGATAAGTGAACTTGCCATACTTTGTCAAACCTTTTCCTTCAAAAGTAGATTGTCATTAGACCAAGTCAAAAATTAATATTTTAGGCATTGTCATCCTTGTCACTTTGTTAGCTTGTCACTTAATCCTCCAAACAAGTCCTTTGGCAATGCAAATTGATACATTGGCCAAACTTTGAATGGTTAAGTGAACCTTTCCTAAAAGTCATTTGACATAAGGCTTTCCCTTTTATCACGTTGCATTGTCACTCCTTATTCCAAAAATCCCAAAACATAGTCTTAGTGTCATGCCATCCACCGTCATGTCTTTAAGCCACTTTGATATGCTTGCTAGTCAAATTGAATGCCAATTTCTCAGTAATGGTCAAACCCAACTAGCTAGGGATTTCAAAACACTATACCTCCAATCCAAGTCCAAATTTACAACCCCTAGTCCTCCATCCATCTATCCCTCTTACCAACAACCCATAAGTCCTAGTCCTTCGTCCATTCCCCCTCCCTATCACGAATCCCTTAGCACAATCCATGACATTTGTACATAAAAAACTTTCATTACCCACCCTAACCTTGACAAGGGAAATCAACCATACATAAATCTTAGTCCTTCATAGACTCATCCCTTCCAAGTCTCCTCATCCTATCCTAGTCCTTTGTCCACTCATTCCTTACAAGTCTCCCCGTCCTATCCTAGCCAACCATCCGTTTACCCCTTACAAGTTTCCACATCCTATCACAGTCCTTCATTTATCAATCCAGTCCAAGCCTCCATGTCCTATCCTAGTCCCTCATCCTATACTAGTCTGCTATCCATGTCCTATCTTAGTCCTTTACCCACATCTAATCCTAGTCCATCATATACCAATACATTCCAAGATGCTCCATCTCAACATACATCTAGTCATGCAAATTCTATCTTGGTCCAAGGTCACATTCCATTATCTACATTTGAGGATACATGGAAAAATGAAAACCCAAGGCACGCCATCATAACACCACCTTCGTGTCAAGATCAAGGTAGTCCATCCCATGACCCCATCCTTAAATCTATTCAAGAAGTCCTCCTAGACAATCATGACATACAAAATCCACCCATCCTTGGTCAAAATTCCATTCACAACCATGTTATCCAAGATGAATCTATCCTTGGTCAAGATCCCTGTCCCAATCATGTCATTCAAGACAACCCCATCTTTCTATCTTTGATCAAGAAGTCCAAAATGATCCACTCCTTGACCTCTATTCTAGTCATGATCAAACACTTGAAGATGACCCCATCCAAACTTTGAATATCGACACTTTCCAAAATGAGACACTTGCCTCCATGGGACACATAGATGATCTTCCTTTAGAACAAGAGACTTCTACTATGAACATATTTGCAAATGATCGAGCTATAACTGATTTCAGTGGGCTCTATGGCATTGAACATCAAGATGTTTTCGACATCGACTTGGAAGCACCAACAGAATCACAGGAGTCCGACATGTCACCAAATCAGACTGAAGATATTAATCAAAAATATATCCAACATGTCAGTGAAGCTACAACATCCTATCAATTAGGATCATCTATCTTTTTCAAAGAAGGCTTTCTTATAGATGAAAATATTTCAAGCATTAATTTCCATAATAAGGATGGGTTAGCATCTTGCTTTCAAAATAACAAGTATCCCATCAAAAATAGAATCTATCAAAACATGCATTATCAAGGAAAAGGACTAGGCCTACACAAGCAAGGAATTTTAGAACCTGTACAAGTTTAGGAAAATTATAGACATCAAGGTCTTGGCTATTCCTCAATTGGAGAATCTAATAATGTTAGTGGTCCCTCCTCGATAATAGGGGCAACTTTATCTATTACAAACATCAAAATGGGTGTCATGAATAGTCCTTGTCATAAGATTGCTGCCAACACCTCTTCCATCCACACCATAAAACATCATTCCAACATACATAAACCTTCCATTTGGAACCAACAAAAATAAAATTATTACAAATCCAAAATTCAAAATCAAATGTCAAAGGCCATGGAATAAAAAAAGAAGTCAAGTGGACAAATAAAGTTAAAATGGATCCCAAAGAAAAATGAATCAAGTCAAGCAAAGAATGAATCAAGCAAAGAAAATAAAAAAGTCAATCAAAATGTGGAGCCACAAGACAAGAGGACTCCCACATATCATAAATATCCACCTCCTTCAAAATGGTCATCAAGCAAGGCATCTAAAAGTGTTGGTTCCAAACACCATCCCAATCAAAATCCCAAATCTCGTCATCCAATATCCCAGGTTTGGAAAATCGAAAGTGATTCATCCAAACATCCAAACAACCCTTCCACGTCTACTATCATCCATCATAATCCTACATCTTGCTTAAAGTCCACAAGTACCACGACACAAATCCATCGCATCTTGGCAGAAACTCTTTATCATAAGGACTCTCATGGCACTCTATCACGATGTGCGTATTCTAATAAGACCAACTCTAATATCAAAAAGGATCACAGTTACACCAATCAGTTGTATGCAAGCACTATGTTCCTGACAAGGCAACTAATTCAAAAAGGTCATTATTGGAATATCATGGCACCAATCTCTACATCAGCACCGCCAATAGATTCAACACAATCAATGATCATCTAAAGCATCAAGGCTATCAAAGAAATACAAAAAAAAAAAAAAAAAAAATAAAATTGTCACCTTGATGAAAACCTGGCAAACACGTGTCATGGTGACATCAAAAAGATCAAAAAGTCAAAAAAATAGTAAAGAGAAAAATTTCCTCCAATAGTGAAAACCATTCTTATGGTGCTTTGGATAAGTACCATGATGAAAACCTGGCAAACAGACATCATATATAGAATAAATCATCTATGTTGATCATTACACTTGGGGGCAAGTTGTCTCATTTCCCCTACCCATCACATGACACTTCTTATGACATTTCCATCTATCCCCCTAATCCCTATCATCCCTGTCCATTCTCCCACCTACTTTTATCTTGACAAAGACTAAGGCACAAACACAAATCATGCTTTGGAAAACTTTTGACATGTCCATCCTTTTGTCATACCCTCTCCATGAAATATCATGTCATTTCCTTCATAACCTCATTATCCCTTCGAGACATCATCCTTGGAGACCTTATGATAATTATTCTAGCCAATAATCCTCATGTCTCCTATCTTTTACCAAGGCCATCCACCTTCCTTGTATACCTATTTCTTATCTTGGTTTCTCTTGTCAATGGTCTAAATATCCTCCATCATCCTGTCTGGCCCTAACGAAGTCATTCCAAATGCAACAATCTACCAACTTGGTGCATCATCTAAAAATTTCCTTGGCTTTGTTCCTAGCCTTGTTGTAGACCTCGATCCTCTTGTCACATTATTATCATCTTTGCGTTATTTTGGGATGTGTCTTTCCCACGTCAAACAATGTTTTCATCATCATCATCACATGTCAATTGGTTTCCAGCTTGACTAGTGGCAAGATCATGGTTGTCCTTGGATTCATGGGCGTAGGCATTATTCACATGCATTTGTCTCGATCCTTGTAAAACATCAAAAAGTCATAAAAATAATAAAATGTCTTGAAAAATATCATAAAAATCATAAAATGTCCTGAAGAAAGTCCTAAAAATAAAAAAAAGTCCTAAGAAGATCCCAAAAAATCAAAAACATCCAAATAACCTTTAAAAATCTCAAAAAAAGAGTCAACATTAGTCATGTCAATCATAATAAGTTGGAAATTGTCATCAAAGACACAAGCAATCGTCGAAACATCAGACAAGTTACACATCAACAAGACAACCAACCAACAACGTCACTCAGTCAAATCAAACAAATTGTCAAAATTGTCAAAACAGTCAAATAATCAAATTGTCAACCAATCAACTTATGTCTGATACAGGATGTGTCCTTCCTGAAACTAGACATTGTCATTTGGTCCAACTATCATCATTTGCCTTATACAGGATGTGTCTTCCTTGAAACAAGGCTTCGTCCATTGCACGACCCTCCAACAAATCAAATCTTGGCAAACACTCTTACTAGCTGTTGACATTGTGGTTTGTTTTGTCTTATCTTTTCTTTTGGATTTGTCTTTAATTCATGTTACTAGCTCTCTCGAGGATGTCACATGAAGGATTTAGAGGAGCAAGGATTTCTCACGGCTCTTTTCTATTGACTGCTATCTGTGGATTGTCTTGACAAAAAGACTAGGGCAACTTGGCCCTTAGTATGAGTTAGGACATTCCTTGTCTGCGACTGTTTGTTTTGCAAGTGGTGACCTTGCACACCTTGGTCTATGTCATACCCTGGTGTTTGTTGTCCATTTGTGTCATTTTTTACCACCCAATGATGATTCAAGCAACACCTATTAGTACTTTGGCAAATATTGAAGGTTCTTTTCCCTTCCCACCCTTCTTCTCTTCTCCTCTAACATTTCCTCTGGTCCGCATCTTCATCATCCTTATCTTTGTCCCTTTATCTTCTAGTCTCCTTGTCCATTTCGAGAGCCCACTCGTGTTGTTTGAACCTATCTGTCCTCTCGAGGGGGCATACCGCTACCTCATCATCATTCTTCCTCATCATATTTTGCACTAAGGCATATTTTTGACTTATTTTCTTTCTCACAATGCGACAAGATGCATTATGACAAAGAGGGGCAAAATATAGACACATAAAAATGGCCTAGACCCGCAAACCACATTTTTCTAGGTCTTATCATTCTTCGTCTCAACATAATTAAAATAATTAATTATGTCTCATAGTCCAATTTCAACTATTAATTTAATAATTCTTAATTATTTAATTAATTCATGTCTTTTATTCCCTCTGACTATTTTAATAAATAAATAATATTTATTTATTTTAATATGTCTTTAATCTCTTATGTCTCTCCATAATTAAATAAATTCTTAGATTTATTTAATTATCCTTTGTTCATTATTTCCTCCTGATTATTTAAATAAATATTTATTTTTATTTAAATATGTCATTAATTCTCATGTCCTCTTATAATTAAATAAATCCTTAGATTTATTTAATTATCCTTTGTTCATTATTTCCTCCTGATTATTTAAATAAATAAACTTTTTATTTATTTAAATATGTCATTTTTTTTATTAGACTGCAGGAATTGGGTAGCACGACCCCCTATAAACTGCTATGCCTGGTAAATTTTTTTAACATGACCGGTGGCGCTGGTGCGACACGCCCTTCGGGACCATAGGGGTGGGGGATACTAGACCTCGTGACCAACCTCCTGCAACAAGAAAGGTTTAGCCAACCGAGCTAGGGCCCCCACCCCTTTAAATATGTCATTAATTCTCATGTCCTCTTATAATTAAATAAATCTCTTTGATTTGTTTAATTATTATCCACTTTGGCTTTTTCTAGTTTTAAATATAATCATTTATTTAAAATAATGCACTTTCTATTTCTTCTTGATTATTTAAATAAAGAAACTTTATTTATTTATTTAAATACGTCATTAATTTCCCATGTCTTTCTATAATTAAATAAATCTCTTTGATTTGTTTAATTATTATCCACTGTCTTTTTCTAATTTTAAATAAAATCATTTATTTAAAATTGTCCACTTTCTAATTTTCCTCTGAGTAAATAATTTAAAATCATTATTTACTGTCACATGGCCCACCACTTTTGAATTAAATTAATTTTAAATTCAAAAAGTCATCTTTATCTCTTAAATCAATTTCTATTTTAATTCTCCACTTTCCTCTTTTTCTATGCCACTTATCTATTGTCACATGCAACATTGTCCATTGATTTGATTTTTCTAAAATCAAATCTCATCCCTTCATTTCAAATTTTCAACCTAACTTTTCCCTAACCCTAAGTGATGGTTGTTCCATTTAATTTCAACATTTGATCTAAGTCATTTATCAATCTTCAATCTTGGCCCTTCATCCAAAATTGCATTTTCTATAAAAAGGCAATTTTGGTCTCATTTTGACATCTCTTGCATATCTCTCACATGCATATCTTAATCTCTTGACTTCATGTAATCTTGTCTTAGGCATTATTAATCATAGCATTTTAGCATTTTGACATATTTTGGTTTTTCTTTACTAGCTGCATAGTTGCATAGTATAGCATTGTTATTCAAATCCTTCAACATTTGTTCTAGTCTAGGCATAGTCATAGTTGCTCACATACAATCTGAGGGCACATATCATATTGCAGCAAATAGAGAAGGTGTAATGGAGGTCAAACATGGAGGTTGAAGACATATGGTGAGATCTTTCCTTGTTTTCATGTTTTACTTCCTTTGTGCTCCATTATATGCTTTGGGATTGATTTTGTTTATGATCTAATCATGATAATCTATATTTACCCTCAGTTACAGTAACCATTTTCCTCCAAATAAAACCAACATATCCCACACCACACCAATACCTTTTCCATTTCCTATTTATCCATTTTGACCATACCCTTAGTCCTTCATATATTATCGATATTTTGACTTGTCTCATTATTTAATTATCCATAACTCACCTTTGAGTGCAAGGTACACATCCCTTCTCCACTCATTGCCTTACTTGATCATAAAATTATTCATCCTTGAAGTCACATCCAACATGTTTAAAAGCATTATGATATCCTTAATCATTCTATCATTGCCATCTTTTATCCACCATCCTTATAGTCCACATTTGATCATTATCCAAATCAAATCCTTCGTCATAATTGAAAGTTATCACTTTTGGATCTTTTAATAAATATCATAACCATATTCTAACCTTTGGGACCTTTAATCATCCTAAGGGTCATTGTTTAATCCTTGGAAACTCTACACCAATTTGTAGATTAAAAAAAACTAGTCATAATCAAAACAATCTTAAGATCCAAGTGTGTAACTTAATATTTAAATCCACATTTAGTCAACCCACTCCATTTAATCCAACTCATATCCATTTCAAAATCTAAGGTTATCATCATTTATTAGGATTTGACTCCCTTTTTTATTAGACACCACAAAGCCAACAAGGCCACCAAGTTCATCCACATCCATCCTTTCCCACATCAAATTTGAAAACAAAACCAATGCCTCCCACTACAAGATAAAACACTAGATGTGAGAACATAAGAAAATCATTTTCATAGTCAACCACTCATATAAAGGTTTCAATTTTCTTAGGAGAGAATTTCCAAGTTCCACATGATGATAGTGAAATCGATGATGATATTCCTCACAAAATTGACTATACTATCAATCCCAATAAAATAATAGATTCCAAACTAGGGTGAGATCTTATGGAGGAATAAATTGAAATAAAAAAGATAACATCCTTAGAAAAGTCATACAATCAGGGGCACAAATACCTCCTAGTTATGACCTCCTAAATCTTGATCACATAGTTCATCTTGATCCTACCCATGAAGTCATTCATCCCACACATGAACACATTGATCCTCATGTAGACCTTATCAATCCTACTAAAGGGAAACAACCCATAGCCATTAGAGGTAATCCCTTATATCAAGGGTTTGTACCACCTAAAGTATCCACTTCTACTCATAATGAGGTTCAAAATCCCATTTCCACTAGTCATACCACATCCACAATAAACATCCCACTTTGAACACAAACCATAACTACCCATATCTAGACCCCATCTCCATCTCCATTCCTAATCCAAAAATCTCCAATATCACTACTTCCACCATGACTATAATAAATTCACCCAAGGTTAACATCAAGTACAAGATTCATCTTAATGAACATAAAAATCCCATCTCACCTAAGGTATATAACACACAACATCATCCATACACATCTCCACCATCGCCTAGTTCATCCTTTGACCAAGAATGGCAAGCCATGAAATATGTCCTTAAAGGAATTCAAGGAGGACCTTATAAAAATTCCTATGCCTTTGATGAATTGTGTCCTGATCCTTTTGATTGATCAATATCATAAATAATTTTCTCTACATTTTTTGAAATTCCTAAATATGATAAGTACAAAGGGAAGGGAGATCCTCGGGAACATGTCAAAGAATATTTATGGCTACTCGAGAAATGGCACATGAAGACACATACTTAGTACTCCTATTCCATTTTAGATTAGGTGGTCAAGCACTTGAATGGTTCTTTCACCTACCTAAGGGGTCAATCACATCCTTTGGAGATTTAGTTAAAAAATTATCAAACATTTATCTTATAATGTGGAACATGAAAGTTTACCATGATAGAATTATGTAACACTAAACAAAATTTGGGGGAAATCTTTGCATAATTCCTTTAAAGTTGGAGAGATTTATTAAGTAGGATCTCATAGCCTATATCAAAAAAACAACATTTGATTACATATCTTTGTCAACAATATCAATCCAGATTTGACATTCTATCTTCAAGTCTAGTGGGTCTCTTCTTTTGACAAAATCATTGAAAGAGGTATTCAAATTAAAAATTCCCTCATTTCTAAAGGGGTTATCAAAATTTATTCCAAGGATCACAACCAAAATGATAAACCCAAATTTTTTAATGATAAACCCAAGTTCTTTAAGAAAATAAAAATATAGTTGGAGATGGGGTTACCGATTCCACTACATATCCAAAATGTCCAACAAGCCTCGTCCACTGTTATTCCATCTGCACCCCCTAAACCACAATAAAAAATAATTCAATTTAAACCTTTAGGGGAATGCATTGAGTTAGTCCTCCATCAAATTGTCAAGGCTAACAAGATGGCCTTTCCACTAAAAATAATTTTTGATGATGATAAACCAAAGCCTTTGTGGTATAAGGAAGATGAATATTATGATTATCATTATATCAAAGGTCATACCATAATTTTTTTTATGTAATTAAAATATTATATTTAAGACCTTATAGATAAAGATGAGTTTGAAATTGAGGGATCATCAAACACCTCACCCAACTAAGACTTGGGTATATATCAAAACCCTTTCCCTAAGAATAATCAATATCACACTCAAGGCCAAGACTCAAATACAAACATTATCAATTATCACAAGACCCCTTATAGCTATGATTCCATTATTGGTAACATTGATCAATTCGACAAATGAATCCACACCATAAAAGTAAAAACACCTGATTACATTGTTACCACTCGACGTGGAAAAGTAACCATCTCGGGTCCTTCTCCATCCACTTCAAATACCTAAAAATAATATGACCTTCTTAACCATCATGAGCAAACACCGACCCAAATTTCCATTCTTGAGATTTTACATACATTCTCTACTCATAGGGACATTTTAAACCGTATCTTACAGGGATCACAAGCCCCTATTGATATCACCCCTTCATTTTTCCAAGCCATTTTTGGCCACCTTTCTATCGACCATTGCCTCACTTTCACTGCAAGTGTTTTTCCTCCACTCGATCCATCCCATAATCACCCCTCCACCGAGAAGATTCTATTTCCAAACATATCAATACCCATACATATCAATGCCACATGAGACACCATATGTTCCACATGCCTTATCATTTGATAGCCATCAATTGAAAAAGAATTTATTCCTTTTTGAATAGGTAGAATTTCCTAACTTTCCTTCTTTCATGTTTTTGCTTTCCTAGACACTTATCAAGGTCCTATTTATAAATAGTTTTTACTTATGAGAAAATCTATTCGTAGCATATTTTTCTTCTATTTTGTAGGTTCCCATGGAGAGAGCATATGAAAGGAAGTTGATTCACATGACAAACCACAATAGCTACTAAGGGGCCATATGAGAAACTTTCACTTGAAACTAGATAGTTTAGACAATACCTTGGCCATTGATGATAATTGACTATTATGATGCTAAATACTACCCATTGAAGCAATGAGATGAGGTTTTGCTTGAGAAATAATATGACACTTACATGATGACATCTTATAGGGTTCATTCTTTTCATGCCTAAATATTTACTTAACATGCTTGTTTGTAAGTGCTACATACTTTGAGACACCATGCCATTTTAGGATTCACATGTACCTCAAAGTGGATGCAAAATATAATGGTAAAATTTGCAGACCCATGTCATTTCTCTTTTTTTGGTGCCCATTTTGAGGAAGTATCTTGATACATATACATATTAAAAAATGACATAATCTTGGGTGAAGTTGGGCTCATTTCATAGCCTTTATCCATCCATATGTATACATATTCCCACACACTTAACCCCTACCTAATATCCTTACATACACATACTCAACCACATTTGTCTTGGCTAATTATTTATTACACTTATCCATACACTTACCAAGATATAGTCATTATTCACCCAAACTAGATTGATGCCTGCTTAGGGTCATTTTCATAGTGAAAATAGTTGACCTTATAGTCACAAACTTGACCCTTGCCTTTCTAAAATTTTAAATTCAAAGTTTAGCTTATTGACCCTCTTCATTTTCCCACCTTCAATCAACTTGATACACATTTTGTAAAATTTGATTATATGTACTAGCATTTAAACACATCTAACACATTCATTTTAGACCATTTGCAACTAACACTTGTTCTCTTTCATTCTAGAGTATTAAAGTAGTAAGCAATAATGAAACATTTG
Organism: Sequoiadendron giganteum; assembly: GCA_007115665.2. Classification (NCBI taxonomy): domain Eukaryota; kingdom Viridiplantae; phylum Streptophyta; class Pinopsida; order Cupressales; family Cupressaceae; genus Sequoiadendron; species Sequoiadendron giganteum. The sequence continues at coordinate 159,164,839 of CM021110.1, read as the reverse complement.
GATTTGGTGCATGTAAATGAGTAACAAATTTGCATACATCTAGGCCTTTTGCCTATTGTTGTCGATCTTATTCCTAAGTTCTCTAGGGGTCGATCTAGGAGAACATGTCCCCTTGTGACACTAATCCTTAAAAGGTATTTTAAAATATCGCAAGCCACAAATATTAGAAAACACAAATGTATAGTTTAATTAGGCAAACCAAAAAGTAAACTTGTGTAGATTATCAAATCATTTTCGTAGGTGTAGAATTTTTTTGTGATTATAAACTTGATCCTAAACTCACGCATAGTAGACATAATATTCTAATCACAAGACAAATAACAAATGAAGACATTCCATTCTACATCTCAAGACATCATAAATTTTAGATATCTCTTCACACAAATCATTCATTCTCCAATCACAAAATTAAATACATTTATTTTTCGTTATATAGTTCAACAACTATTTTTCCAAAATATCAATTACTTTCAAATTATTACTATTAACTTACTCTAAATTGATTATACTTATGTACATAATTAATCTATGATACATGTTAGATAGATCGAGAAATGTTCAGACGACCACCCTGTTGATTTGTTGGTCTCCATCGAGACGTTAACTTTCTTTTGGTTTATCTATTTATGTTTTGAAATGAATTTTTTTCACTGATTTCACTGTCATAGCACACATAAGGCAGGCTCAAAAGGAATTAGCTAAGTCAAATTTGCTTCATTAATTAATACTCGATGATTTTAAGGAAGGAATATAGGGGCTAAGAACAAGTCCTATTTGTCTTTTCCTTCTTGGGTTTTTCCAGCATTTCCTATCTCACATTAGTTTAGAGTCATATTTCAAAGCAATTACCGATTTTTTATATCTAAAAGACCAAAACATGTAGAATACTATTCTTGTTTTCTCTTCTTCTACTTATCTGCACTTGACCAACGCGTATAGAAAACTAGTTTTGAAAGATTTGTATATCTTGTTTGAAATATGAGTTATATGATAATAAAATATTAGGCTGACATACCATTCCAAACTCAGCGACAAGAGCTTGACAGGTGATGTGAGTTATGAGGCAAGTGGCAGTTAGCGAGGAAATTCAAATTCTATATTAAATTTGAATTTCCAGTATAGAAGAGGACAAAATGCAGCAGACCCAGATGAAATGTTGGGTTGTCTGTAAATTTATATTGGTGTTATTCATTGATTTTGCTTCTGCAGGCGACCAGAGAAATTTATATGGGTTGATATTAGAGAAGTTTATTTTGATGCAATGAATGTTAAGTGGATCATTCATTATTATGAGAGATGAATTCTTGTGAATTACTATTCATAAAATATGGATCAATGAGTTTGACTCTAAAACTATACGGATTAAATTCTGATAACAATATCACAATTAAAAAAACTTATTGTCATGAAATAGAATAAAAAATATATATAAATTACCTTGATAAAAATACACTAGTTTCAAACATTTTTTCTCATATACTAATATTTTTTTTTGTGCCTTTTCCAGATTTGTTTTTCCTTGATCCTAATCCTACGTATGCATTCTTTCAAAGTTGTTTCCTTTACTCTTGTGGATATTTTTCTTCTAAGTTGTGTAGGATTTCAAGAAAAGAGTTTTAATGTTAGTGTGTTGGGCATTTATATTGTGTCACACATCTGAATGCATCTCATCTCCCCTTCCAATAATACTCAAAGCATTGTTTTCTCTCAGGCTATGTAAGTAATTGGGTGCTTCTTAATTAACACGGAGAAAGTTTTGACCTTTTTCATATGACGTGTGGACTTTCTTTTCAACTCTATTTTAACTATTTCTTTTTTATTTATAAGTTTTTTTAATCAAGACACATTTTATTAAAAATTAATCATGATATTATAATTTTTAAAATCTTTGATTACAAATTCAAAACGAACTTCACTCTTAATACACGTGGTTAGTAAGCTCAAGTTTCTAATGTTCATGATTATTGTAAACTAACTTTTAACTTTATTAAATTGTTATCTACAAACACATTTAAAAAATAAGTTTAAACAAATTTTTGATTTGGGAAACCATTTAATGTTGTGTTAAATATAATTTGAATGTTGATAATGCTTAAAAAGAAATTACTTGGGAATATTGCTATATTGAGTGATTACTAAAACGTCTAACTTAACACATTACACATCATTTGGATCTAAAATGCTGACAATATGATATCAATGAAGAAGAGACAACAATTTGATTCTTAAAAGGAAGGGTTTTAAATTCTTATATAATATTTATCAATATTATAATTTTCAAACAAAACTTATGTTTGGAAAGTATTATGGATGTTTTAGTAAGCTTTGTTATTGTCATAATTCCTTTATGTCCAATTCTAGTGCATAAATACATGATGCAGGAGCATCATTTTATCTAGTTCTAGATTTGTATTATAATGTAGTGTTAGGTGTTTAATCACATGTTAGGAGGTTTCTATTTAAGTTTGAACAAATAATTAGTCATAAATTTCAAATTTGGGTGTTTTTACTCAACCCTAAATACCCAATTAGGGGTTTTGAATGCTTTATTTGTAAACTTGGGTTTGCATGGGTTGAGGTAGGTAGTTAGGGATGATGTTTAACTTTGAAAAATACATAAAAAAAAGTTTTATGTCATTCCAGACAGAAAATGAATAAAGTTTTTGCTTGCAGATATGCTAACAGAATGTTACCAATGTTTTAGACCTCTATTTTTGTAAAATAAGTAGGTTTTGGAGTTCTTTATTTTATTTTCTTATTTCTAGAGTTGTTAATGGTTTATACCAACTTAATGCATTTGGTTTGAGACCTCTTGAAAGTGAATATTAAATTAAAAATGAATTCTTTTCACTTGTTGCCTTGTCAAAACCTTATCTAAGGTTTTAAGCAAGAAATTTGAGTTTTGTGAGAAATATACCTAACCAATTGATAAAATTTGGTTTATAGGTCAGTGGTAACATAATTTAAGTTTTTAAATAGTTTTTGTACCAGTTTGGCATGTGTGAGGGTTTTATTTCAAAAAAAACTTAGTTTTGGCAACTTGGAGGGCTAATTAGGATTGATAACAATTCGTTTTGAAGGATTTTTGTTTCATTTTGGAGGATTCCATTGTAGGAGGAGTCATTTATCCATAAAGGGTGTCTGTAAGTGTGTTTATATTCCCAAGAACCTCCACAAAAAATTTTGTCCCATAAGATTTGTCCGAAAACAAGGTTACTAGGAAGAGATAATTTGTCAAACAAGTCACTGATCATTGTACTTTTGCTACAGATTCCTTTCCCTCTAAATCAATACCTATCCTTTTGATACAATGCTTAAAATTAATCTTAAATAAATGGGACACAACACAATGGTAATATAGATACCACATATAATAGAATTATTTTTAGATAATAAATAATAAAGACTTGTGTAAGAATCTTGCTTGACTAGATTTGTACCTTGTTATTATTATTGGGTTTATTGGAGGTGGGAATTAGATGGAATTATGGGTGTTGTAGTCAAAAATCCATTCATGAAGGTTTAAGTTGAGAATACAAATGACATCTCCCTTTAACTTGAATGGCTAAAGGTTATTTCTACATACATAACATTACTAATACTACAAATTAGGCTAGAATTATATATATCATTATATAATTATCCACTCTTATTCTAATTTTTAAACTTAATTTTTGACTTCTACATGCTTAAAAGATTAAAAAACATTTTTAGTTCTCTATATAACATCTACCCCTATGCCAATAACTTAAGAATTTTGATTCCAAGAAAACTTATATGATGAAAATCTCAAATATCTTTCTTTTTATTGGTTGAAATAATTTTTAAGTTACACTTTGAAATCTTAATAGTTATAATCAAATTAATGTTAATTTCAAAATGATAAGATTGTACGTTCATGTATAATCCATATAATTTTACTATTAAGGGGAACACAAGTAAGAAAACAATGAAATCAACTTGAAAACTATCTTTGATCAATGTTAGCTAAAAACCCTAAATATATTTTTTGGATGTGATTGTAAGACCAAGGGAAAATAATGTACATGTGAATCAACTTGAATTCTCCATCTATCATTTCTGTTGGTGTAAATAAAGTCTTGTACCTAGTTAATTCATTACTAGGGTTCTTATTTACATGTTAGTTAAGTTTACTTAGGTCCTAGGAAGGAATCTTTCTAGAAGGTTTTAGTTGCCATTAGTTGTTATCTTATCTTTTGACAACTACTACATGTGAACCTAGGTAAGTGTGATTAGTTGTCTCATGTCATATGATTAAGACACTTATCATAATCCTATGACATCTTGTATCTCACCTTGGCTATATAACCAAGGGGTCTCTCATTTGTACACAATCACAATCATATTGATAAGAATACAGTTTATTCTTGTCACATTCCATTCTCTCTCTTTGTGCTTTCCATTTGGTCTCAAGATCTTGGAAGCCATAGCCAATTCTAACATGGTATCAGAGAAGGTTGGGTGCCATTGGAGAGTCTTTTTCTAAAAAGAGATACCAGATTTGGGGAGGTTCCATTTTTGGCTCTTTATTGCAGGTTTAAATAGGAGATTGTTGGTACAAATCTAAGCTCACCATTGCATCCAAAAGGTTTGAGAAAGTCAAATTTTCCTTTTGTTTCGTCCAAATTGGACATACGAGACCAAATCTATGAGGGTTTGAAGCTGATGTGTGGTTGCCAGATCCAAAAGGTAGCTGCATTTTTCGAGCATTTTGGGTCAAATCCGACTCTATCATCGCATCCAGAAGAGCCAAAAACCTAAGATCGACTACCAAATCGTCCAAATTGGAGTAGTTGTCTGGTGAGGCAATTTTTTTTTACCTAGGGAGCTGTATGACCCCCCAAGTCATCATTATGATGCTGGTACGATTTTCTCAAAAATAAAAATAAAAATTCTTCAATTGAATTTTTTTTGAAAAATCATTTTGTACCAGTTAAATCTTTTGCAACTATTTTAAAAGCAAGAAAAAGAAAAAGACCTTTTGGTTATGCAAATTTTATTGCATAGGGTACTATTTGTACCTGCGCGGGCCCTACGCACCACATGACACAGTGTGGTTCGAGTGATAGCACGCGTGCCCCTTCCTTCACAAGCCGCCACACAACATACATTGGTTTGCCAACGCGGGCCCCTCTTTGCACAACCGTCGATGCCAAGAGTCACATCAATCATTGACGGTCAACAAATAAAACTTCAGTGACACCATTTTAAAACACCGACGGTCAAAAAGTAAATTTGGCAGGCATTAAAAAAGCGGCCAAGCATTTAGAAATCCACGAGCCTGATTACAAGACCAGAAAATGAAGAAGATTCCATCGACGACTGAGGTTCAACGAATATTATGATAAAATAATATTGTGTCCGCATCAAAAGATTCCAGGCAAGGGCGAATTTTCTCCTAACGGGCAAGAAACCATCAAATTTAACCCAGTGAACTACTTGCGTCAGCACACGTCATCGCTGATGTCAGCAACTATTTCAAATTTTTCTCCCCCCTCACCATTTGAGTTTTGGTTTTGGAAGTCAATTTTCAAATGTAGATATCTTAGTCATTTTGGCTCCTTTTTTGAAACAATTTTTTTTATTTGAGATAATTTTTCATGGTCTTTGTAGTGGTGCAATCATTTTTTAGTTTTGGTTTCTGGTGTTTCTATAAATTGCATATTCTCAGGGGTGGGGGGGGAGGGTAATCTTGCAATGATTGGTTGCATTCTTTTGCTTGGTTTGTGTTCTTGCAATGGGGAAATCTCAAATTGAACTCCTAACTCCACATAATTATGCTACATGGAGAAAATCATTATGGAACTATCTCATGATGAAAGGTCTAATAGGTCATCTAAAGGACACCATTCAACAACCTACTGATGCTAAAGAATTGGAAAAATGGGAGATTGATCGTGAGAAAACACTTGGTTGCATATGTTCATTAGTTTCATTTGATTTACAATTTCATATTGAATCATGTAAAATACCTAAAGTGGCATGGGAGAATTTTGAAAAATTATATGGTAAAATAGATAAGATTAGGGGATATCAGATTGATAATGATTTGATGAATCTTGATCCTAAAAGTTTTGACCACATCCAAGACTACATCTCCAAAATCAAGCAAATAAGAACACAATTGAAAGAATGCAACATTGATAAAGAAGATTCATAATTGATTCTGAATGTATTATCCAAGGTTGGTCTTGAGTATTTAGTATTTGTTTCTGGCTTGCATACCCATTGACTTTCTAAGAATTGGTGTCTAGTGAGTCAAAGGTGAAGAATCAAGGAATCTTGATAAGAAGCAAAAGAAGAAAAAGAACAAGCCACATAAAGAATCAAAATCTTCAAAAGGAGAATCATCTAAGAAGGAGAGGCCTTTTTGTGCATATTGCAAGAAGGATGGACATGAAGAACATTATTGTTATAAGAAGGATATTGATGAGTTGAAAAATCTTCTCAAAAGGAATCACATTGATTTTCCTTCTAGAATGTCTGAATCTTCTTCTCCTTCCAATTCAAAACAATATAAAAAGGACAAAGGTCAAGCATCTACATTAGGAAATAAAGGTCAAGCTCTTTGTGATTTTTTAGGTCTAAGATCAAGGAGATGGCTTCTAGATTTAGGAGCATCTCATCATATGGCATCTTTGCAGTCAATATTCTCTTCATTTTAGCCTTGTACTATGTCTCCTATCTTGATGGGAAACAATACATACATGGGTGTATTTGGGAAGGGATCTATTAGTTTTGGGGACAACACTTTCCAGGATGTCTTCTGTGTTCCTCATTTGGGGAACAATATTCTTTCCATATATCAGATTACACACGGTGGAGATGGGAGAACTATGGAGTTCACACTTGACTCAGTCATCATTCGAGACTTGGAGAGTAGAGAGATCATTTCTACTGAGATAGTTGATCATTCATCTCGGTTGTATACCTTTACAGATTTTGCTTCTGATGGTGACATTTTTCCTTCGACTGTTGATATGAACCATGATTCAAAGGATACATTTGGCTTCTTGAACTTGGGAGTTCTCACGTCAGATCCAGTTCTTGAGTCCTGCATTCTATCTCCACCTACTATTGCAGTTGATGATTCTTGTGATTCCACAATTTTGGTTCCTTGTTATTCACTCCAATAGGATATACATTGTCTTCCAGATATGGCTACTTTGGATGGCTTCTTGACAATATTTCAGACTTGTTTGTGGAGTCTCATCTTGTAGATTTGGGGGTCATCATCGATAGCATTCATCTTCTCTTTGATGAAGATGATCCTTCTTTAGTTGTTGTGAGGGAACACTTTGACCCTCTTGTTCATTCTCTACATGATCATTCTTTGCAGTTTGACATGAGTGACGATATTTTTGGACAACATTTGGAGGAGGCTTCTTTGTCTTTAGAGGGGATATTCTTGTCTTTGGATCATGTTCTACATTCATCTCTACTAGATTTTGGATTGTCCTCTTCAGCAGTATGGCCTAGAATGCCTCTTTGGAGTTTGTCAGCTTTCGACATCGACATGGAGGCACTTGAGCATGCTTCATAGATAGCATACATCATCCATATTCCTTACATCCTGCATACATCCATGGTTTTATTTCTTCCTAAGGGGAGGAACGTTGTTCGGAGAGATTGGATCATCTTCAACATTCAATGTCGAGCTTCTACCATCATTGTTGGAGACTCAACATTGATGGGGGGCTGCCTTGTCTCTCTTCTACTTCTCTCTTATGGGGGGTCTTTTTCCTCACATGGGGTTTTTACCTTCTCATGCATCATTGAGAGAATTTCTTTTTTGTATTTCATCTCTCTTTTGGGGAGGATTTTTGTCCCACTGGGTTTTCTTCTTTTCTCCGTTTGTGAGAGATTGCATTGCATATGTACATGGGTACCTAACATGGACTAGTAGCTGCGACCCATCTTTGTTTCATTTGCATAATAATCTGCTACTCCCTAAGTTGCACTTAAGGGGGTTGTTGGTGTAAATAAAGTCTTGTACCTAGTTAATTTGTTACTAGGGACTTATTTACATGTTAGTTAAGTTTACTTAGGTCCTAGGAAGGAATATTTCTAGAAGGTGTTAGTTGTCATTAGTTTTTATCTTATATTTTGACAACTACTACATGTGAACCTAGGTAAGTGTGATTAGTTGTCTCATGTCATATGATTAAGACACTTGTCATAATCCTATGACATCTTGTATCTCACCTTGGCTATATAACCAAGGGGTCTCTCTCATTTGTACACAATCACAATCAAAATCATATAATTGAATCATATCATTGAATCATATTGATAATAATATAGTTTATTCTTGTCACATTCCATTCTCTCTCTTTGTTCTTTCCATTTGGTCTCAATATCTTGGCAGCCATAGCCAATTCTAACAATTTTTAATAATCTATTAAAGTAGGTAATTTTTTAAATCAGTTTGAAAGGGTTTCAATCTAATTGGAAGAAAGATTTGGGGTATAAATTATATTGGATGAATATGTCATTGTCCCTGCTTTCTCACTTACTAATATCCAACTATTCTATGTTGTGTGTCTAGCTAGCCCACTCTAACTTTTTTTTTTCTCTTTATAGATGACAATGACAAAGATTCTAAATATCCTCATTATGGGATTTCATTATACCCTCATTCCTTTTGATATAGGCCTTGGATTATTTATACAATATAATTGTGTAGCCATTACTACCAATAATAATGATAGATTTTATATCTCTTATATCCAACCTTATGATTCATTTTTTGGGGGCATTTATCAAATCCAATCTATTGGGAAGATGAGATAGATATCACAACTAATATGAATATTTTTATTTTTTTTATTAAATTTCTAACAATTCCTTAAAATGTGAACTTAGATCTATAAAAAATATAGATAAGTTTGAATAGATAATTTTGTATCTTAGTAATTAGATCAATTCCTAGAATTTGATAACAATGATAATTATAACAAGTAGATTTTGCAAGTAGAAAGATCACTGACAAATGCATAGTTACACTTTGGTAGATGTGATCAATACATAAGCATAAATATGATTCTATAAGAAGTATGACTAAGTTCTAAAGTAAGTTCAACTTGTATACACATGGTATTGTTAGTTAATGACAATAAAACACAAATTATGAATCTATTATAATTTTAATTGGTTACTAAAATTTTAACCAAGTTGTTTCAATAAATTCTCAATAATTTATTTATAGTAGAAAAAATATTATAATAGTTATATAATGTGTGAATAATTACAATAAAATGCTAATAGTATAAATTATCATATTAGTCCATAGCAACATAGAACATATTCTCATTTTCTTCATACCATCCCTTGGTGCCACATTTATAATGAATTTCTTATCTTTCCCGTGCCATAACATCTATATCCAGAATTGAAAGATCGTCATCAACAACTCTAATGGTGAAGCGGGAAAACCAAGTTTGAGTGGTAATGGAGGTGGATTGTTGAGGGTAATCACTTACAATGTGCCAGGAAATATGGGTTTATTTCCCCTCTTGAAAAGTAGCAAGATTACTCCAAGGTTCTTGTATAACTAGTTCTTAGTTGTGTTGAGACATCACATGGTTGTTTTTGAAAAATTAAGCAGCATTTACAGGGCGCCGTACCCTTTACACAACGAGCCACTAGGGCCAAGAAGGACAAGCAAGGTTTTGAAAGGACCAGTAACCTTATACAGAGCTAAGACAACACCAACGAACACACAATAGAGACACAACAGAACCTAACAACACCTGATCATCAGATAACCAGGAGTGACAACACACTTAGAACTGACAAGAGTCCCAAGTCTAAGACTAGCTAAATAATCCATTCCTAGAACAAGAGCCAAGATCAACAAAACCCTACAGTAGATGGACTACAGTCGACCTTCCACAAACCTGCAACATATGAACCGCAACAGAAATCCTAGAAACACAAATAAGAGCCAAAAAAACATACCAAATCCACCTCAATAGGACCAAGCCACACCCAAACCTTCTGCTCGAATTAGCAAGAATAGAGCCCACCAGATTGATATTAGCAGAGGGGGGAAAAACACCCACACCAGCAGAAAACCAGATTTCAAATAACACTGACCAACCGAGCCACACCTTTAACAAAGAGGGTTCCACTAAAATAGAAGCATATTCAGCAACCGCCGAGCCAAAGCAGGCCATCCCAATATCAAACAAACAACCACAAAAGGAAGGCTCACCATAGAAGGATAATAAAATAAGAACATGAACAAAGTTGTCAACAGGCCATCACAGGGATGTTGTCAACATGTTTCACAAGGGTTTTGGTGTTTAAGCTTAGTGAAAATAACCATGCAATCATAAATAATAGTTACAAAAATTCAAAGAAACGAATTGCATTTCAGATTTATAGCAGATTTGTATTTATTTTAATGCTCTTCAAGTATTTCAGACCGATTTTAAAGAAATATAAAAGAAGGTAACAAGAAGTAATACAAATAAATTTAACCTAATTGTACAATGATAACAACTATTCTATCAATCATTTCTATATGTTAAGAAAGATCTCTAAACCACTATTACAAAAAATAATATTTCATACATTCACCAATAAAAATAGGGCAATATTCAAAGGAAACCAATCACCACATGAGATTTTCAGATTTCATACAATTGGAACACCGTCAAGAATGTGCAGATCTGAGATCTGAAATCTTAATTAAGTCCAAAATTACCAATGATATATCACTATTTTGACAACTCAGATTGAAAAAAAATATTCATACTGTAGACATGGAAAATGTACAATTCAATCCAACACACTTGATCCTAATTATTAATGACATTTCTTCCTAAATCACACTCTCAGCTTATCATCATCTTATGTATATTAATTCGATAAATCATTATTTATTTAATTAGGTCTTTCTCCTCTGTTGATTAAATTAATCAATTTTATTTAGTTAACCCTAAAATCCCTTTTTAATTAAATAATTCATTTTATTTGATTAAATCCCTAAAGTCTTCTCATTAAATTAAATAAATTAAACCTTATTTGATTTAATCCAACATTATCCCCTTTAGTTAAATAAATCAAAAACATTTATTTAATTAATCACTTTCCTCTCAATTCTGATTTAAATCAACTCATAAATTCAAGTCAAAGTTGTCACATCTCCTAATTCCTCATTAAATTAATTAATCTTTGATTAATTTAATCTTAATCTATGTCACATCCTCTAGAGAATGCAACTTGCACAATAAATCAATTATTTTGATTTATTTAATTGCCTATTTTCTCTCAACATGGAATAAAGGAGGAATATTCCCTCAAATTTGAATTCAAAATCCAAGTGGATGGGTACTTCCAACAAGGCATTCACTCCTCTTACATGTCCTTGTGCATTGAGCCAAGTGGCATTTATTTCATGTCTCTTTCCCTCTCACATGTCATTTCCTCAATTTCAAATTCCACCTAATTGCATTTATTGGCACTTTGGCCAAAATGTGCACAAACTTCAACCATTCACATCTTGACAAGTGACACTTGACCATTGGATGTTGAATGATCCCACATTGCTCAATTTTACTCTCTTTTCCATTTTGAGAATCTATAAATGAAAGGTTCTTCCTCTCATTCATCATCCACAATCTCATGCAGAGTTACTCTCTTCACATTGAGAGCCAATTTTTCCCATTCCTCTTCAAGTATTCATAGTTTTAATAATTTCACAGCTAGGTTATGCTAAAATCTCATCGAAATTTAACTATGCGCACATCATCAACATTTACAACTAAGGATTTGGGAAAGGGCCAATTTCGACACATCAATTGTCACCAATTCCCCCATGGGATCAAGTGTTTGCTTAGCATAGATAGATTAAACTTGGTTTATTGCATTGTTCTTCATTTTCCTTTCTATCTAAGTTTTGTAAATGGATTTCATGGGGAATCCTTCTTCCATTTTCCATTTTGATCTAATAACATGTTTGTTTGTTGTGTTTGTGTAGGTATGAAACAAGGGTTCACATTTTGGCGCTAGAAGGAAGGAAAATCTCACGCATTTCATCACGTTTTACAAAAAATTCTATGGTTTTTTTAACATTTTTGTGTACACAAGAAATTGGTTCGCACACAAGCCTGCGACGCTATATTGCACCTCTTCCAAAGGTGCGATGCTATATTGCACCGCTCCGAATCCAAACTGCACCACACTTGTTTTTCGCGCTAGAATTTTAAAATTCCAAAATCTACCACGGATGTGTGAGTCCAAACTACGTCGTACATAGTCCCACGATGCAATATTGCACTGCTTTAAGAGCCATGGTGCTATATTGCACCACACTTAGTCCAAATTGCGTCGCACCCGCGTTCTCGCTCAAAATATTTAAAATTTTAAACTCGCCCGCAGATTTTTCGAGTTGCAAACTACGCCGCCTAGTAAAAATTCGTTGCACCCGTGCTCTCTGCTTTTGCAGAGTGCTAGACTCAGTGAAAGGTGTGGCGCTATATAGCGCTGCATTTGTTCCAAACTACGTTGCTGAAAAATAGTCAAAAAATCAAATTTATGTTTTTAACATGTGCCTTTTTGTTTTTAGATTTTTGAATTATTGACCTGTTTGTTGTTCCTGTACTCTCTGGTTTTTATTATCTTGTAGGTTAGGAAAAGGAAGAAAGCGAAATGGAAGGTTACATAATGGCATCATCCCCCTCTTATACTAAGTGTTTTTGAAAACTATAGTGTTGTTTAACACTTTAGAGAATTCTTAATCTCTTTCAAGGATTTGTTACCTTTCATGCTTTAGAAAACACTAAATTTCCTTGTGGGATCTAAAAAGAACAACACAAATTTTTTTTTTCTTTTCAAAATTTTACCAAAGGACTTAAAAAGAACCTTAGAAACAATCTTACTAGATTTGGTTGAGGTTTAAAAATTGAACAAGGCAACTTCCACATTTGAATTAGTGTTTTAAAAAGAATTCATTTTTCTTTGAGGGTTTAAAATGAACAAGTGCTATTTTGTTTTGTAATTATTTATTCAAGATAATATCATCAAAAGGGTGTATGCGCTTCTCTTGCACCTCATGATGATCTTGAGAATCAAAATTTGTTTTAATGATCTTAATTTGAGTAAAATAATTTCTTCCACATTTCATTTTTGAATTAAAATTGAACCAAACATGCGAGTGTCAGCACGGTATATTGCGAGTGTTCTCCCTTTGTTTTTCAATGAAGGTCAATTGAACTACATGATATGCTAGCTTTTTTTTGTTTATCTTAGCAGGCCTGCCTTGTGGGAAAAAGTAATCACCCAAGGGAATGACCCAAATGGGAACACGCTAAAGCCAATCAACTTCCAATCGGTATATAAGTGTGGATTCTCGAGGAAAGCTCGAGAATCATGAGGATTATTCTGATGAGAAGGGCAACAATGGTCTCTTGTCATACTAGATAGTCCCCCATGAACGAAATGCCTGCATTAAAACCCTTGTTTTAGCAAAAACCAAAATCCTATCTATTTTTTGGTGCAAAAGGTCATGTCCTTTGAAGATGCCCCATGTTATACATGCAGTTCTGTTGTAGAGATGAAAAGTATGCCATGGGAGATTCATGGGTACTGATGCTTGATTGACCCGAGAAGTGAGTGCACTGTAAGGGGAGCCTGTGTGGTCAAGCATCTAATCATCCCCACTGAATATGTGCAGCTGGATTCATCCAAGTGGGAACCCAACAAATATTGTCTTTTCAGCCTAGGGTTGTGCATGTTATTGAAATCAAAACACCTTGCTTGGTTCTAAAACGTTGAGAAACAAACATTCACAAAAAAATTTAATTTCAAACCCTTTGAGAAAACAAATATACTTTAATGAATCTAAGTGCTCTTGCTTGCCCTAAGGATTATATCCTTAGAGGTTTCTAAGTGCTTGGGTTTAATTGCCGTTTGTTTCACCAAATTCAACACTAGGAAACTTTGCCCTAATTTCCTTGATTTCCACATAATGGACCTTGTGGGATGAAAAGAAACTAGGGCATTAGACATGCAATTTGAAACATAATCAAGAAATTTCTTTTGGTAAAAAGAACTGACTAAGTAAAGACAAGAACAATTGGACCTCACGAATGTGTGTTCTCAAATGATTTCCCGTAAAGTAAAAATCCCAAAACCAAGATTCAAAAGGATTAGTCTAAAATCTCGTGAGGAGCGTCTTGAAAGGATTTTTGAAGTTAGAGAAAGGTTGGTGTATAATTTCTATAAGAATGCTTCAAAGAACAACCCAAGTCTGTATGAATTCTATTACCAACAAAATCCAGAGCTTTTTGAGAGGTTTGATTTTCTCACATAGGAAGTAAGACATGTTCTTCAATACTGAGGTCTTGTAAAAAGGAGTCTTGTCTAGGTCAAAGTCTAGGGTCAAAAAATCCTCACTGTCATCCATCTCTCCATCAATCAAATTTTATCTCACCAACAAACTTTTGGGAACTTTGAAACATCATTTATGCTAAACTTAAAGGCAAAACCAACATCACTCTATTTGGATTAATACACCTAGTCAAATTTATCAATCCTCTTGAAAAAATTTACATCTAGGATAATGCAACTTCCTAAGGTCTACTAGTTCATGATCACCTTGATTAGCTTAACACACTTAGCCAATTCATTCTCCTATGCAAGTTTTCTCTTGGATAACACAATTTCCTAGGGTTTACAAGTTCACCATCATCCTGTTTGGCTTAACACACCTAGTCAAACTATCAAAATATCTAAGCCCTAAAAAAGTTTAGCATCACCCCTAAAATTTCTCCAAAAGTTTCATTCATTTACCTCATCCACTTATCTCATTCCCATCATCCCCCTTTTGATCCTTAGACTCTCCTAGTTCTTCTACTCTTTTTTGGGCCTAAAGATTAAGATCAAACGATCCCTATTTTATTGTCCAAACAAGATCACAACACAAGAGGAACATGGAAAAAACCAAAGAAATATCAACTTCCAATGACTTAAGTCAAGCAACCACCAAAGTAAATCTTGCGAGATCAAGCAATCCCCCAAACAACTCTTCTCTACCATCACAAAATCCTCAAGAGGAAGGGTATGAAGAGGAAATCATCAATGAGGAATTGGGAATGATACAAAAGGAGATAATTGAAATGATTCAAAATCCAAAGAATCAGATAATTGTCAATGCTATTCTTAGACTTAATCCTTCTCTATACATACACACGTTAACAGAAGGAGGGGTCCAGCTCCCTTCTGACCTTGATGTAGGCACCAGTATGGAAAAGCCTCTTGCAAGCATACCCCCAATGTTAATTCCAAACATCACTCAAGAAATTCCCCAAACCATATCGACAATCACATCAACCTCACCAATTGTTAACAAAGGAAGTGCCATGTTTTGTGAATTACAAAAGCATCATCTTGTAAACAATAGAGAGGTAAATATTAGCACCACACTGGATAGTTCCATCTCAGTTAATCCATCACACCCGTATATCCCACTCACTTTCCATAATCATGCGGATTCATCCTCATTCCATGCAACCCCATCCTATCTGTTAAACATACAAACTTCTCTATCACAAGGAGAAGATGGTTTGTTCAAAACATTAGGAGTCATTGACCCGTTCTCATCATCACTCTTCCAAGGGAACATATCATCATTCCATCCATTATCGCTCACATTTGTATCACCTCTTGGGTTGGGTCTTCCCCCCTACCCACCGCTAGTTTCTCAAATCAAGGAAATCTGAGCATCACATTGAATCCTCTCCTTTTGCCAGCAACATCACAACAAAAAGTGGCAACCACTTAAGCCACCATGGTTAATACATTATCCAGTCCTCAAATCCATCAAAACATACTTTTTCAAGGAACAAGCATCTCAACCACACCACCAACAACCCAAGTCCCAACCACCAATACAACCCCTCCGCATGTCACAATGGTTGGCACTATTCCTAACCCACCGCCAATCCCACCAAAAGCCAAAGTGATGAATTCATTTATCACCGTGATTCAGGCATTCCAAAAGGCCAACCATCAAAGGGTACTTCAACAAAAGCAACAAGCTGCATAGTAGGCTACTAAGCAAGTGAAAGCACCACTAGCTACCCAACAAACTACACAAGTTGCACAAGCCTAGCAAGTTGCACAAGCCTAGCAAGTTGCACAAGTCGTGCAAGCAGCCCAACACCAGACTCAGGAGGCACAAGCACAAATGCAAGAAATTCATCAACAAGCATACCAAAAAGCCCTACAAGATTTTCAGGCATAGCAGCAAGCTAAAAAATAAGCTTTGTTGGTGCAACAATAGCTAGACCAACAACAAGCTCTGTTGGCACAATAATAGTTAGACCAATAACAAGCTTTATCGGAACAACAATAGCTGGACCAACAACAAGCTTCATTGGAACAACAACAGCAAGATCAACAACGAGCGTTGTTGACACAAATGTAGGTATATCAGTAGGCCTTGAATGCACAATAGAGCTTGCAGAAAACTCCCACCAGTACCCCTCTCATCAATCAAACACCCCAAACACCTCAAAACACATTCATCCCACCTCCCGATCCACACAATGATTTTGCAACACAAATCAAACTACTCTCGTAGAAGATGTTGGACCTCCAAGTAGGGAAAACAACCAGAATGTCAGGCAACTTGTGTTGCTATCCATTTGATAAAGATCTCACAATGATACCATTCCCAAAGGGATTTGAAATCCCCAAATTCGATAAATATAATGGAATGGAAAACCCTGAAAATCACGTCAGGGAATTTCAAGTGCATTGCATGGAGGTTGCATACGATGACACATATCTAATGCAAATTTTCCCCCGAAGTTTGACTAGTCTTGCCATATAATGGTTTTCTCGCCTACCCATAGGCATTAAAACATTCTGCGAAATCATGAAAGCATTCCTTAAAAATTATGCATTCAATATAGGTGTAGACGTTAATGTGGAGGAACTGTCAACACTCAAACAAAGAAAAGGAGAGCTATTCACATCCTTTTTGCAAAGATGGCAATCCAAGGCCAATTAGAGCAAGTAGACTATGCCAGAAGAACAAAAAATTTGCACAATCATATCCAATCTAGATGAAAACTTGGCATTCTACTTAAAAATACAATGCATCACAACGTATGATCAGTTGATCCCAAAGGCACTCAATATCGAAAGAGCCCTTACTACACAAAGAGGTGCATCAATATTTCCTCCACAATAGGATAACCGCCCATCCAATTATTATAATGATAAACCTCGAACATGGTCGAGGAAAAAAAATATCACAACGCACGGCGTGGTCGATGCTAAGGTTTTCATAAATGCTCCTAAATAGAACATCCAAACTCATCACCAACCAAAAAATCACAATAATGTGCAAACTAATATAGTGGCACAACAACAACCACCTCCTAACAACCAAATCAGTAACTCAGGCAATCAAGGAGGACCACCTCCCTGAAACAAGTATCCTCCCAAGCGAAAGTTCACGTCTCTTGGAGAATCAATTGAATCCATAATGAAGAAGTTGGTCAAGGAAAACCTTATCAAAATCTCCAACCCTGAGCAATATGTGGAACCCATGAAAAAAACACCATGGTACAACAAAAACTCCTCTGTGATTTTCACAAAATCAAGGGACACACAACTGCAAACTGCATGAGGCTGAAGAACATCATCCAAGACCTCATTGAGGACAAGATCATAAACGTTGAACAACCAGCTAGAAATCAGGACCTTAAAATATACACAAATTTGATGTCGAATCATAATCAAGGAAATAACCAGGGGAACAACAAAGGGAAGCAAAAGTATGCTAGTGCTAACCTTGTATATGAAGAGATTGTCGCATGCGTAGATGAAATGGTCACTATCATTAGCGTCAAAGGAGCCAACGCCAATTGTGGAGTCACCACACGTGGCGGAAAGGTCACTATTGCAGGGGTATCACAACCATCTAAGACCCCCATTTCAAGTACAAAAGTTGTTCCCTACAACTATAGTGTCATCGGCTAGCTAAAGAGAACCCCTGCCCAAATCTCCATCATGGAATTATTGAAAATTTCCACTGCCCATAGGAAAATCCTTGATGAAGCTTTAGCTGCATCCACCGTCTCTACCACCCTTGATACAGAATAGTTTTAGGCTATGGTTGGTAAAATCATTACCCCAAATCTCCTCACATTCTTCGATCAATATTTCCCCGCCCAACCATCTCATAATCATGCACTTCACCTTCAAGTGCTGATTCACAAAAATAAATTCAAAAGGGTCCTGGTGGATGGAGGTGCATGCCTTAAAATTTTTTCCCTCAAAATTATAAAGAACTTGGGACTCTCAGAGGACTCCATCGACAAGAACAAAGGAATCACCATAAGAGAATACGATGATCAAGAAAGAGTGTCTCAAGGCACTATCAGAAGCCCAATCCAAGTTGGGCCAACAACCATGGAAGCCACTTGTTAAGTGCTTGATCTTGACCTATCATACAATATCCTCCTAGGACACCCATGGATCCATGGAATGAAGGCAGTAGCCTCAACATTCCATCAATGTGTCAAATTCCTATACCAAAATGAGAAGGTAACAATACAAGGTGATCCAGAGCCATTTTCCTATTGCAAAAACTTGGAAGCCAAGTTTTACAAAATCCCCCAAGTACCAAAAAATGATGAAGGTCCATCCACTTCTTATATAGACCCATCTAACCTTGCCTCCACTTCTGTGACAGAGACACCCTCCATCCCTGATATATCCAAAATAAAGCTCATGATCCAGGACAATGGGTGTGGAGACTACAGAATGAAGAAGAGTGCATTTGTTGTAGGAGAGTTACCAGAATCTCCTAGGTCGCATGGGAAACCTCAATCAACCAAAACACCTATCCACACTCTTAGGGCAGACCCTTCTGGATTCCATCGTTGGGGAGACCTAAGTCGAGAAAATTTTGATGAGGAAGAATTTTCAAGCACGCTATACCATGATGAAGAACCCACACCCACTCTACCCATGGATGAAGCCAACAGATGATTGCAAATAATGTTTGGTATGGGCTACAATAGGAATGAAAGCTTGGGAAAAACTAGTGATGGACGACTAGAGCCCATCATTGTAGAAAGAATAATGAGAAAACTTGGCCTCGGATGTACCCCCCTGAGTCTAATCGTACATGGTAGAGGTACTCCTAGTAGGGCAGCCAGGTCCCCTCCTCAAGTATCAACAACCACCCTTTGACTACCCATATGCACATGTCTCCCCCTAGATGATTTCACTTTTGATGTAACTGATGTCTGCACTGGTAGTGATGATCATGATACCATAGTTGGCCTTCCCTTGCTTTTTGAGGATTCCTCCTTACTTATGATTAGTGCCTCACCCATTGAGTTAGACCACCAAACTTACGAAGTAAACCTAGTTTACTCACAACTCATCGACTATGACCAACGAGGACCACCGGTTCTAGACACATTCGAAAATGATGAGGCACTCTCATAATTCATGTGACTAAGGGATGCAGTTCCATGTGGGGATCAGAAGGCTGGTTTTCACATCATATTAGACACCCAAGCATATTACAAGGAGACAATTGAGTCCTTCAGTCACAAAAGAAAAGGAATGAGAATAAGCTTGGAGTTATTGAGTGAAAACCACATTGTGGCACTCTCTAACCAAAGAATAGTAAAAATAAAGGACGCATCTAATGGTGAAAACCTCTTTGAGGCACTAGAAGATGAAGGATTCAATCTCCCCCCTACGGTACTACATCAGGAGAAATCAACAGTGTTGGCAGAATAGTGTAATCCTATCAACTTGGGAACAAAGACAACACCACAAATCACTTTCTATGCTGAGTCGCTTCTGATAGAAGAAAAAGAACTACTAGCAGCATTTCTAAAGGAGAGGAAGGTAAATTTTGCATGAACCTATGATGACATGCTAGGTCTGGATTCAAAAGTTGTGGTTCATCATTTGGCTGTTTACCCTGAAGCAAAGCTAGTAAGACAAAAATTAAGGAAAATGCATCCCCAGATAGCCTTGCTAGTCAAGGTAGAATTACAGAAGCCCCTGGATGTTGGCTTCATATGCCCAATTAACTATCTAGAATGGGTATCCAATCTTGTGCCAGTTTCAAAGCCAAATGGGGGCATCCGTATTTGCGCAGACTTCAGAGCCCTCAACAAAGCATGTCCCAAGGATGATTTTCCACTACCTAACATTGATATGATAGTGGACATGACAACCGGACATGAGATGCTATCACTGATGGATGGTTTCTAGGGGTATAACTAGATAATGATTGCAAAAGAAGACCATCATAAGATGGAATTTACATGTCCATGGGGCACCTACTACTAGAATATGATGCCATTTGGGCTAAAAAATATAGGGGCTACATATCAGAGGGCCATGACACTAATCTTTCATGACATGATACACAAAACTATTGAAGATTATGTGGATGATATACTAGCCAAATCAAAGAAGAGACAAAATCACATAGCAACCCTAAGTGCCATTTTCGACAGACTGGAGAAGTACAAGGTCAGGCTCAACCCAAAGAAATATGTCTTTGGGGTACAATCAGGTAAACTTCTGGGATACATAGTATCAATGAGGGGAATAGAGGTGGATCCTGCCAAGGTCAAAGCAATCCTCGACATGGAGGCACCAAGGACACTAAAACAACTCAGAGGCCTACAAGGCAGACTCCAATCCATTTGAAGGTTCATAGCACAATTGGCAGACAAACATATTGCATATTCACATCTACTCCACAAAGGAGTGGCATACAAGTGGAATGACAAGTGAAATCAAGCATTTGATAAAATCAAAGAATATTTTCTCATGCCACCAGTATTAATGCCACCCATTGTAGGAAAACCACTAATCTTATACATCTCAGCAACAACAGTAACCCTGGGTGCTCTTTTAGCTCAACACGATGAAAATGGGACAAAGAGGGCCATCTATTATATCAGCAGAACAATGGTCAGCCACAAGTTAAACTACTCATTCATTGAAAAGTCATGTCTAGCAGTAGTGTTTGCTTCACAAAATTTTTGACATTACATGCTAGTTCATCAAATCAAACTCATCGCCAAGATAGATCCCCTAAATTATCTATTGTCAAAGGCTATGCTCACAGGAAGGATGGCTAAGTGGGTCATGATACTATCAAAATATGACATTGAATATATGGAGTGAAAATAAATCAAAGGATAAGTCATTGCAGACCAACTGGTAGAAGTTCCCATCTATTCAAAGACTACACTCATATCGGAATTTCTAGACGAGTCCATCTTTAATCTCGGCATAGTCGATCATTGGAAACTCTACTTCGACGACTCACACAAACAACATGGCTCAGGAGCCGGTGTTTTCTTCATCACCCCATAGGGGGATTGTATACCTAGATCCTACAAATTGGCATTCCCTTGTACCAACAACATTGCAGAGTACGAGGCTTTAACCATAGGTCTCAAAATTACAACACATTGGAGGATCATGGGACTAAAAGTTTATGGAGATTCACAACTTATTATCAACCAAGTCAATGACGAGTACCAAACAAAGGATGACAAGCTCACACCATACAAGAAGTTAGTAGAAAGCCTCAAAGAATTTTTTATTGATATCACCTTTGAGAAGATACCGAGGGCTAACAATCGAGCAATTGATGCCATGGCAACAATTGGATCATTACTAGATATCCCTCGTAATGTCTCAAAACATGAATTCTTGGTAGAGCAGCTTCTCGTACCCACTTTTGAGGTACCCGAGTCTGAATATGCATGTGAACTTGTTGGTCCCGTTGATCTTTGGTATCATGACATCTACACCTACTAGAGAATAGGAGTCCTCCTAGCTGACATTACCCCGAGCCTCAAATGAACCTTTGTCAAAAGGTCCTTACGTTTTGTCATCCTAGGAGAAACCCTCTTTTGTAGGAGAATTGACAGAACCCTATTACGTTGCTTAAAACTTGAGGAAGCCCTGAATGCTCTGACTGAGGTACATAATGGCACTTGCGGTTCACACTCAAGTGGTATGACCTTGGCCAAGAAGTTGCTAAGAATCGAGTACTATTGGCCAACAATGGAAAGAGAGGCACAAGAATTTGTCAGAAAGTGTGTACAATGCCAACAACATGGAGACCTTATCCATGCACTATCTCAAGAACTCCATCCTATTGTTACACCATGGCCCTTTTCACAATGGGGGCTCGATCTCATAGGTAAAATCACACCCACCTCATCCAATGGTCACAAATTCATCATCACCGCTACATAGTACTTCACAAAGTGGGTCGAGGCAATCCCCATGGCCTACATAATAGGAAAACAGATTTCCAAGTCCATCCTGAACTATCTCATTTGCCGATATAGTGTCCCCCAATCCATTATCTTTGATAATGGGACACCTTTCAAGAATCAGGATATTCATGACTTGTGTGACAAATTCAAAATCCAACATCGCTTTTCTACTCCATATTACCCACAAGGCAATGGCCAAGCAGAAGCTACTAACAAAACCATTCTGAAAATCCTTAAGAAAATAGTTAATGACTCTGGTCGTGACTAGAATCTGCAGCTAAATCTCACCTTATGGGCCTACCAACATTCACTCGCCAACATGCGCCACCCTCTTCTCCCTGGTCTATGGATCAAAAGTCATCCTCCTAATCGAGATCGAGCTCCCATCACTGAGAATATCTTTGCAAAACCTCATAACATATGAGGAATACCAGGTTTCAAGATTGAATGAACTAGAGTTATTAGATGAATGGCACATGGATTCCCTCAACCATCTACAAGTCTATTAGAATCTCCTGAAACACAGCTACAACAAGAAGATCAGGCGACACACCTTCCAAGTCGGCAAACTTGCGTTAAAAGAGAACCAAAGGAATGTGTCGAATCTAGAGAGCAAAGGTAAATTTAAACCCAACTGGTTGGGACCTTTTTTCATCACAACCAGCTATAAATCAGGAGCCTATCATCTATCAACACTAGAAGGCGAGCCTCTACAAGAGGCTCTGAACAACTCCCATCTCAAAAAGTTTTATGCCTAAAAGATTTCAAGGTATAGAACCAAAAATACAAAAAATCAGAAAATGTCTTGAAAAAATGGTTACCTTGATGAAATCCTGGTAAACATTCATCTTGGTAACAACAAAAATATTCAAAAAAACAAAATAATCCAAAAAAAATAAAAAATTAGAAAAATGATTGAAAATAGTAAAGAAAAAAATCATCCTTTAGTGAAAACCATTCAGTGGTGCTTTGGACAAGTACCTTGGTGAAAACCTAGAAAATAGGCACCAAGCATGAATAAAGCACTCCCCATCCACCAGGATTTGCACGACTCACCAATCCATTCCATTAATCCTCCATCCACCCGTTCGCATTCATACCATAGCCTAAGCTTGTGCTTGTATCATGTTCCACCATAGTACTACTTGGCATATTCCTAAAGTCAGTTTGTCATGCCTTTATTGAAGTAGTCTATTGCTTAATGTTGGGGGCATGTTCTTGAAACTGGCATTGGATCAGATTTGTGTATATTTTTTGTGTGCTCTTCCCGAGGCATCAAAAAATACAAAAACATTCGAAAAATCATTCAAAAATCCAAAACAATCCAAAACATGTAGAAAATCTCAAAAATGTCTTCAAAATTTTTCATCATAAGTTTTGTTAGTCTTTCATCTTGTCCGAGCTACTTCATCTCTAAGCTTGAACGTAGGCAAGGTTGATCTTTGATCATCCCTTGAGACAGTTTAAGTCAGTCCTTAGGTATCTGTCACAATAAAATGGCAACCCGTTTTCCCATCCATCTCATCATTGAGTCAAGTCTGTTGTCAATCGAACTACATAGTCTCTGCGTGTATAATGTAGGCAAGACTAATCTATGGATCAGCTCCCGAGACCCCTAGGATAGGTCTTTAGGTTAGTCTCTTCATCGCAAAAACTCGAAAAATACCAAAAAAATTAGAAAATTTTGAAAATACCAAAAACATTAGAAAATTTTGAAAATACCAAAAACATTTGTAAAACATCTCAAAAATACCAAAAATAGCCTCAAAATATCTGAAAAATCCAAAATGGTGCTTTCATCTCGTCTCGCTTTTACCCGTAATTTTCACCACTCATAATAATATCAATCATCACCATCATTCTTTGGTGTCAGAAGCAAGTCTAGCAGGTTCAAAAGTGAACACCCTAATCGCCAAAGTCTCAAGTCTAAGTCAGTAAGCAAGCAAGTTAATCAACTCGGAGTATCAATAGCTTATCATCCAATCAACCTCATCAAAACCCTGATCACAACATGTCCTAGGATGAATCCTTCCCACGATGGACATAAGCATCAAATATCTCATAGTATTTTAGTCTTAGCTAGCAGTATGAAGAACATTAGCTTGTTGTTTTGCTTTATTTGGTTTTTTTGGCTTATCTTATTTTATACTCATTCCAAGGACCTCTCGATGATGCCTAAACAAAATAGGTTTAGAGAGAAAGGAATGGGGCAAGGATTATTGTCTCTTTTATCTAATGTGCTTGTGGGATACACTTGTAAAATAACTTAGTCATATGTAATTTGTTTGGTTTGTGGAGAGGATGTTTTAGAGATCTTGTTGAACACATAGGAAAGCTTGCTTTCCTATGTTTTGGCCCGAGATGTTTAGAATGTCTGAACTACATCCTGAATGAAATGTGTATGCTAAGTGTGAACAAGAATACTCCTATCTAATTGTCAAGTTAAGGTCCATCACACTAGGTACAACACCATCCTGGTTCTTTATACGTTGATGCAGCGTACCTATGTGTGCTATGAAACATAACGTAATTGACCCTTCGAAAATTTTGACTCCTGGTAAGAAAATCACCATCATCCTAACTAACTCATTGATTCTAAGTTCTTATATCTTCTTTTCATACTAACATGGTAGCATGACAGTTAATCAAAACATCACCAATGTATACACCTTGCATCCACAGGATCATTAGAATAAATGCATATCATATCATAGGTCATACCGCATTATCATCTTAAGTTATGAGGAATAATATAAATTTTTTATTCTAAGCATATTAAGAATTTATTACACATCATACATAAATCATTGAGGACATAATAAAAATAATTAGTATGCATCATCATCATTAATCATTTGCATAGCATTTATCAGTTGCATTTCGTTTATCATTTGCACATCAAAACATCATCATTAGCATATCATTTACCACATAACCATCAAAATGCATAGAAAGATACAAAAAAGAAGCATCTCATAGCATTTAGGAAATTAAGAAATGCATACCATACATTGCAAGACATATCATAAAGCTGAACCATCTCATATATATCATCAAAAATTTATTGTCATGGTACAAATATCGGATCAAGTGACATAGTACAAAAAGGGGGCAAGTAATCAAGGCCCATGAATCAAAAATGGGAAACTGTCTGTGATCAAAAGGCTATCCCTACTAGCTGTTGCCATCTCCCACCTGCCTCTCATCATGGTCCTCTGGCAGCCTCATCCCTGTCTGCTGAGAGAAGTCTGGCACCCAACCTGCTGCTGGCATTGCTTATCTGTAATGTTGCCGATAGTACTCGACCTCTCTGACTACCTCTCTATATGCCTGTAGGGAAACTGATCGACCCTGGGATGATGAAGCCATACTCTCGAGCTGCCTCCGCCGACCAACCTCTTGATCCCTCTCGGATCAATCCTAGTCTCTCTCAATAGTAACTATCACAACCTGCTACCAAGCCTCATCCCTCTCTACACTCAGTACCTGAATCTGACCCTGCAACTGTTGGATCAACACATCTCTGTGGTCTAGCTACACTGCTTGCTACTGCTGCAAAACTGCTCTGTCCCCACCTCTCAACTGGTCAACCTATGCCTAATCTCTAGGAGGTGTTTGAAGAGGAGGTGGTCCACCTCCTCCTCCATCCCTACCCCCATCTTTGCCACCTTTTCCCCCCTGTCCTCTCCCCCTGTCGGTTGATCTACCTCTAGGTCTCCGCCGTGGGAGTGCTACACCGGGAACTATCAATCTTAAAGGAGATCTAAACCAGGCTCTATACGTCGGAGTCACCCCTGCATCTATTGTCCCCTGATCATATGGCCATGGTTAGGCCACCAAATGTCTAAAGGAGGAAACCGAATCAAGTGTCGGGATGGGTTGACCCCATGCTATCTCTCTCATAGTACGGGTTAAGATCACCATGTACTGATCATCATGCCTATCGTGCATCTCTCCAAACTGGCGGGCCAACCTGTCTAGGAGATACCGCTCTATCATGGTATGCTTCTGGCCCTGCATCCACCTGTCCTTCCGAGCAAAAAAAAGTTGATTTGCATCATCATACCATGGGCCTATGCCCATCCAAGGTCTCCAAATGAACTCTCTCATCTCATCAAGAGTCCATCGCCAGTAAGCAAGGCCACCTATGCCGGTGTGGGTAAAATGAATCTATGCCTCACCATATCACTAGACAATGAGATAATCAATATCGAGGACAACTGGTATGACATCTAGATGAAGCACTGGGATCCGCTCCCATGCCCAAATGTGTAATAAAGTAACTCCAGCCCCAAGGGCTTGACTATCCAAGTAAGATAACTCATGCAAATCTTTGTATAGGGAGGCCAACAATACTGGTCCCAAGGCAAAGCACTCTCGACGAACACACATCTGATGCCATACCAGTCCCCAGCCTGGACTAAAGTACCGGCTCCACCGACCGGGTGCCACAAGACCAAAAATAATAGAAGAAACAATCAATCTATAGGTGGGCGCTCTACCCCGGTATTGCTCTAGGTCAATCTATCCATTAGAAAGGATAAGCTCATCGATGCCCATAACGTCAAGCAGGCTTCCCTACCCTACTCTGGATCATAAATCACTCTGGCTCCATGGATAGGTAATCGAAGAATGCGCCAGACATCCTCAAGAGTGATGGTGGCCTCGCCAGTAGGCAGATGGAAGGAAGAAGTCTCACTGTGCCACCACTCGACCAAAGTTGTCATCATACCCAAATGTGTTCGAACAAGAGGGACATAGGCAACGAACCTGAGACCAAGAATACCAAGCTGCTTATACATGCATACCCTGTAATTTGTGGAGCACTGACAATCTGTTCTCCCTCGAATTAAGTATATCAAGCTCCTCCTGCGCAAGGCAAACCACCGCGTCAAGTCTCTTAAAAATAATTGCCTCTCGTGTCAGATTTTTGCATTTGAAACAACAAATGCGGCACTGTTTGCAAATGCGGCATAGTTTGGAAAGTTCTAAACTATGCCGCACGATGAACTTTGACACCCCTAAGTTCCTAACTGTGTCGTGCGATGCTATTTGTGCACACGACCAACTTTGACCCCAGAAACCCTAAGTTCTCAACTACGCCACATGACACTCTTTGCATATGTGGTCTGATATTGGACCGTGTGATACCGACTGAGCACTTTCAGTGATGCTATATAGCGCCACTCAACCTAAATTTGATTGGAACCCTAATTAATGCACGAAAAATGAGAAATTAAAAGTGAGGATGGGGGTACATACCACGGGTCCTGTAATGAATGGTCGTTGATGTACTCGTACTCTCTCTGACACGTGCTTGGGAAGCTGTCACTGTGCCATCTTGATCAAGGATCAGAGCTCAAAATGCAAAAATTATAAGGGCAAAAGGTGCAATTGTATTGAAAGTGACCCCTCAAGGTCTATTTAAGCCTACAAATTAGGGTTTTTTGACCTAATTTGGCCATCTGGCAAGGCTTTTGGTCCCCTGATCTTGTTTTTTCCCAACCGAGGACCATTTCACATCTTTTTTGATGTTCTAACATGTTTTCTGGCATCCTGGGACATTTTTGGACCTATCGGGCACCTTGTCATATTTTTTCGCGAGATCATCCAAAAAATCAAAAAAATTGTCCGATCTCTCGAATGGGTAATATACCGGTATAATCCTTCCACTGGGGCGATAGTGGGACATCTGAAAAAATTAAGAAAAATTGGAACTTTGATCACATCAATTTATTCTTTGAACCAATGGAACAAGTACATTACTTCAAAGAGGGGGAAAATGTAGACATGGAAAATGTACAATTCGATCCAACACACTTGATCCTGATTACTAATGACATTTCTTCCTAAATCACACTCTCAACTTATCATCATCTTCTATCTCTTAATTAGGTAAATCATTACTTATCTATTTAGGTCTTTCTCCTCTGTTGATTAAATTAATCAATTTAATTTAATTAACCCTAAAATCCCCTTTTAATTAAATAATTCATTTTATTTGATTAAATCCCTAAAGTCTTCTCATTGAATTAAATAAATTAAACCTTATTTGATTTAATCCAACATTATCCCCTTTAGTTAAATAAATCAAAAACATTTATTTAATTAATCACTTTCCTCTCAATTCTGATTTAAATCAACTTATAAATTCAAGTCAAAGTTGTCACATCTCCTAATTCCTCATTAAATTAATTAATCTTTGATTAATTTAATCTTAATCTATGTCACATCCTCTAGAGAATGCAACTTGCACAATAAATTAATTACTTTGACTTATTTAATTGCCTATTTTCTCTCAACATGGAATAAAGGAGGAATATTCCCTCAAATTTGAATTCAAAATCCAAGTGGATGGGTACTTCCAACAAGGCATTCACTCCTCTTACATGTCCTTGTGCATTGAGCCAAGTGGCATTTATTTCATGTCTCTTTCCCTCTCACATGTCATTTCCTCAATTTCAAATTCTACCTAATTGCATTTATTGGCACTTTGGCCAAAATGTGCACAACTTTCAACCATTCACATCTTGACAAGTGGCACTTGGCTATTGGATGTTGAATGATCCCAAATTGCTCAATTTTACTCTTTTTTCCATTTTGAGAATCTATAATTGAAAGGTTCTTCCTCTCATTCATCATCCACAATCTCATGCAAAGTTACTCTCTTCACATTGAGAGCCAATTTTTCCCATTCCTCTTCAAGTATTCATAGTTTTCATAATTCCATAGCTAGGTTATGCTAAACTCTCATCAAGGAGATTGAACTATCCACACATCATCAACATTTTCAACTAAGGAGTTGGGAAAGGGCCAATTTCGACACATCAATTGGCACCAATTCCCCCATGGGATCAAGTGTTTGCTTAGCATAGATAGATTAAACTTGGTTTATTGCATTGTTCTTCATTTTCCTTTCTATTTAAGTTTTGTAAATGGATTTCATGGGGAATCCTTCTTTCATCTTGCATTTTGATCTAATAACATGTTTTTTTGTTGTGTTTGTGTAGGTATGAAACAAGGGTTCACACATACCATTACCATGATGCCAAATTAAGATGCATGTAACATAGGCGTACCCTATTGATTAAATTGATAATTCACAAAAG
The DNA here is from genome assembly GCA_007115665.2 of Sequoiadendron giganteum. Lineage (NCBI taxonomy): Eukaryota > Viridiplantae > Streptophyta > Pinopsida > Cupressales > Cupressaceae > Sequoiadendron > Sequoiadendron giganteum. The sequence goes on along the minus strand of CM021110.1, from coordinate 159,135,411 downwards.
CCAATAGGAAAAATCTATGCTAAGATTGTGGTATTTGTTTGTAGAAAATTACATCAAATTAGATCTTTAAATATGATCCAAAATATAAAATATATAGAAAATAAGTCTCTAAAATTGTGGATCTAATAAAAAGTTGATTGGAACTACCTCTAGCACTTGAGTCTTTTAATTGAAAGCAAATTGAAAACTAATATATAGAAAAATTGGATGCCCTAGTTGGAGTTCAATTTAACATTCTAAAATTTAGGAAATAAAAGTAAACTAAAATATAATTGAATTTTAACTAAGGTTTTCCAACTATTTATCAAAAATCTCAACACCTCTTCTATTCTTAAATGAGGGTGTGGGAATTCACACAAGTAGTTGTTATAGTTTCAAATGCTAGATCTGGTCTTCACACCTGGGTGTGGGATTTTATAGTTTTTATTAAAATTTTACAAAAACACAAAAGAGTTAACTAACAGTAGCATCGCTCTTGCCTCCAGTGAATTGGAAAGGTTATTAGTGAACGTAGACACTACTTCATTTATTCTATCCATGGTTCTTCTGCTATGAAACTCGATTTTTACCTTTTGATCAAAGGCAACATTCTCTATTTTCTATTGTATTTTCGTGAAGGTTTCTAGTTATTCTTGAATAAACTAGAGTTTGAGCTTCTTATTGACCATCTTGTCAATCCCCTCCTGTGTGACCTACACTTGCAAGTGGATTTTTAGTTCTTTAACTATTTTCTTGTGCTCTTTGACCAACACATGAGTATCCCAAAATGTGCAACCCAAGTCTTCTACTACTTGGTGAATATTATTCATTGCTTGCTTTGGTTGGCTTCTGTCACTGTTCAACTTGTTTTTGCACTTATTCAAAACTCCAACATGAAAATCTATTGCTCTTACCCAAATTGGGAGCTAATCTTTCTCTCCATATTCTATTACTACAACTTTTAGTAGTTCCTCTACTTTTATTTCACTTATTTGATGAAGAATTAGGATATAATCTTCCCAAATTAATAATTCTTCATTGATGCTCAACTCAATCTACTGGGAAACACTGTATTCATCACTAATGGAGTGATAAGATGATTAATTATTTCAAAACTTGATCTGCTAAATGCAAAAAATCTTCCTTCCACTGTTGAGTCACAAGAATCCAATAATCTGGGTAAAAATGAACAACCCCACCTTTCAATGCAACCTACAATACAAACTCAAGATTGGCACCATAAATAGGTCCAATGAGGTTACTTATGCACGCTATGAGTTGTGCCACTTGGGATTTCAACTCATCCTTTTTATTCTGATCCTTTTACATTCTCTTCAAAATTGTGGAGATAGACATTTGAAGAGATTCTTGTTCTCCTTCTCTTTTTTGTACTTCCAGATCTACTTGCCTAATCTGGTAGTCCTCAATAGTAATTTTTTATTCTAGTTTATCTACTAAAGGGATAGCTATTTCCACTATCCTATTTCCTTGTTCATCCACAAAGATAGTGGATATTCTTCATTCTTTCTTCCTTCTTCACCATATAGATTGGAAAGTTTCTAATATCTAATGCTTAAGCTTTTCTCTAGGCTCTCTACATAATTCTATTGTCTCTTCTAAATTGTGTGGTTTAACCACACTGGTATGGCTGCAAATGTTTCTCTTTGAGGAGAAAGGAAGACCTCTATGTTATAGGAATCCTCAACATCATCCTCAGGTTCCTTCTATCCAGGTTTTTGAGGAACTTCTTCTTCTCTGGGAACTCTTTCTTTATGCACTTCCTCTTTCCGAGGCTGCTCTTCATGTACATATTTTATTTGGTCCACTTTCTCCTCATGAGGTTTTTTTTGTACATTTTCTTGAATTACATCTTCAACATTAATTTCTTCAACATTGATTTCCTTGAATATGAACTTCCACATAAAAAAATTTAGTGTACACCTCCTCCGTATGAACTTCTTCGATGTAAATCTCTACATGCATATCTTCAATATGAGATTCCTTCATGTGAGCTTCTTCTTGTATTTTATTTTCCCTCAAAGGTTACTTTTCTATTTCTCCCTCCTCCAATGTTGTGTCAACTAGAATTTACTCCTCATGAGGAGGTTCATCTATTGGAGGGGGAGGAGTAGAAGGGGGTGCTTAATATTTTTGAATGGGAATTTTATGTTCTGGAGATGGAGGGGGTGAAGGGAGTGGTGATTCATGAGGTGGAGTGGATGAATATGCTTTCTCAACTTGTCTCTAAGCAACTCTTTCCTTAATTGCTTCCTGGGTTCTCTCTTTCAAACTATTCCACTTCTATCCTCAACATCCTCTTCACTAGAAGCTACATATATGAGTTCTCTTTCTTTTCTTTTCTTTCCTTTCTTCTTTTCCTTGGTTGGGGCAGCAATAGGTGAGGTTCCTTCCCCGGTGACCACAACGGATGAGCCTTCCCCATTCTTTTTCTTCTCAACCTCCTTAGTAAGTGTTGGAAGTTTCATCATAGGGAAGGGTCTCTTCAACCACCAAAGAGAACGAGTGATTACCTCTTGTGCTCGGGACTTAATATCATCATTTTCTCGAACCGAGCAATCTACATTAAAAATGTTAAGAAATTATGTCTGAACTTCTAGCTTGAAGCCCCACCCTTAAAGTCTTGGCGTGAAATTTTTTGTTTATTTCGGCCTTTTGCCTCTTACCACAGTGGTTCTGTTCCTGGTGGTTACCGTCATACCGCGGTGGCCATGGTAAGACCGCCAACGCCTGGTTGGCGGTTACCGCGGTATGGTGACCTGCCAAAGGCTTGACCATGGTGGCCGCGGTAAGGTCACCAGTGCCTGGCTAGCAATTACCATGATACCGTGGCCTACCAAAGGCCTGACCGTGGTGGCCGCGGTAAGACTGCCAGCGCCTGACTGGTGGTTACCACGGTACCGTGGCTTGACCGCGGTGGCCGCGGTAAGACTGCCTATGGTCTGCTCGGTCAGTTACTGCGGTACCGCAAGGTGAACATATGAAGGCCGCGGTAGCACAGTAAGGCTTATGGCGAGCTCAGTAGGCTTACCGCCATATCGTAGGGCGAGCTCGGGTATGCTGCGGTAGCACGGTAAAGGAAATTTTGAGCTCGGTGGCCTAGTTTGACCGAGTTGGACTCGGGTCAGAGCTCATCAGCGAATAAGGTATGGACACGTGGCTCAGTTTCATGCGATAATTGGCTCAAAGCCAATGAAATAAATGCAGCAGGTGTAGGTCAACTCAAGGTGGCAATACCAAACCTGATTTGGGTAATGGCAGTTATGACCTAGGTGGCTCGATGCAGGAAGATCGACATGGGTATTTCAGTGGTGCGATTTGATTAGTGATGATTCTACTTGGTGAACAATGGTTGTCTGATAGAATTGAATGCAATGCATGACTTATGTTAATCGAATATGTGATTGCAAAAACGTGTGAGTGGTGATATAATTCAAATTGTATGTTCCAAGAGAACATTGTAACAGTGAGAGGCGTGAGAAGTAGGCTGCTGTGAGCTGAATAAAGAAGTTTGTGATTTGTCTGTAACTGATTTTGTTATTGTAATACAAAATAGAATTGACTTTGTGTGGTGGGTTTTTTACCTGAAAAGGTTTTCCCACATATATCTAGTGTCAAACTATGAATGCTCAATTGGTGTGTTTTATTTTACTTGCATGGCTTCATCTCAAGGAGATCTGTTAAGCTATTGAACTAAGTTTTTATTTTACTCCTCTGTTGTATTAGTGTTAAGGGAATGTATTCCGCACTGTTAGGTCTCTAGATCTATGCATGTTTTTCCCTTCAAGTGGTATCTGAGCTTAGCCAGTTAGGTTATCCTTGTAGGAAAGATTAGTTTTTTGTGCTAATACTATTTCAGTGGAAGTCTTGCATTGTTAAAACTTGTTTTTGTTTTGAGATGGCAAGTACATCTGGTAGGATTGATATTGAAAAATTCAATGGTAGTAACTTTGAGTTATGGAAACTCAAGATAGAAGACTTGCTTGTGGATAGAGACCTTTGGATAGTTGTCTCTGGAACTAAGCCACAAACTACAATGCAAGAAGCTTGGGATCTTGCTGATAGAAAAGCAAGAGGTTTGATAAGACTGAGTCTAGCTGATTATGTTCTCTTGAACGTTCATGAGGAGTAGTCTGCAACTTCTTTGTGGAAGAAGCTTGGTGATATTTATCAGGGAAAGTCCCTAGTAAATAAGTTATTCCTGAGAAAGAAGTTGTACTCCTTGAAGATGGACAAAGGTACATCTGTTGCAAACCATCTGAATTTGTTTAATATGAGTGTTACTCAACTGGCATCTGGAGGTGTAAAGATAGAGGAGGAGGATCATTGCATGCTCCTGTTGTGTTTGTTACCTAACAGTTGGGATCATCTTTTGATGACCATTGGAAGCACTACTATTGCTTTCAATATGGAAGATGTTGTTGCCTTATTGCTATCTGAAGAGATGCAGAGGAAGTCTTCAGAGATGGCCAAAGAGGCTCTTGTTGTTCGAGGAAGACCAAAGGAGAAAGGCAAGAAGAAGGACAAGAAGTCAAAATCCAAATATGTAGGGAGATCAAAGTCTCTTGGTAAAAAGTTCAAGGTAAGGTGCTAGAACTGTGGGCAATCTGGTCATATCAGGAAGGACTGCAAGGAGAAGAAGAAGAATTCTTCTGATAATGAATCTTCTCAAAGTGATGTAGACACCTTCATTGCAGCAGCCTTGACAACTTAGGCATCTGATGATGTCTGGTTGGTTGACTCAGGTGAATCTTTTCACATGACATCGAATAGAGAATGGTTCTCCAAATACGAAGAGTATGATGGTGGAAAGTGTACTTGGAAAGTGATTCAATGTTGGAAATTATTGGCAGAGGGAAAGCCAAAATTCAGTTTCCTGACGGGAGAGTCAAAGGTATTGGTGGCGTACTTCACATACCAGGTCTGACTCAAAATCTTCTCTCTGTCAGTAAGTTAAATGATGTTGGTGTAGAAGTTTTTTTTTCTAGTAAGGGGTGTAAAATGGATAGAGGTTCAATGGTGCTAGCTAAGGGTGTTCGTATGGGCACTCTGTACAAGCTAGATGCACGTCCTATTCTTTATAACAGTGCCTCTATAAAGACATGTAATACTGCACCTATAGAGAAAGATGAAGACTCTTCTCAGGCTGCAAATGCTATGGAGGTAAAACTCCTAGTTGAGAAGACTATGTTATGGCATCATAGACTTGGTCACATTGGTGAGAAAGGTTTAAAAACCTTGAAGAATAAAAACTTTGTAGAAGGGCTTGATGATTGTAACCTTGAGTTCGATTTTTGCGAACATTGCATCTATGGAAAACATCACCGTGTTTCTTTTTATTTTAGTCCTCACAAATCTTTTGGTATACTGGATTATGTTCATTATGATGTGTTTGGTCTAGTTAATGTTCCCTCATTATCAAAGTCTAGATATTATGTTTCTTTTATTGATGAATGTTCGAGAAGGGAATTTGTATACTTCATGAAAAGTAAATCAGAAGTGTTCAGCCAGTTTAAAGAATTTAAATCTTTGGTAGAAAATCAGACTGGAAGAAAAATTAAGTGTTTGAGGATAGACAATGGAGGTGAGTTTTGTTCTATAGACTTTGAAAGGTACTGCACTGATCATGGGATTAAAAGTCACAAGACAATGCCTTACACTCCATAGCAAAATGGAGTTGCTGAAAGGTTAAATAGGATACTGATGGAAAAGGCAAGGAGTATGTTGAGTGGTGCTGGTTTGGAGCAGAAGTTCTGGACTGAGGCTGTGGTTACAACATGTTATTTGATAAATAGATCTCCCTGTTCAGCTCTTGTTGATAAGACACCCTTGGAAGCATGGTCTGGGAAGAAGCCCTCTCTAAGGCATGTCTGTGTGTTTGGCTGTGAGGCATATGTTTATGTGCCAAGCGAAAAGAGATCTAAATTGGATAACAAGGCTATCAAGTGTATTCTCATCGGCTATGGAGTTGGTGTGAAAGGATACAAGCTTTAGAATCCTGATACTGAGAAGGTTTTATACAGCATAAGTGTGATATTTCGTGAGCTAAAACTTTCAATTAGTGATCAGCAGCTTGGGATAAATTAGAGTGACAAGAAGAAGGATGCAGTTGACATTCCCCAAACTTTAGAAAGGGGAGAGCTGCATGGTATTCTTGAGACTGAGGAGAGCTCAAGCAGCTTTGGAAGTTCTGATGATGAAGAACAACCTCAGCCTGTGAGAAGATCCACATGAGAAAGAAGGAAACTTGATAGGTATGGTTTTTCTATGCTAGATTCAAACTGTGCCTATGCTTTAATTACTAGCAATGATGAGCCTATGACTATTAAATAAGCAATCAATATGGCTGATTCTAAGTCTTGGCTGAAAGCCATGAATGAAGAAATGGATTCTTTGAAAAAGAATGATACCTTGAATTTGGTGCCACTACCTAAGGGGAAAAAACCTGTTGGCTATAAGTGGATATTCAAAAAGAAGACAGGTCTAGATGACAGTGTCGAGAAGTATAAGGCTAGACTGGTTGCAAAATGTTTTTCTCAAATAGAAGGAATAGATTATGGAGAGATCTTTTCCCCCATAGCAAAGATGACATCCATCAGATTTATTTTGTCTTTAGCAGCTGTATATGATTTTGAAATTGAGCAGATGGATGTGAAGACATCGTTTCTCCATGGTGAGCTAGAAGAAGAAATCTACATGTCCCAGCCTGAGCATTTTATTGAAAGAGGTAAACAAAATCTGGTCTGTAAGTTAAACAAATCTCTCTATGGTTTAAAGTAATCTCCTAGAATGTGGTACCAAAAAATTTGACACATTTGTGTTGTCAATTGGATTTGTGAGATCAAAGTCTGATCATTGTATTTATTACAATTTTGAAAATGATCATTTGCTTGTTATTACCCTGTATGTGGATGATATGTTATTCATTGGAAATAGCAAGACTATGATTTCTGATCTTAAATCTTAGTTGTCTGCAAAGTTCAAGATGAAAGATCTTGGTGCAGCTAGGTACATTCTTGGAATGGAGATTACCAGGGACAGAACAAGCAGGAAGCTTTGGCTCAATTAGAGTAAGTATGTGAAGACAGTTCTAGAGAGGTTTAGCATGGATGATTGCAAGCAACTTGTTGTTCCTATCATGCATGGAACCAAGTTGTCGGTTGATGATTGTCCAAAGTATGCTACAGAGATGAAGGACATGACCAGTGTATTTTATGCAAGTGTTGTTGGTAGTTTGATGTATGCCATGGTGTGTACAAGACCATACACTGCCCAAGCAGTGGGAGTTCTAACCAATACAACAGGGGAGAGAAGCATACACTAATTCTAATAGCTTCTAAAACTACTTGAGATGAATACAACCAATAAGATAAATAACAAAATAACAAAGTAATCACAGATTGACAAAGAGATTTTACATGGGAAAACCCTTTCAGGTCAAAAACCCACCACACAAACAAGACTATTGTATTACAGTATAAAAAACAAATACATAGAATTTCAAGCCTTCTCTATATAGCTTACAATCCCTCAGAGAGATTCATATTCACTGTTACAATGTTTTCATAACATATAGATCGAAACACCTCTCTTTAAGAACACACGTTCTTCTTCTCCTTCTGCTCTTCAACCCGCGACTTCAAACTTGCTCTGCAACCTATATGAAATAACTTATCTCTCATCCATATGTAACCAACTTAGAGGATTCCTACACAACATTGAAGTCCATCCTCAAATCACGCATCTGGTCGGATTTGACAGATCTCCTACAACGAGTCGACTTTGCATTCAAAGCCATTACTCAAAACGGTTGAGCTTGCCACCCTTTGTTGACAAAAGCGACTGCCACAATAACTATCTTGGTATCCGTCCAATCACTACTCAAATAGGTGCCATGCATCCAAGGCCCATCAGCAATCGTAGCTGACAGAGCAACCAAAATGGTCAAATAGACATCGGGCGCGACCAAGACTTCAAGTCATCTCTAACACTGTTGGAGCCAGAGTCGGAACAAGAGTCGAAACAGGACTCCACCGAAAATACACACTACCAGAGCCGGAGTCGGAACTGGAGACAAAATATGACTCCCTCGAAATTACAGGTTTAGGAACCATTTCGGTTCCGTGTCCGCCCATGGCAAAGAGGAACTCAACGAAAACAATTCTGACCAGGTAAAGTCAACCCGGGGTCAAAACAAGATGGGAACACAAAAGACCGATGTTGGAGTCGGGGACGGAATAGGAACAGAAACAAGACTTTACCAAAAGTCCAAGATCAGGAACCAATCTGGTTCCGATTCCGCCTCCGCCAACTGTAAGAAACAACAATCCAGAACTTGGACAAAGCGGAGGAAAACACCCCGAGGAGAATCCAAACATCCAGAAGAGCCAGATCACAAAAGCAAGAGTCGGACCCAGAGTCGGAACAGAAATCGAAACAGGAACATGGTAAATGGACATTGCCAAATTCCAAAACTGGTTCCACGTCCACCAGAACCTGCGAAGTGAGGTGAGCAGAACAGACGATAGGAAACAGAGTCGGAGCCAGAACGAGAACAGAAACTCAGAACAAGGCAAACAGAACAATGCCAAGTTCCAACCCAGTTCCGCCTCCGCTAGAACTTTGTAAACAACATAAAATCACCAAGGCATGAAAACGAGGACTTCAAGCTGGAAGTTGAGACACAATTTCTCAACAGTTCAGTGGTGTGATTTGATCAGTGATGATTGTACTTGGTGAGCAGTGGTTGTCTGACAAAATTGAATGCAATGCATGACTTATGTTAGTCGAATATGTGATTGCAAAAATGTGTGAGTGGTGATATAATTCAAACTGTATGTTCTAAGAGAACATTGTAACAGTGAGAGGCATGAGAAGTAGGCTGCTGTGAGCTGAACAAAGAAGTCTGTGATTTATATGTAACTAATTTTGTTATTGTAATACAAAATAGACTTGATTTTGTGTGGTGGATTTTTTACCTGAAAAGGTTTTCCCACGTATATCTGGTGTCAAAATGTGAATGCTCAATTGGTGTGTTTTATTTTACTTGCATGGTTTCATCTCAAGTAGTTCTATTAAGCTATTGAACTAAGTTTTTGCTTTACTCCTCTGTTGTATTAGTGTTAAGGGAATGTATTCCACACTGTTGGGTCTCTAGATCCATGCATGTTTTTCCCTTCAAAAAATAGGTTGATCATAAACTTTTTGGCTAGATTATGTTAGGTCTAAGATCTTCCCATCCTTTTTTTGATCCTTTGAAACCCAGGAATCTGTATGATGCCTCATCAAATGCACATTCATCCAATAGTAATGTTCACCTTGTACTCTTCTTCACAATTAGCCTAATGATCCTCAACCTTTGTCTCATGGATGAAATAGGCAACCATTACTTTGCTAATCTTACTGATAGGATCAAACCTACCCTTGGTGTCATTGTATAATGCAAGAGTGTACCTGACCATTTCTATGTCTAAACCTTTTAAATTTTGCATGTTAGCACATGAGTATACCCCTATTTTGATGGGAAAATTGTATCCAGGTTTGTGCTTACCGATAATCAGATGGTGCACTTCAGTTAATTGTCTGCACACTTCCAATAGAATCATTTTGTTTGAAGGGTACCTAGGGAGTTTATAAGGCATCTTATGGAAGTCTGCTACCCTAATGTAAGAAAAGGTCTTGTACGGGATATACCAGTTCCCAATCTCTTTTATTTTCTCCATTGCTTCATTAGAAATCCTCTTAAAGAAGTCTCCCTCGAGTCCTCTAATTACTAAATAAATAAAATCATCATTAACCACACATAAATTCTTATAACTAGCTTCTAAATCTAGTTGGGGATAGTATTGATAAATTTTCACTTCTCCCAGCTCAAAAGAACCAACCCTAGTAAGTCCTAAGAATGAAGCTTGTGAAGACAATAGATAAACCAAGTATGATTCCATGTAAAATTTGGAGGTTGTGAGGATATTGCTCAATTACTCATGGATGACATCACTTATGTGAGTGGCCCAATTAATCTTTTTCTTGTTATAAATGTTGATGGTTTTAATGAACTTCACCATCCATGAATAAAAATCTTAGGCATCTTGATACGCAAATACCCTACTCAATAACACAATTAGGTCTTTGACATCTTCCTTGAATTCACTTATGTGCTGAATTCTAGCTAGTTTGGTAGCTACTTTCCTGGTATGAAGCAACAGGCTATTGTTAATGTAATTCAAGTTTTCCAATACATGGTTATCAAAATGTTTGATGACATTTCCCATGTCCACTACCTCATATTCAGGCTGGGTAGGAATTTTGAAGATCTTTTGGATCATTTCCACAGACACATCCAAAACCACTTCTCTGGATCCCTCCAACACCTTTCTAGTTTATGGTTAAAGGGTTGGGCACAAGTAAGAAATAACTTAGGAGATTGAACTATTACTAGAAATACTACTGCCTCTACCAATCCTAAGTTTACAAAAGCTCTGGCCATGCAATCCCACTTTCCTCATTGTTGATTCTTCGTTTGAACTCATCTATGCTCACATGGCCCAAATCAGTGTCTCCAATGTTAGTATAAGGGGAAAACATCTTTGAAGCTAGATGATAGGCTTTATACTCATACTTCATTTCCTCTAGATCTATAGGTGGCATACTTCCTACATGCACAAACACTATGTGTTAACATTCACATACATCAGAGTGAGACAACCCTACAAAACAAGTCAAGTTATATAAAATCTCTCTTATTTTAAAATCATAACTTGTTTTGGACAAGTTAAGAGTTCATTCAAAATTTTGGGGATTGGCCCTTGGGCTTAACCTTTACATCATACTAATAACACAAGATTTAAAGAGTTAACTTTTCCTTTTACTGGTTCTTTGGGTATCAAGTATCAGGGATCCCTTTTACCCTATGCTTGAAATGGTTCACACATTAAATTTAGCTTAAGCTTCAGCCTTTCGGAGGTCAAGGATCGGGGATCCCATTTACTCCTTGTTGGAAACCATGTTTTCCCTTGAGTAGCATTTTCAACTCACTAAGTTTGAATTATGTTTAGGGGGTCGAGGGTTAGATAAACCCTACACTTCTTTTGCATTTTACTTCAAATTTTAAGAGGGATTCCTAATCTGCGAAGCTTGAAAGAAAAAAGAATTTATTAGGGTTCAAGGATCAGGCATCTCTTTTAACACTTGCTTCTAGGCTTTGGTATTGAGTAAAGGAAACACCTGTGGCCTGAAAGCATGACCAAATTTACTTTAACTCAATTTGAAATTTTAATGGATTGATTGAAGGTATATTTATCAAACTTATCCTTTTTAGATAGAGGTAATTGATTTGAGGGTTTTCAAACATCGGGCGTCGGAGTTCCCTTATACCTTCTACCTCAATAAGGAAGTACATAAAGGATAAACCTGACATTTGATGTCCGAAGAAATTTTCTTAGAAACAATTTTTTCATTAAGTTCATGCACATCATTCAGTATCGAAGATTGGGGATAGCCCTTACCCTTTCACCTGTATAAGAAAGATGGTAAGTGGTATAATTGATGACCAAAACTTGAATGCATTCACAAGATTCGACTAAGTCTTAAGATAAATGTTTCAAGAGTTGGGGTTTGTATTTTAGTTTTTTGTCTACCATTTTGATAAGGAACTTGGACTTCGTGGCTTAGGGGAAAGATTAGGGGTCAAAGGTCAGGGTTTCACCTTACATGATGTTGATTCCTTGATTTAGTGGGTATATGAAACCCCCAACACTTGATGCATGAAATACACTTCAAGTCTCTTTTAAATGATAAGGAAAAATGAAGCATACCTTAGAAAGCCTTAGGCCCAATGCCTGACGGTGACATCATAAATTTCCTTGATTTTCACGTTGGATGTAGGACTGATCTGACAAGGCATACAAAGAGTAAAAATTAAAACAAACAAAATCAAATGCAATAAAAATAAAGAAAAGATGCCCAAGTCCAAACTAATCAAACATAAAAGGAAATTCCCAAACGGGAAAAAATCCATGAACATACCCATTAGAAACAATGATTTTAAACCACAACAAGAGGAAGGATTTAAAATTGACTTGGATAATGAATTTGAGGAGAAACAAAATGAATGAAAAACAAACACCCAACAACACCACACAAACGATCACACAAACACACACATGCAAACCAAAAGCACAATCTTACGCACAAATAGACCAAATGAATATGAAAAATTCACACTAGTAATGGTAGTTTCAAGTAGCAAGAAGGAAGCTTAGAAAGTTTCTGAGATTTTAAACATAAATCACTAAATAAGTAATTGTAAAATGAACCCTAACTTTACCAAATAAACCTCCAACACCCTATGTTAATGGTGCATTAAACTCATATGTCAATACATTAAGTTTTAATGGAATTGTGTTTGAGTGAAGGCTTGACATGATGTGCACATGAAATGAGGCACTACCATGGAAACCAAGGGTGAGGTATGCAATAAGATGAAATTTTGAGGCTCGAGGCCCGATGAAATATTGAACAAACATGCCATGGAGAATGAAGAAAATACTCGGGGATTGGGTCTCAAAAGTAAGTCATTCACTCCCTCAGAAACATGACATCTCGAGCTCTAAAAAGGAAGAAAGGAAACGAGGAAAATAAAGGAAGCAAAAAGAAGGAAAAAAAGGAAGGAAAAGAGAAAGGAAGAGAGACAAATGAAAACAAAAAAAGACAAAGAAAAAGGAAGGGGCTCCCTATTTTTCAAGTGACAAAAGGGGGTGTGAGTGTGATGAAACAACATGGATGTTAATGGTGAAGTGGAAAAACCGAGTTTGAATTTGAATTTTGTAGGTGGTGCTATGGGGATTAGGTTGTTAGCCAGTGGATTGGATGTTGTTGCATTGGTGAATGGAATTCCTTCTAGTGGTGGGTTGGGGAATATTTAATTGTGGGAACTACTCATGTGTGTCAGAAAATCTAGAAACCTTGGTACTCCCTAGCACAAACAATATATCTTCTCACCCGAACCCAAAGAATAATGGTCTTGGGGTATTGTAGATGGTTATAAAAGTATTGTGGGGATGAGTGGTAGGATTGTCTCTCGATGGTTAGAATTTTTTGGATCCAAACCAAAAGTTAAAAGCTCTTTTCCTCCTGTTCTAGTGGAGACAACTTCACCTTTAGGCAAGTTCATAGTTTCTATCCTAGATGCTTTAGTTCAAAAAAGTATCTCTCTTATGGATATCTCCTTAGTTGGTAAATTATTAGGTCCAAGACCAAATATAGATGTGGTGAGATCTTGGGTTAGGAAGTATTGGCCTTTGAAAGGCCAAGTGGTTATTGTGGCTTTGGCCAGGGGATTTCTCTTCTTTCTCTTTCTCTTGTAAGGAGGATATGGGAAGAATATTTATGAAAGGGACTCGGATCATAGGTAAATTCATGTTGGCTCTTTGCCCCTGGGAGCTGAGGCTGGATCTCTTAAAATGCTTCTTCAACTCAGCATCAATTTGGATTAGACACCCAGGTCTACCCCTTGAGTATTGGGACAAAGAAATATTCAAAGGTATATCAAGAACTTTTGGTAACTTTATGACCATAGATTAGATGTTTATTTTAAGAAAGCATCCAGTGCACACTAGAATGTGTGTTATGGTGGAGTAGAAGATGTGCCTTCCAAACTTTATTTTTGTAAAGTATAGCTTTGGTTTTTGGAATCAATGGTGGAGTTTTAAAATTTTCCCATTACATGTTTCCATCATGAAAGGTTGGTCACTCGGTCGAGAATTTCCCTTCTAAGGTTCTTAAACCTATTCCCAAGGTTTGGAAGGAAAAGGGTGTGAATTATATGGAGGCCCTGCATTTGGTTCCTAATTCAAGTAGGATGTTGGATCGGGTGTAGTTGGATGTGTTTGAGGTTGAGCTTGGTTAGGTTCCTTTGATGGAAATGGGTGTTTTTAAGGAATACCATTCTCCAGTCCTTGACTCAAGTACTGATATTTTATTGTAGTCGAGTGGTTTTAACGTTGAATTAGGCTAGGTTCCTCCTTCTTCGCTCCAGGTGGGAGCCTTCCCTTGTCCTATTCAACATGATGGTTTGAATGTGGTTGTTTTGGAGGTTGGTGGTGGTTTGGTGGCTCTACTCCAATCTCCCTTTAATTTTTTGGTTCTAAATGGTAAGGTTGTGTTGGAGGATTAAAGGTTTGTTCCTCCTAATGGAGGCTCTGAGTTCTTGCCAAAATATCTTGAGTGAGTGACCGATTCTATTGAGAATGGGTGTTTGTAGTTGTGTAAGATGCAGGAGTTTGATGGTGACCTAGTTCTTTTGAATTCACAAGAAGGGGAACCTTTCACTCTAGTAAAAATTTAGAATAAGAAGAAACATCACTTTTCCCCTTCTGGCCCAAAAGGTATGTTAAAAAGAAATAGACAAAAGGCATATTGTGGCTTTGAGAATATGAGATATGGTATACCTTCTGCTTAGAAAAATATAGAGAAATTAAGCAAGAAGGTCATTATGGAGGAGGTCTAGATGAATCTATTTTATATGTGATCGAAGAGCACAATATATTTACGTAAATAAAGGCCATTTCATGGAATTTTGAGAAATTTTATCTCAGATCACAAACCAATTATCTTACTTATTGAAGAAACTAAAATTCACTGTGACAAGATTGATAAATTTAAGAATTACTTGTTCAAAGATTGTGGGTTCCATGGTTTTAGTTTGGATGGGGCTTCAGGTGGCTTTACATCTTTCTAGAATACCAAGTCAATTAAAGGTATTTCCCTCTTTGCTGATGTGAACCATGTGGAGACTCAATTTTTTCATCTCAAGGATAATATCTCTTGGGTTATTTCAAAATTCTATTCCCCTAACATGAAAAAGGATAGAAAGCGATTGTGGGATAGTCTAGGTTCTATAAAAACTTAGTTCCTACACTCTACTTGTATTTTTATGGGTGATTTCAGCACTCCTCTGAAAGAGCATGAAAAATTTGGAGGATCTTAGGTTCCCTTAGATAACAGATTTGATTTAAGGTAGTTTATTGATGACAATTCTCTTATAGAACTAGAATTACAAGGAATCTCTTATATGTTGTCAAGTAGAAGGGTTGGAACTAACCTCATTCAAGTGAAGTTGGATAGGGCCCTTTTTTAGGTAGATTGATATCTAAATTATTCTTGCACTCTTTCTACTCTTACTGGGTGTGGGTTTGACCTCGAGATGTGTCTCCAAAATTGGTGGCGAATTAAAGTCGATGGAAGTGTTATATATAGAGTGGCTAAAAAGCTATCCTTTGTCAAAAAATGATTCAAAAATATAATAAGGAGTCTTTTGGCCAGATTTTTTAGATCAAAAAGGTGTTTTTTAAATGCTTGGATGAGGTCCAAGTTGAAATTCAAAGTAGTGGTATGGACCACACTATGCAACTAGAAGAAGATAATCTCCTCTCCCACCTACATGATATCATTTCCAAGGAGGAAGATTTCTGGAAACAAAGGTTTTGAGCAACTTGGCTCAAGAATGGAGATCAAAATAATAATTTTTTCTATCTCTCCTCTTTGAAACAAAAGGCTGCTAATAGGATCAATTAGATTCTTGTTGAAAAATATTGAATTGAAGATCCTAATGTTATCCACAGGCAAGCTTAAGATTACTTTGCAAAGTTAGTCAAGGATGATTTGGTTGTTAATCATGATTTGGAGGAGAAATATTTGGAGATCATCTCAAATATTATTTCTAAGGAGCTGAAGATTGTGTTAACCTACATTCCTTCTATGGATGAAATATAAGCAACCATTTTATCTTTTCAAGGGAATTATTATCATAGGGATTTGCACCCGCATGCAAGGCTGAAAAGATCTGCAATCCTATGTAACATTAGACTAATTCCAAGTTGTGGGTACCCTATACAGAACTAGACCTCTAGATTTTAGGCCGACTTCCTTTATAATATTCTAATGATTATGTGTAAATTTTTTGGAAAAGGGAAGATAGGATCTAATTGAATGCATAACTGAATTTAAAATGAATGGTGATGCACCTAATAAATGAGACTTGACTGCAACTTGACTCATAGATGATTTATCAATATTTTTATTTGCACAACTAAATCCGATAACTTAAACACTTGAATGTTTCATACAAAGGCTTTGACAAAATATATTTTCGAAGGAAAAATTTGTTTTCACAACCAAAAATATAGAGTAATCATATGCACAATGTATAACCCATGAACTTAAGCATAACTACATGCATACATTTATGAAAGAGACAAAAAGATTAGAGGTTCTGAAATGAAACACAATAATCTTTTGATTGAATCCAACACAAAGACAACACCTAAAATATTGAAGGAATAACTATATGTAATACTAAAAATCAGAAGGAGTTCATATGCAAACTACAAACATGAGTAACCTATAATGTTGTAAAAACTGTATTAATATAAAAGATGAGTTACAAAACTTTATCTCTTTGCAAAAGATATGCCAGAAGAGATGAAAAATAAGAACTAAAGGAAAAAGAATAATTTTTTCAAATATATACAATAAAGGCATGCATAAGGCAACCAAAAGATGAAACTCCATACGAACTAGAAGTGAAAAACTATCCTGAAGTGTCCTCTCATGAGAAAAAAAAAACTATGGAAAAAGAGGGCCCACCACTGTTGCAAATTGAGCTTAAACAACTCAAAACTGCGTGTCATCCTACACGTAACTGAAGAGTAACTCAAAATGGCTCAAACATGCATGGAGGTGGCACTAAAAGTGAATTGAAGGTGCAAACTTCCATTCACAAGAAAAGATGAATATCTTCAAAAAGAGGAGTCAAAATTGAAGCTAACTGTACCCGAACCCCTGCAAAATGGTCTCGCATGCAAGTTAGACAAAAAGGTCTCCAAAAACGCTCCTCCAACTGAAGATGAACTCAAAAAATACATCATGCATGGAACTCTGAAAGATATGAAAATCCACAAAATTACATGCATGTGAGCAATTTCTTTTTTAGTATTTATCCCCTTCCGGACAATACTTATCTCAAAAATCATTAAAAACAATTGATAAGATTGCATTTAATAATTTTTAAAAACAACATTACAATAAAAATTAAAGGGGATAAATACTAAAAATGTATGTAAAATAAATAAATATCCCTCCTTATAACTCCCAAGATCCATGCACCAACTCACACATCAGGCACCACACTTGGCATATTATTCAATATTCATCATAAATATATGCCTTAGCATATATTTCCATCGACCACCCCTAGCATAATAATCACAACCATTGTTATAATGTTCAACCTCTCGAAATTAAAACATATACATTTTTCTTTAAAAAAATAGTTAAAAAGACCCATTAGGCAGCTAGCATGGAAATATTCCTTGAATAAGAAAAGGCAATGGTAATGAGAACCGAGGGTCATGTTTTGACGACGAGCTTAAAATATAATGATTTTGTTTGATAAAAAAAGGGAAAAAAAGAAGGTAATGATGCCCTGTCAGTTAAAAGAATAATGAGAGAACCCTAAGCAAGGAAATGAAGACTTGCATTTCACTTGTCTAGAAGCTTCGTGAGGAACCTTGGCTACTGACCTAGGGTTTGAGCTCTGCTGTATTTGCACCATTTTCTCTAGGCTTCTTGAGGGTTTTTAATAGAAAAAGAATGGTAAACCATCTTTAATTAATCAATTAGGTTTCTTTCTCCATTTTGAAGCTATATGTGGGCCCTTGGCCATGTCCATGTACATCTCTAATGGTATTTTGATTTCATTGTTTGCTGGAAAAAACCTAGTGTTGGCACCGCCATGATGCTTCATTTGAGTTCTTCATGAAACCTTCTGTTGTTCTTGTAGGAGTCTTTTGGAGATAATCGGCTCAAACCTCTTGAGATATTGATTCATGAGAGGTAGGCCTCCTCTGTGTTATCAAATTATGAGATTTATAAATTTCTTCATAGCCGTGGGTAAAGGCTGAAATAGACTTATCATTTCTTGTTTCTATACTTTTATAAATTTTGAAGCTTGAAATCCTTATTTAGCATGGAATGCCATAGAAATCGTATGTCAGGTATGCAAGGGGTTTGAAACCCCAGGCCGCCATAAGAAACCTATCATTCTCCTTTTATTCATTTGAGAGCTCGAAGGATTGCTTACTTTTTTGTCAGACCGTGGGTAAATATATGAAGGTTTCATGTGAATGAAAATATAAAACTAATAATACCTTGTATAGGCCACGACCTCCATATATCTTTCAGCTTTCTCATGGCCATAGCTAGAGCATTATATTTTGGGTTTTCTATTTGATGGCAAGGGTTTTGACTTGCTGGTCGTGGCTTTGATATGATAATTTTCCATTTGGGTGACATATGTTGTAGTCCTTTACCTGTAGAAAAATACTCAAAACCCCTTCACTTTGTAGGTCCCAGGCTTCATAATAGTATTCTGATTTTTTTCTATTTTTGGGCTAGCTTGAAGATTTCCTTAGCTTCCTAAATGTGGTAAAAAGACAATGTTTATTCATTACTTGAAACTGAAGAAAAATACTTCACTTAATTTCCTATAGAATGTCATGGGTTTATGCTTGAAGAATTTCCTTGGTACTATGAAGGATTCTTTGTTTGATATCATTGAGAGATAAACACTTGTTTCAACATCCTGGGTGTAATTGTACCTTAAATTTTTCTATTATGTGGAAAATAAGTGAAAGGTCTTTGTCAATTCCCCTTATCACTGTAATGGATGCTTGTCACAACAAATCTTTTCTCCTTCTTGACCTTGCCCCCTATAAAAATTTCCATGCATATGACAACCTATATAATCTTGTTTTTATGCTAATTTCCTTTGGCAAGATTTGCATTGACTATCCTTCATGATTTCTCCCTCACCGTGTTCAGAGAGTTGATTATCTCTAACATTTGAAGGTACCCTTTGCTTTCCCTTATCTCTATGCTTCTCTCAATAGCTGGTACTGTAATATTATGCAAGATTGTTCCTCCAATTATGTTTTGAGAAATCACCAAGGGCTTTAATAGCATAATTGATTACACTTTCAATGCACAATGTTTGATTACACTTTGTTTATCATATCTTCTAGAGGTAGTGTTGATGTTAATACAGCGTCGATCTTCACTAGACACATATTAAATACATGGGCTGACCTTGTATTTGATTTATATCATGTACTTATTCTGGCCGACTTTAATTGATATTAAATATTTATCAAAGGCCGACCCAAGTGAAGAGGCGCCTAGGAGATATAAATACAAGGTCACTTCTTGGTTATTCATACAATTCATATCATCTAGAAGTTCACTATTATATTGAAGAGCAGATCAAATTCACAGTCTTAGAAGAAGTTCATACTTGAACAACAGATATCAAGTTCGCATTCCTAGAAGAAGTTCATACTTGAACAGTAGATCATCATCTCTGTAGCAACAATCCGAATTCATGTAAGAAGTCAGTTCTCTGTATTAAGGAGGAAGGTGAATACTTCAAACAAGCATTGGCCATTGTTGGGCCTGATTTGTAAGTAGAATTCTATTATTGTATCACCATATATAAGAGAATCATTTGCTGGGTTTTTCTCCCTCAAGAGGAGGGTTTTCCCAGGGTATCCTGTTGTGTTCATTGTCTTATGTGTTGCATTTATATTGAATAATATATTATCTAATCTGATCTAAGAAACACTAACAGGTAGTACTGTCTCTTTGCAAAGTAATTAACTTCAAATCATTACTTTCTTTGTTTCGCTTTTGTCTGGAAAACTAATTGCACTCCTTCCGTAAATGATGTTTCAAGATATGGTAGCATAGTTTCTCCTATAACCTTAGCTCTTAGTGCTTATGCTGCAAGTTATGAATGGCAGCCTATTATCATGAACATACACTTGAGATTGTAATGGTATTATGTTGAAGGATGTGTCACTGTATTGCACATGCAACATTGATTTCATTTACAGAGATGCCGGAATTCTCTCTACTGTATGCTTTATCTCCTCAGAAAATATGTTTATTGAATGAAACTCCTGCATGGTTTATTCTCTATTCTGAGACTAGCCTTGATTGTGTTCATGATCTGTAACTTGGTAATATGATCAATGTGCCTCTTTGATTGTACCTTGTAGACAAAATTTTGATTTTAAGCTTAAGAACAATGAGATTTGAGTTTCACTTGCATGACTGAAGGTTGCATCCCCCTTAATGTATGATTAATATCACTATTGGTAAATTTGTAATCCCTCCAATCCTACTATGATTAAACGTATACCTTGGTGATGGCTACAAATATGTATGCTTCTTCATTGGATGTCCCACTATGACTTGCAAGTCTCATTTATGCTCAAACTGTTTTGATGCTCTTCTTAGCATTCTGAAGAGTGTTACTATCCTTAACAATACTTTCTACAGGTATCACTATCTATGCTTCACCTAATGCTTCCCTTTATGTTAATGCAATAGATATAGTCAATTAGAAAATGTACTATAATATTTCTCTTTCAAAGATACCTTTTCATTGCTAGACTATTCTTCTCTTTGAGTTTGACTGCATCTCATGCTTTGACCTGTTGTCCTTGTATCATTTGTGAATACACATTTTCTCTGAAAGGTAATTGAGCTTGCATATGATATTCAAACATTAAAGATTTTATTACCTTTAGCATGTTGGGAAATGCATGTATAGTTTCAAGATTGAAAGATTTGTTTTCCCTTTAATATAAAGGGGCTCAATACCTTATTGAAATGCAATTGTGAATGCAAGGTAGAGCTGAAACACATATGAAAAATGCAATTGATGCTTTCTTAACATGATTTTGATTGTTCTTTTAGTATGATGAGAAATAGGATGACTTTCTCAATCTATTTTCATCTCTTATGAATCAAAAGCTACTTCTATGAATCTCTCTTGTTACAAAATTCCTTTCTTATGACTGTTTTGAATATTTCATAACTCTCATATAATGATGTGAATGAGAGGTGTCCTTTTGATATGCTAGGATCGATCCTTGTGGGAGCCCATTTTTATCCACATATCTGATGAAAATTGATCACGAACATAATGAACATGTTCCTGCACAGTGAACAAACACGTTAGGAAAATAATTGAAGTTGAAAGCTTCCATTCAACTTTGTTCTCTTTGAATACTTGTCTCTTTGATGACTTAATCATCTGATGAATGCCTAATTTAATGTGTATTAAATCTATGTTGGTAATATAGGCATGAGGTAGGATGTGATATTTCATTGCTCTAACAGCACCTTTCTCAAATCCCTCAGATGCATTTGGAGCTCGAAGTTGCTGCAACTTGGAGACATGACAACCGAAGGCTTCAAGTGTTACAACAATTCATCAAATTTTAGGAAATGATGAATCGCCTTATCCATTATATCTATATTATATTTAGTTGTGTAGTATAATTTTCTTTCTTGTATTCATTATTTGATTATGAAAATCAAATTAAGCTACTCTCATGGATTGTGTGGGACTTTAGTTTTACAATATTAATAAAGTAACAAACATTATGCAATTTTATGATTTTTCTGTTACAATTACTTGCATAATAATACTGTAAATTCAAAAGTAATCAGATTTGTTTCAGAAATGAATACCTAGTAGAAAATTTTTGTAATCACTTGTGTGCCTTCAATGATGAACACAATTCAACTCTACTTGTTTTGAGTTGTAGCTAAAAATAGGTAACAATTTGGCGACCTCTATGTAGTTTTTTCCTACTAAACACCATAGACCAGTTGTCTTGTATATCCATTGGGCATGGAGTCCATTTTTTGTCCTTTTTTGACTCAGAAAAACTTGTAACTCAGCTACAAACCACACAAACTAAAAGAAACTACTGAAAATATGCTTAAGACAGAGTTAGAAAACCCCATGCAACAATTGTACCTTATTGAAAGAAAAACAAAACTAAAATGAAATGTGCCATGGGGCACTTATTGAAAGAAAAACTGAAACTGAAACTACACTACTATGTACAACTACAACTTTGATGCTTAATAGAACTGTTTGAGGTGAATCTCATTGGCAGGGATTGGCAATACCTCTCCATCCAACCTTGAGAGCTGGAATGGATTATGTTGTTTGTATTCAGTGATAACATATGGGCCATCCCACATAGCATCAAAATTCATGCGTTTACCAGGCCTGCTCTTCAATTCATTCCACTTAAAAACCAAATCTCCTTTGAAAATCCTTGGAGTAGCTTTCCTGTCAAATTTTCTCTTCATCCGAGCCTGATGGATTTCCAGATTTCTTAAGGATTCCTTCTTGGTTTCCTCCAACTGCATTAATTGTGCTAGCCTGACCTGCATAGGCTCCTCTTCAAGCAGGTCCAATTCCTTAACCAGATTTAGAGTAGGCAATTCAACTGAAATAGGGACCTTAGCTTCCTTTCCATATATTAAAAAATAAGGTAAATTACTAGTTCCCCTCTTTGGTGTAACCCTATCAGCCCAAAGAGCTAGCTTCATCTTCTCGTGCCAAGTCCTCTGATTGTCCTAAATTGTTTTCTTAATGATCTTTATCAAGTATTTTTTTGTAGAATCTTCTTGTCCATTACCCTGTGGGTAATAGTTCAAAGAAGTGTTCAGATAAATATTGTTCTTCACTGACTAATATAAAAAGATTAATCCTATGAACACCAAAGTGTTATCAAAGATTATTGAATCTGGTGTACCAAATCTGGAAACCAAATCCTGATAAAAATTCAGAACAGATGTTTCGTTTGCATCTTTTAACACAACTTCTTTAGTCCACTTCATGAAGTAGTCTATGGTCGTCAAGATCCACTTATGCACAACACTTGAAGGTGGATTGATTGGACCAATTAAATCCAATCCCCACTTGCCGAAAGGCTGCTCTACTTGAATCGGATGAAGTGGCATGGCTGAAAGTTTCTGCTTTCTGGTGAACATTGCACATTTGTTGCACTTTCTGACCCATGTGTGGGCATCCTTAAACAAATTAGGGCAATAGTAACTGACTCTCATTATCTTCAGAGCCATTGTTCTCAATGCAAAGTGGTCTCCAGTTGGCCCATCATGAAACTCTTCCAGAACTTTTTGAATCTACTCTAGCTCCACACATCTAAGAAAAACACCATTGTAATCCTTCTTATACAAGATACCATCAATCACTACAAAAGGAATATCTTGAAGGTGGTAATATCTTTGCTTTGACTTGTCCAAGCCTTTAGGACAGTTACCTATATGTAGATAATGAATCATTTGTTGTATCCAATTTCTTGCAATGACTGGAGCAGCAACTGCATCCTCATTATTAAAGGTTATTTTGACTTGTTGTTCAACTGTTGTGACATTTTCTGAATTTCCAGCAAGCTGCTCACAAAGACCTTTGCCTCTAATGAGCTTGGTAACCTTTATTTTGATGTCATATTCCATCACCTTCATGATCCAGTTTGATCTCTTATCGTTAATATCTTTATTGATAAGAAATTCTTTAATAGTCGAATGTGCAACCAACAGATGTATCTTATTATTAGACAACATATGTCTAAATTTCTTGAGACTCCTAACTACAACAAGCACATGTTTTTCAATGAATGAATACCTTACTTCATAATCATGCAAGACCTGACTAAAAAATGCAACAGGTTGCTCAAGTCCTTCATCATTCTGTTGACATAACATGGCAAAAGTTGTATCAACACTACCAAACGCATACAATATAAAATCTTTATCAAATTTTGGATTAATGAGTGTTGGTGCTGCTGCAAGTGCCTCTTTGATTTGCTCAAAACTATTCTTACCCTCTTTTGTCTAGCTGAAAATAGTGTTCTTTTTTAACATGGTTGTGAGAGGTTGCAACAATGCTGCAATGTTAGGAATAAATCTCTTAATGAAGTTTATTCTGCCTAAGAAGCTCTGCAAACCCTTTTTGTGAGCAGGAAGTGGCAATGCTAGAATGGCTGCAATACATTCTGGGTCAATAGAAATGCCATCTTTTGATACAATATAACCTAGAAGTTTACCTTCGCGTACAACAAAAATGCTTTTCTTTGGATTCAAAGAAACTCTATACTCTCCGCATCTTTCAAAAATCTGTCTAAGATGATCAAAGTGTTCATTAGCATTTCATGAGAAAACAATGATATCATCCAAATAAACAAGAACAAACTTGTTTATCAAACCTTGGAGAGCCATATCCATTGCTCTCGCATTTGACAATCCAAATGGAATTTTTCTGTAAGCCATAGTACCCCACTTAGTGGTAGAGGTTTTCTTATTCTGGTCTTCCTCTTTAACCAATATCTAGTTATAACATGAATATCCATCCAACAATGAGAACCTTTTGGATCCTGAAACAACCTGCAATATCTGCTCCATTGAAGGCAACATATAGTGATCTTTGAGTGAAGCTCTGTTTAGATCACGAAAATCAACACACAACCTTATCTCTTCATTCTTCTTTCTAATATGCACTAGGTTTGAAACCTAAGAAGTGTGCTTGATTGGAAAAATAATACTACCTTCAATTAGCTTGTTGAATTCTATCCTCATCAGGTGTTCTAACTTCAGATTCAGAGGCCTCTGCTTCTATCTTACTGGTTTTGCATTGGGTTCTAGATCAATGGTGTGTTGAGCTAACTCAGGATTAAAACCCTTTAGATCTCCATATTCCCAAGCAAAGACGTCACTGAATTCTTGGCAAAGCAAGACAAAGGCTTGTTGTTCCTCCTTTGCACAATTTTTTCCAAGCTTGAGGAGCTTGTCTTTGAATATTTCAATCAGCTTATAATGCTCTTCTTTCACTGTAATACTGGATTTATCTCTTCTAACCCAATCATCAGTGTTAAATATTGATTCAATGGTTACCAAACCCTTTGGCAGCTTGTTAGACTTTAGTTGCATGATTTGATCACCATATTACTAATCAAACTTTCCCTGGTTTCCAACAGAAAATTCTGCCTCTTCCATCAAAAAACTGATTATCTGCTCATCATTGTCAAAAATCTGCCAACTCACATTATTATTAGGTACCGATGGTCTAACAACTACTTTCACATATTGCTGCACCTCCACATTGTGGATTTTAGTTGGAATATCAAACTGTGATCCTAAGGCAATAAGCTTATTAGCTTTCTTGTTTTGATTTCTTGGTATTGATAGCAGATTAAATGCATCAAACTCCTCAATTAGGTCCCAAACCCGGTGTTTATATAATTTCAAAAAATCATTCTTTGTTAAATTCAGAGTTCTAACCTGATTTACTATTAATTCAAAATCACCAAACACTTATAAGTATTTAATTTTCTTTTTTCTGGCACATTCTAAACGATGTATTAATGCTTCATACTCAACAACATTATTAGAACAACTGAAAGAAAATCTGAAAGCTGAGTAGTACATGTCTCCTTCTGGTGAAATCAACATAGCTCCTCCACTAGCACCTACTTTACTTCTTGCACCATCAAAATACAACTTCCATAGCTGATTCATCTGTTGTTTTGGCTGTTTTTTTACTTTTGACTGGATTTGGAATAGTTACATTGGGCTCTTGAATCATGTAAACACCCAAACCTACTTCATCCATGAGACTGAATGGATCAACCTCATGATTCTTGGCTGCCCACTTGTCTAAATTTATGTCAGGTATGCCCTCTATAGGTATAGTGGGGTCAGGGGTCATGGTTGGATCCTCTTGATCATGGAAAACTAAGTTTGTGTTTATGGGATTTGCAACATAAGGCTCAATATCGTCTTTAGCCTATGGTTCTAACTTAATTGTGACTCTAGTACCATATCTAGTTCTCAAGAACATGTGTGACCAATCTGATGATAGATAACCACATAATTTTATAGTAAAATCTCTAAACAGGCAAATGACAAAATAAGGTGGGAGATCAATAATATAGATGTCTTGTGGAATTGAAAAGTTCAGACAAGCATGCTGAGTAAGAGGTATAATTTTTATAACTCCTATATACTTAATTGTTGTGCCATCTAATTGAACTACCCCTTTTGACAATGGTTCATATTCAAGTCCTAAATTATCTACCAACTGTTCAGGCATAATTGAGTTCCTTGCTCTTGAATCTATCATGCAATTATGCACTATACTATCACCAATAATCAGATTGACATAGAAAGGGGGTGGCTTTACCTCTTGAGTTTTCTGCTCCTTCTTGTGGTTTCAAATGTTTACAAGAACTCTAGGTTGTTCTTTAGTTGATTCATCAGAAATTGATATTTTGGCTAAAGCCTCTTGCGAAATTTCTTTTTGCCTAGGAAGATGCAAAGCATCTAACATGGTCATGTTGATAGTGGCTTTTTTCATATGATCGACAATATTAAAAGCTAGGGTACTAACCTTGTGTTGTACTTTCATAACAACATGCTCTACTTGTGTTGTTTGAGGTTGAGGTTGTGCCTTTTGATGCTCCTTAGCTGCTGCAGTCTGTTGTCTTGGCAAAATTTGAGCAATCTGAGCTGAAGCATATTGATTTTTCCCCTATTGGATTGTAGGAATCTTGTCTTTTTGTTGAAAAACTTGTTGTTTACCTTTATCAACATGCTATTTATATTTTTTTGCTAGTTTTTCATTCTTATCAGCTTGTTGTCTTAGGTCAATATCTCTCTTTTTTGATCTTGTGTTGGTTGTAGTAAAGGTATCTGGCTGATTCTGCCCTTGTACATGATTAACTCCACAAAATTCATTACCTTACTAGTTCATCATGGCAACGTCAAGATCATTTTTCTGTGTTTGATCATCTTACTAATCACTGGACTCCTTAACCATCTTCTCAGAAGCAACATAACTACTTTGCACCATAAGGGCCTGATTAACCACCTTGTTTATACAAGTAGCCTGATTATGAGGCTGATTATAGGGATAGCACCATATGTAATATTGCACTAAATTATTCTGGACAAGTACCAACTCCTTAGAAGAGCTGGAAAAATTCTGATTGAAAGGTTGATTAGGCTTGGGATTGTAATTTCTTTATTGTCCTTGGTACTCAGCCTGATAAGGCGGTCTATTTGGCTAAAAAGGTGGTTGGTAAGGTCTATGATTCTGGCCTTGCTAGTTTTTAAGGCTTACTAAATCATTACTGATAGTTTGCAATAGTTTAGCCATCTATTGTTGGGTACCTCTAACCTCCTGCAACTTGGTATTAATTGGAACCGTGTTGTTTTGAGTAGTTGTTTGGAAACCAAAAGTTGGGACAGTGGGTAATGGAGCTATTGGAGGTACTTGTATTGGCATTAATGGATGAATATCTAGTAAAAAAGGCATGGGAGGCCTTGGTGCAATTTTTACCAGCCTATATCAATTTTTTTTTAGCTCTTATAGCTATATCATAGGCTGTTGATAGGGTTAGTCCACCCATAGATTGAATCAAAAGTGCAATATCACTATTTATTACTCTAAGATAATATAAAAAATGTATGATATGTTGAAGGTCTTATTGTGGCCGAGATTCTGTCCCAAGTCCTTTGAAATATGAAATTAAAGTCAACCAATTGCTCATGTGGGGCTCTTTTGATGGTCTCCATTTACTCCACCAAACAAAGATTATCTCACTTGTTTGAAAATTGCTTGCTTAACTTATCTCCCATATCATCCCATGTTGCAACAAAATTCACTAGTAAGACTCAGAACCACTGAAGTGCTTTACCTTTAAATGAGGCTGCTAATAGCCTTAACGCCACATTCTCTTGAGTCACATGATGAAATCCACAAAGTGAAGCTACGTCTTTGATATGCTCAATTGGCGTAGTTTTCTCTTCACTAGTAAAGATAGGTAGAGTTTTGAGTGCAAGAATTGGTATATCGTCATGCTGATCCAAATTCAATCGGATGCCCCCATTGAATGGTATAAATGTGTGCGCTCTGGCCATCAGAGCTGCTCTAAGAGGTGGTACTTGTAAAACTGGTACTGTATGTGTAACTGGAAAAATAGGTATAGAACTTGAAGGCCTGAGACTGGGTGGCGTTGAGTGAGACCTTGGTGTTGAATTTGATCTTGATCTTCTCAACGTCCTTCTTGTTGTTCTGCCTCTTCTCTTGGGCGATGATAGTTGTAGATATTTGAATGGATCAACACTTTGCCTTGTCTAAATTTTACTCATGCGCTGCTCGAACAGATTTGCAGAAAACCATATTTTAACGGAGTCACCAAATATATATTGTAAACCTCTGAAAGGTTGAACGCTGCTGTAAACAACATCTTGAAACTTTGAATTCTTTCTCTAAAGTGAACTTTAGGGTCCCACCGGACATGCCAAAAACTGTTATCACAAGGATTTGCACCCGTATGCAAGGCTGAAAAACTCTGCAATCCTGTGTAACATTGGACTAATTCTAGGTTGTGGGTACCCTATACGGAACTAGACCTCCGGATTCTAGGCCGACTTCCTTTACGATATTCTAATGATTATGTGTAACTTATTTGGAAAAGGGAAGAAATGATCTAATTGAATGCATAACTGAGTTTAAAATGAATGGTGATGCACCTAATAAATGAGACTTGACTGTAACCTGACTCACAGATGATTTATCAATATTTTTATTTGCACAACTAAATCTTACAACTTAAACACTTGAATGTTTCATACAAAGGCTTTGATAGAATATATTTTCGAAGGAAAAATCTATTTTCACAACCAAAATATAGAGTAATCATATGCACAATGTATAACTCGTGAACTTACTACATGCTTACATTTATGAAAGAGACAAAAAGATTAGAGGTTTTGAAATGAAACACAATAATCTTCTGATCGAATCCAACACAAAGATGA
>CM021110.1:159018517-159106550 GCA_007115665.2 Sequoiadendron giganteum | reverse complement strand
TCTATGCTTCTCTCAACAGTTGGTACTGTAATATTATGCAAGATTGTTCCTCCAATTTTTTTTTGAGCAAGCACCAAGGGATTCTGTAACATAAATGATTACACTTTCAATGCACAATGTTTGATTACACTTTGTTTATCACATCTTCTATAGGTAGTACCATTCCTTTGCAAAGTAATTAACTTCAAATCACTGCTTTGTTTGTTTCACTATTGTCTGGAAAACTAATTGCACTCCTTCTGTAAATGATGTTTCAATATATGGTAGCATAGTTTCTCTTGTAAGCTTAGCTCTTGGTACTTATGCTACAAGTTGTGAATGGCAGCCTATTATCATGAACATACACTTGAAATTGTAATGGTATTATATTGAAGGATGTGTCATTGTATTGTACATGCAACATTGATTTCATTTATAGAGATGCTTGAATTCTCTCTACTGTATGCTTTATCTCCTCAGAAAATATGTTTATTGAATGAAACTCCTGCATGGTTTATTCTCTATTCTAAGACTAGCCTTGATTTTATCCATGATCTGTAACTTGGTAATATGATCAATGTGCCTCTTTGATTGTACCTTCTAGACAAACTTTTGATTTTAAGCTTGAGAGAACAATGAGATCTGAGTTTCACTTGCATGAATAAAGGTTTCATCCCCCTTAATGTATGATTAATATCACTATTTGAAATTTTTTAATCCCTCCAGTCCTACTGTGATTAAACGTATGCCTTGGTGATGGCTGCAAATCTGTATGCTTCTTCATTGGCTGACCCGTTGTGACTTGCAAGTCTCATTTATGCCCTAACTGTCTTGATGCTCTTAGCATTTTGAAGAGTGTTACTATCCTTAGCACTACTTTCTATAGGTATCGCTATCTATGCTTCACCTAATTCTTCCATTTATGTTAATTCAATAAATATAGCCAGTTAGCAAATGTATTGTAATCTTGCTCTTTCAAAAATACCTTTTCATTGCTAGACTATTCTTCTCTTTGAGTTTGACTGTATGTCATGCTTTGACTTGTTGTCCTTGTGTCATTTGTGAATAAAAAATTTCTCTGAAAGGTAACTGTGCTTGCATATGATATTCAAACATTAAATATTTTATTACCTTTAGCATGTTGGGAAATGTATGTACAATTTCAAGATTGAAAGCTCTGTTTTCCCTTTAATGTAAAGGGGCTCAATACGTTATTAAAATGCAATTGTGAATGCAAGGTAGAGCTGAAACACATATGAAAAATTCAATTGATGCTTTCTTAACATGCTTTTGATTGTTCTTTTAGTATGATGAGAAATAGGATGACTTTCTCAATCTATTTTCATCTCTTATGAATCAAAAGCTACTTTTATGAATCTCTCTTGTTACAAAATTCCTTTCTTATGACTGTTTTGAATATTTCATAACTCTCATATAATGATGTGAATGAGAGGTGTCCTTTTGATATGCTAGGCTCAACCCTTGTGGGAGCCCATTTTGCTCCACATATCTGATGAAAATTGATCATGAACATAATGAACTTGTTCCTGCATAGTGAACAAACATGTTAGGAAAATAATTGAAGTTGAAAGCTTCCATTGAACTTTGTGCTCTTTGAATACTTGTCTCTCTAATGAATACCTAATTGAATGTGTATTAAATCTCTATTGGTAATATAGGCATGAGGTAAGATGTGATTTTTCATTTCTCTAACACCACCTTTCTCAAATCTTGCAGATGCATTTGGAGCTCAGAGCTACTGCAACTTGGAGACATTGCAACTGAAGGCTTCAAGTGTTACAACGATTCTTCATTCCAGGCAATGACGAATCACCTTCTCCCTTATATCTATATTATCTTCAATTGTGTAGTATACTTTTTTTTCTTGTATTTATTATTTGATTATGAAAATAAAATTAAGCTACTCCCACAGCTTGTGTGGGACTTTGGTTTTTACAATATGAATAAAGCAACAAACATTATGCAATTTTATAATTTTTCTGTTACAATTACTTGCATAATAATACTAAAAAATTCAAAAGTAATTAGATTTGTTTCAGCAATGAATACCTAGTAGAATTTTTTTGTAATCACTTGTGTACCTCCAATGATGAAAGCAATTAATCTCTACCTATTTTGAGTTGTAGCTAAAAATAGGTAACATGAATAAAGCCCCTAGTCCTAATAGTTTTCCCTTTCTTTTCTTTTAGGCCTTTTCGGATATTGTGGTTGTGGATGTGATAAATGCTACCAAGGAATTCTTTGGGTGTAGAAAGAAGTTGAAAGAGTTTGAATCCAATTTCATTGTTCCTATTCCAAAGATTCCTAGGGCCAATAATTTTGGTGATTTTAGGCCCATCAGTCTATTCAATTCTTTGTACAAAATCTTCTCTAAAGTGCTGTTAGGCTTCAAGTTGTTCTCCCTTTTGTCATTTCTATCAGAAAAATGGTTTTGTTCAAGGGAGACAAGTTTTAGATTGATCATCATGATACATGAAATTATTCACTCTCTCTCAGTCAGTAAGAAGGAGGGGTTTATTCTTAAACTTGATTTGGTTAAAGCTTATGATGGAGTGAATTGGTGCTTCTTAGCTAAGGTGCTATTTGAAGGGAAAAGAATGCAGATCTACTGACCCAACAGTGTGGAATACATTCCCTTAACACCTTTACTATAGGGGAGAGAAGCAAAAATGAAAAACCAACAGTTTCTAAAACTTATAGAGATGCATACAACCATGGCAATGAGAAACCAGAAAGATAAGCAAACAAAGATGACACAGTATTTACGTGGGAAAACCCTTTCAGGTAAAAAACCCACCACACAAAGTCAAAACTATTGTATTACAGTAATGAATCAATTACATACAATATCCAGACTTCTTTGTTCAGCTCACAATCACCCAGAGAGTTTCAGATTCACTGTTACAATGTTTTTACAACATACAGTTCAAAACCCTCCTCAAGAACTCACATCCTTCTTGTTCTTCAGCTCACGACTTCAACTTGCTCTGCAACTCATGACTCAAACTCAACTTGTCTAACTTATGAGAAATAACACATTTCTCATCCAAATGTAACCGACTTAGAAGAGTAATGAAGTCCATCCTCAAATCAAGCAACTAGTCGAATCTGACAGATCTCCCTGCAACGAGTCGTCCATGCATTCAATGCCATCACCAAAACGGTTGAGCTCGCCACCCTTTGTTGACAAATGCAACTGCCATAATAACTATATTGGTATCTGTCCAATCACTATTCAACTAGGTGCCACGTGTGCAAGACCCATCAGCAATCGCAACTGACAGAGCAACCAAAATCATCAAACAGACATCGGGCATGACCAAGACTTCAAGTCATTTCTAACACTGTCAGAGTCGGAGTCGGAACAGGAGTCAAAATAGGACTCCACCAAAAATACATACTGCCAGAGTCAGAGTCAAAGTTGGAGATGGAACTGGAGTCGAAACATGACCCCACCGAAATTACAAGTTCAGGAACCAATTTGGTTCCACATCCGCCCACGACAAAAGGGAACTCATCGGAAATAGTTATGACGGGGTAAAGTCAACCTGGGGTCAAACCAAGACGGGAACACAAAAGATTGGAGTTGGAGTCAGAGTCGGAACAGGAACAGAAACAAGACTTTACCAAAAGTCCAAGATCAGGAACTAATCCGGTTCTGGTTCTTCCTCCGCCAACTACAAGAAACAACAAATCTAGAACTAGGACAAGGTGGAGGAAAACACCCCGAGTAGAATCCAAACATCCAGAAGAACTAGATCGCAAAAGCAGGAGTTAGACCTGGAGTCAGAATAGAAACTGAAATAGGAACCTAGCAAACGAACATTGCCAACTTCCAAAATTGGTTCCGCCTCCGCCAGAACCTTCGAAGCGAAGCGAGAAGAAACAACAGACAGTAGGAAGCGAAGTCGGAGCAAGAACGAGAACCGAAACCTGGAACTTAGGCAAATAGAACAATGCCAAGTTCCATCCTGGTTCCGCCTCCGCTAGAGACCCAAAACTTAGGCAAACAAAACAATGCCAAGTTCCATCCTGGTTCCACCTCCGCCAGAACTTTGCAAACAACACAAAATCACCAAGGCATGAAAACGAGGACTTCAAGCTGGAAGTTGAGACATAATTTCTCAACAATCTCCCACTTGGTGAACACTTCCAGCTTCCTCAAAACATCAAACCTTATTGTCTATCATAGGCCCCAAGGCCCATCGATTCTATGCACCATCTGAACTTTTCTGTGCTAACTGGCTTTGTCAAGGCATCTGCAACATTCTTCAAGGTGTCAACCTTATCCATAATGACCTTTCCATCTTCAACCATATCCCTCACGAAGTGATATTGCACATCTATGTGCTTGGTCCTAGCATGGAAGGTCAGATTCTTTGCCAAACAAATGGCACTTTGACTGTCACAGCAGATTGAAATCTGCTCAGCATTAAATCCAATGTTTGAACACAAACGCCTCAGCCACACTGCCTCCTTGCAAGCATGAGTTTCTACCATGTACTTTGCCTCTGTCATGGATAAAGCAACTACAGCTTGTCACTTGCTCATCCAACTGATTGCTCCACCATTAAGCATGAAAGTGTATCCACTGGTGGATCTTTTGCTGTCAATGTCCCCTGCGCAATCAAAATCAACATATCCCTGAATGCTAAGAGTCCTTTGTGATGCAACCATACTGCCATGGTAACACAAAGAATAATCTGAAGTAGCCTTCAAATACTTGAACACTCTCTTTACAACATCCCAATGTGATCTCC
The DNA here is from genome assembly GCA_007115665.2 of Sequoiadendron giganteum. Classification (NCBI taxonomy): domain Eukaryota; kingdom Viridiplantae; phylum Streptophyta; class Pinopsida; order Cupressales; family Cupressaceae; genus Sequoiadendron; species Sequoiadendron giganteum. The sequence goes on along the minus strand of CM021110.1, from coordinate 159,101,790 downwards.
CTAGATTTGCCATGAAATGACTTAGAACTCCCACTGCTTGGGAAATGTTTGGTCTTGTGCAGACCATAGCATACATAAAATTGCCTATTGCACTTGCATAAGGCACACTGGTCATGTCCTTCATCTCAGTAGCAGACTTTGGATAGTCTTCAATAGATAGTTTCAATCCTTGCATGATTGGAACAACTAGTTGGTTGCAATCAGTCATGCTAAACCTCTCTAGAACGGTTTTCACATACTTACTCTGACTGAGCCAAAGCTTTCGGCTTGTTCTATCCATGGTTATCTCCATTCCAGGAATGTACCTTGCTGCTCAAAAATCTTTCATTTCAAACTTAGTAGACAACTAAATTTTAAGGTTAGAAATCATAGCCTTTCTATTACCAATGAATAACATGTCATCCACGTACAGGGTAATAACAAGCACACGATCATTCTCACATTTATAATAAATGCAATGATCATATTTTGATCTAACAAACCCAATTGACAACACAAATGTGTCAAATTTCTGGTACCACATTCTAGGAGATTGCTTTAGACCATAGAGGGATTTATTTAACTTGCAAACCAGATTTTGTTTGCCTCTTTCAACAAAATGCTCAGGCTGGGACATGAAGATTTCTTCTTCCAGCTCACCATGGAGAAATGTTGTCTTCACATCCATCTACTCAATTTCAAAGTCATACACAATTGCCAATGACAACAAAAATCTGATGGATGTCAACTTTGCTACAGGGGAAAAGATCTCTCCATAATCAATTCCCTCAACTTGGGAAAATCCCTTTGCAACCAGTCGTGCCTTATACTTCTCCACACTACCATCAAGGCCTATCTTCCTTTTGAATATCCACTTGCAGCCAACAGGCCTTTGCCCTTTAGGCAATGGTACCAACTTTCAGGTATCATTCTTTTTCAAGGAATCCATCTCCTCATTCATGGCTTCCAGCCAAGACTTTGAATCAGCCATGTTGATTGCTTCTTTCACAGTCCTAGGCTCATTAGTGTTGGTGATTAAGGCATAAGCACAATTTGAATCTAACATAGAGAAATCATACCTTTCTGGTTGCCTTCTTTCTCGTGTAGATCTCCTTAGAGGCTGAGGTTGTTCTTCATCATCAAAACTTCCAGAGCTACTTGAGCTCTCCTCAATCTTAGGTACACCATGCAACTCTTCCCTTTCTAGAGTTTAAGGAATCTCAACTGCATCCTTCTTCTTGTCACTCTGATTTTTCTCAGGCTGTTGATCACTTACTAGAGGTTTCAGCTCACGAAATATCACGCTTCTGCTATACAAAACCTTCTCAGTAACAGGGTTCCAAAGCTTGTATCCTTTCACACCAACTCCATAGCCGATGAGAATACATTCCACAACCTTGTTATCCAATTTAGATCTCTTTTCATTTGGCACATGAACATATGCCTCACAGCCAAATACCCGAACATGCCTTAATGAGGGTTTCTTACCTGACCATGCTTCCAAAGGTGTCTTATCAACAAGTGCTGAACAAGGAGATCTATTAATGAAATAACATGTTGTGGCAATAACCTCAGGCCAGAACTTCTGCTCTAGACCAACACCACTCAGCATACTCCTTACCTTTTCCATCAGTGTCCTGTTCAACCTTTCAACAACTCCATTTTATTGTGGAGTGTAGGGGGTTGTCTTATGCCTTTTAATTCCATGATCAGTGCAGTACCTTTCAAAATTTTCAGAACAAAACTCACCTCCATTGTCTATCCTTAAACACTTTATTTTCCTTCCAGTCTGATTTTCTACCAAAGATTTGAACTCTTTAAACCGACTGAACACTTCTGATTTACTTTTAAGAAAGTATACAAATGCCCTTCTCGAACAGTCATCAATAAAAGAAACATAATATCTAGACTTCGATAACAAAGGAATATTAACTGGACCAAACATATCAAAATGAACATAATCTAGTATACCAGAAGATTTGTGAGGACTGGAGGAGAAAGAAACACGGTGTTGCTTTCCATAGATACAATGTTCACAAAAATTGAACTCAAGGTTACAATCATCAAGCCCTTCTACAAGGTTTTTGTTCTTCAAGGTTTTTAAACCTTTCTCACCAATGTGACCAAGTCTATGATGCCATGACATAGTCTTCTCTGCTGGTAGTTTTACCTCCAAAGCATTTGCAGATAGTGAAGAGTCTTCATCTTTCTCTATAGGTGCAGAATTACATGACTTTACAAAGGCACTGTTACAAAGAATAGGTCATGCATCTATCTTATACAGAGTGCCAGTACGAACACCCTTAGCTAACACCATTGCACCTCTAGCCATTTTACATCCCTTACTAGAAAAAGAAACCTCTACACCAGCATCATTTAACTTACTAACAGAAATAAGATTTTGAGCCAAACCTGGGATGTGAAGAACACCACCAATTCCTTTGACTCTCCCATTAGGAAACTGAATTCTGACCCTTCCTCTGCCAACAATCTCTAGCATTGAATCACTTGCCAAGTATACCTTTCCACCATCATACTTCTCATACTTTGAGAACCAATCTCTATTGGATGTCATGTGAAAAGAGGCACCTGAATCAACCAACCAAACATCATCTGATGCCTGAGTTGTCAAGGTTGCTACAATGAAGGCATCTGCATCACTTTGAGAAGAATCGTTGTCAGGAGCATTCTTCTTCTTCTTCTCCTTGCAGTCCTTCCTGATATGACCAGGTTGCCCACAGTTCCAGCACTTTACCTTGAAATTTTTACCAGGAGACTTTGATCTCCCTTTAGACTTGGATTTCGACTTGTTGTCTTTCTTCTTGCCTTTCTCCTTTGTTCTACCTCGAACAGAAAGAGCATCTTTGGCCATCTCAGAAGATTTCCTTTGCATTTCTTCAGATAGAAGTGAAACAACCACATCATTAGTCTCGAAAGCAGTGGTTGTGCTTCCAATAGCCATAACAAGATGATCCCAACTGTTAGGTAATGAACACAATAGGAGTATGCAACAATCCTCCTCCTCAATCTTTACACCTACAGATGCTAGCTGAGTAACACTCATATTAAATGAGTTCAGATGATCTGCAACAGATGCACCTTTGTCCATCTTGAAGGAGTACAAATTCTTTCTTAGGAATAACTTGTTTACCAGAGATTTTCCTTGGTAAACATCACCAAGCTTCTTCCACAAAGCAGCTGCAGATGTCTCCTCATGAACATTCAAGAGCACAGAATCGGCTAGACTTAGTCTTATCAATCCTCTTGCTTTTCTATCAGTAAGATCCCAAGCTTCTTGGGTTGTAGTTTGTGGCTTAGTTCCATACACTGCAATCCAAAGGTCTCTATCCACAAGCAAGTCTTCTATCTTGAGTTTCCATAACTCAAAGTTGTTGCCATTAAACTTCTCAATATCTATTCTACCAGATGTACTCACCATCTCACAACAGAAACAAGTTTAACAATGCAAGACTCCCACTAAAACAGTATTAGTGCAAAAAACTAATTTGCCCTAGCTAGGATAACACGAATTGGTCAAGCTCTAATACCACTTTGAAGGGAAAAGAATGTGGATCTACTGACCCAACAATGCAGAATACATTCCCTTAACACCTTTACTATAGGGGAGAGAAGCAAAAATGAAAAACCAATAGTTTCTAAAACTTATATTGATGCATACAACCATGGCAATGAGAAACCAGAAAGATAAGCAAACAAAGATGACACAGTATTTACGTGGGAAAACCCTTTCAGGTAAAAAACCCACCACACAAAGTCAAAACTATTGTATTACAGTAATGAATCAATTACATACAATATCCAGACCTCTTTGTTCAGCTCACAATCACCCAGAGAGTTCCAGATTCATTGTTACAATGTTTTTACAACATACAGTTCAAAACCCTCCTCAAGAACTCATGTCCTTCTTGTTCTTCAGCTTGCGACTTCAACTTGCTCTGCAACTCATGACTCAAACTCAACTTGTCTAACTTATGAGAAATAAAACATCTCTCATCCAAATGTAACTGACTTAGAAGAGCAATGAAGTCCATCCTCAAATCACGGAATTGGTCAGATCTGACAGATCTCTCTGCAACGAGCCGTCCATGCATTCAATTCCATCACCAAAACGGTTGAGCTCGCCACCCTTCGTTGACAAATGCAACTGCCACAATAACTATCTTGGTATCCATCCAATCACTATTCAACCAGGTGCCACGCATGCAAGACCCATCAACAATCGCAGTTGACAGAGCAACCAAAACGGTCAAATAGACGTCGAGCGCGACCAAGACTTCAAGTCATTTCTAACCCTACCGAAGTCAGAGTCAAAACAAGACTCCACCAAAAATACACACTGTTGGAGTTGGAGTCGGAGTTGGAGACGGAATTGGAGTCGAAACATGACCCCACCGAAATTATAGGTTCAGGAACCAATTCGGTTCCGCGTCCACCCACGGCAAAGGGGAACTCATCGAAAATAGTTCTGACCGGGTAAAGTCAACCTGGGGTCAAACCAAGATAGGAGCACAAAAGACCAGAGTTGGAGTTGGAGTTGGAACAGGAATAGAAACAAGACTTTACCAAAAGTCCAAGATCAGGAACTAATCCGGTTTCGGTTCTGCCTCCACCAATTGCAAGAAACAACAATCCAGAACCAAGACAAGGAGGAGGAAAACACCTCGAGTAGAATCCAAACATCCAGAAGAACCAGATCGCAAAAGCAGGAGTCAGACCCGGAGTCAGAACAAAAACTGAAATAGGAACCTGGCAAACGGACATTGCCAACTTCCAAAATTGGTTCTGCCTTCGCCAGAACCTGTGAAGCAAAGTGAGAAGAAACAATAGATGATAGGAAGTAGAGTCGGAGCAGGAACGAGAACCAAAACCTGAAACTTAGGCAAACAGAACAATGCTAAGTTCCATCCCAGTTTCACCTCTACCAGAGACCCGAAACTTAGGCAAACAGAACAATGCCAAGTTCCATCCTGGTTCTGCCTCCGTCAAAATCTTGCAAACAACACAAAATCACCAAGGCATGAAAACGAGGACTTCAAGTTGGAAGTTGAGACATAATTTTTCAACACTATTGAGATCTAGTTTTGATAATAATTGTGTTCATCTAATTTCTCAAATGGTGTCATTTGCAAGCTTCTCAATTTTGATTAATGGCTCTCCATATCTATTTTCTAAAATTTCCAAGGGGGATCCGTCAAGGGGACCTAATCTCTCTATTTCTTTTTATTATAATGGTGAATGTTTTGGGTATATATATTCAAAGTAATGTTTCTACAAGATCGTTGATAGGTGTTAAAACTTCTTCATGGTGCCATACTCATTCTCATCAAAATTTATTGATGATATTGTTATTATGGGAGATTCTTCAATCAAAGAAGTGAGGGTGATCAAAGCTATTTTAAGTGGGTATGAAAAAGCTTTGCAACGATTGGTCAACTTTCCCAAGATTTTACTCTTTTTTCTAAACACCCCTATCCAACTTCAAGTGAAGTTGACTTCCATTTTAAATTGTAAAAGTGGGGGGTTTTCCCTCAACTTATTGTTAGGGTTAGAAGGCATATATCTAATAGTTAAATGCATATTTGATCAATAAAATAGAGAAATAAAACACGCACAAAAATATAGCAAAAACAAGACAACACAGAGTATTTAATGTGGTTCACCCAATCCAAGCTACATCCATAAAACCACAGCCATCCAATGATTTTATTATCCAGTGAAAAATATATTACAATCTTGTGAATAATTCCACACTACAACTCCCATCCCAACCACTTATTACAAGCTTTTTAGAAGCTTCCAGAATTAAGGTTCTACAAAGTCAATTTTTTTCCTTTTTTGGTGATGAAGTGAAAAAGTAAGATTTTTTTTTCTTGAGGGCATACCAACACTATATAGCATGATCAGTCGCCACATACCAACACTTATCTGGGCCTCCTACTTTGTGGTAATAATATTTCAAATTCTCTTTTTCTTGATCTAGTGGATAGGTTTAATTCTAAGTTAGCTAGATAGAAAGGAGCGCTACTAAGTCAAGTAGGTAAGTTGCAAATTATTCAAGCCACTCTGCATAAATTACCAATCTATGCCATGAGCCTTTTTAAAATTTTGACTAATTTTGAGGAGAAGTTTTAATAGATTCATAAGTGTTCCTTTGGGATGGCTCAGGGGAAAGGAAGAGAATTCCTTTATTGGCATGGGAGAAATTTTGCAGGCCAAAAGGTGGGGAGGGTTGGGTTTAAGAAAAAATTAAAAATCATAACTTAGCACTTTTATCTAAAAATAATTGGCATATTTTCTTTTAAGACACAAGTTGGTTGAATATTCTGAAGAATAAATACTTTGTTTGGTATAGTAATACAAGGGATATGCTAGTGGCTGATAATATCCTGGATGGTTCTTGCTTTTGGAAGAACATTATTCCTACTAGGAAGATTATTATGGAAAATACTAGATGGATTTTTGGATATGGGAGACATAATATTTTATAGGAGGATACTTGGTGTGATATTGGCCCACTTATGAATGTGCAGTGGGCTTATGCCCTTAAAGATGCTTGCCTAAGGCTCTTTGGCTACTAGGTGGCTAATTATATTCAAGATGTCAAATGAGTTTTTTCAAAGTATTGATCCATCCTTAGCTCCTCTTTAGTTATTCCTTTCTTAGATTCATATTCCTTCTATTCCCAATTCTGATAAGCTTATTTGGTTTCCTTCTCTTAATGGGAATTTCTCTACGACTTCGACTTTTGGCATGCTATCGAAATATTATACCTCCTTCTCCCTTCTGGAGTGGGCCGTGGAATTATTTTTTAACTCCCAAGGTCAATATTCTCTTCTGGATCTTAGTTCAGAATAAAGTTCTAATGGTTGATAATTTATGGAGATGGTTTTCCCTTCCAAACAGATGTGTTTTGTATGAATGATTCTCTAAATATTACTTTCACATCTTCCTTAGCTGCAATTTCTCGTGTTTTGTGTGGGGAAGGTTCTTTTCCATGTGGAACCTTGGTTGGTTGTTTCTGAATTCTTTTAAAGAGTTTTTGGATAAGTGGGCTTTCCATTCTTTTAATCCTTCTCTTCAACTACTCGGGTCTCTGTTGGTGCCCCATATTGCTTGGGGTCTCTAGAAGGAGCAAAATAACAAGGTTTTTAGAGGAGTGAAGCTTAAGGAGACTATCTTCTATAAAATCCAGAGAGCTATTAAAGAAAAAGTTTGGATTGGGCTTCTTGGTAGGAAGATGGAATTTCAAAAAATCCATATTTATAAGTATGATTCCTAGGTGGCAACAAAATGATAAAGTTGTTTCAGATCGTTGAAAAATCCTAGGGAAAAGGTTGTTTGGAGAAGACCACCAAAAGGGTGGGTGAAGGTTAAGTTTGATGGGGTAGCTAAGGGGAATCCTGGGTTTGCTGGTTGTGGGGGGTGTTAAGAGATGATGAGGGTAGGATAATATCAATGTTGCCACTCCCATTGGGAACCTAAACTAATCACTTAGTTGAAGTTGATGCTTCCTATAATGGCATCAAATTGGCATTTGATAGTGGCTCTAAAAAAAATTGGGTAGAGGGGGACTCACTTAACATTATTAGATGTTTCCTTAATTTGAGCACCCCTAGTTGGTCAATTGAGTCTCTAATTCATGATTCTCTAAGGCTGATTAATACTTTTGATGAGGTCAAAATTTCACATGTTTTGAAGGAAGGTAATTCATTGGTAGATTATTTTTCTAACAAAGGGGTTAAACTTTAGTACCACAAAGATTGGGATGGATACTTGTCAGTACCCAATGAGGTCCTCTCCATTCTACTTAATGATACAAATTATGAGTTCTAAGGTAATATGGGATGGTATCTTAATGATTTTCATTAATACCACACATTTTATGGGTATTTTGGAGGCTGCCTCAACTATGTATTTTTGGATATTGGGGAGAATCTGATGCAAAAAGAAAAAATTGACAAAAATGGGAGGTGATTGCAATTGGGCTAAGTCAATTTTTTGTGATGGGGTCAAGAGAAAACCCAAGGTGTGGCACATACTTGAGGAGGGTGGTATCACACCTTACATGGAACGTCTCCATGGGTATGAACACAAAGCCACCAAAATGTGTTGAACACTTAGAATACTGAGAGGGGGGTGAATCAATATTCTTTGAAACCACTTAAATTTTTTAAAATTAATTCCATATAGCATATTCAATTTGTAGTAAGAAATGAAATCATGGAAGAAACCATTAAAGTGCATAACACATGAACACCAAATTTTTATGTGGAAAAACCAAAAAGGGAAAAACCACAATGAGGGATAGCCCACAATATATTATAACCGGTTATAAGATATTAGAGAAATGCTCATTGAAGGTGGACTCACTACCCACATAAATAGGAAAAGATAGAAGAGAGTGGTGGCACACAACCAAGATTTGAACTGTTACAACTACATCTTCAATATGCATGAATTACATTTCCATTGAAGCTCATTAAATTGAATTTACACACTTCATATTGATCTGCACTAACTCTCTATTCTCCTCTACATTCACATCACATTCACATAGTTCACATCAACTACATTTTAAATTGCATCTCTATCACAAAAACACCAAAAAAGATCTTACATATATATTTGTTTCATCCACAAACACCTACAACATCAATTAGGTTGACCTAATTAGATGTATTATACAAAATATACCTTGTCGACTCATCATGCACACATACATATTTCACACCATGATTAATTTTTTTTAACACATATAGATAGGTCGATATGGACCTATAATAGCTTTTGCATAACAAATCAATACTTCTCAAAACTCTGTAATACCCAAAAATTATTAGGTCGGCACCGATGATGACCTAACAACAAATTTCATCAACTGTACAACCACAAACAAACACACATACCTCAAAACTTTATGCCACTTTGAATCCATACTCTATTGAAACTTGTCACTAAACCCACAAATCCACAAAGCCAGATACCAATCCGTGGAGTGATGCAGATCCTCCAAAACATACATACTGTATTGGTAACTTTGTAACCACTAGGTCGTAACTTTTTTCATTCATAAATTCCACACCAAAGACCAAAACACTATGAAACTTTGAATTTAGACTCTTCTAAAATTTAAAAAAAATACCAAAACCACAGAGCAAGATTCTACATAGTGGACCAATGCGGACCAAAATACCAGATGTACTATACACTATTTTGACACTTAGCCAATTTTCTCTTTTATCTATCTTCACTGGATCAAACCTTCTTTAAAATGTCCACTAGATAACCATCTCCAAACATGCTCAAGATATATAAAATGGTCTTCATACTAGATCACAACGTTGAAATCAATGACAACATTGTACTACATACTATGCAACTTATACTTATACCTTAATCTCATACTTCATGCTCATGTTGCCAAAAAGCATATTAATGATAAACTCCTTATTCTTTCAACAATCTTCACCTTTGTCATTGATGGAAACATGCCAAAAATTTCTCTCCAAAACTATTCTCCCCCTTTGACATCAAGGACAAAGGGTGCATACTTATGTTCTTCTCATATATCGGAACTCCCCCTAACTGATATGTATAAAAATACAAGAGTAAAAAATTGAAAACTTTACTAACTCCCCTTAAGGGTGCTATCCAACAAAATTTTGCATTGGAAAATTATCATACGACATCCACATATGTACATTGAAATATGAACCAACAAACTGAAATGCATAAAAATAAGTATAATTACTCGAAAGAAGTATTTGACATCTATAGCTTTTCCAAGTGTGGTTGCCATTCTTGCTTCCCTTCTTCGCAAGTTTTCTTGGCTAGGACAAGCATTCTGCTTTGGGTCTCAAATTCCATCAAAATTTCTTCTTGGAGATAGGTATGAACTTGGTGTTCACCAGATCCCTAAGATGACAAAACTACATTATAATATTCTCCTTTTGAACTTTCAGTTGGAAGAAATGCTCATGTAGATTTTCTATTGCAGACCTTTTGCTCCCATCCAAATCTTGTGTTTGATCATAGGCACCAGAGGCTTTGTCTATTTGGGACTTAATTGAGTCCATCTCATCTTTTATGCTCTTAGTAAAGATTGGCCATTTCATGCAGGATTGAAATAAAATTTTGGCTTTCACTAAGCAATCTTATGCACTCTTGAGATTGTCTTGAAATTGTTGTGTGCAGAGGCACGCTTCGTAATTATTTCCATCAGTCTCTTATTATTTACTTTTGTGTCTATCTCCTTCTCCAACTTCTCATTTAATCCACTATAATATTCTTTGAAGGAATCAAGTAAGAACTTTCGATTTTACATACCAAATAAAGAGTTATCAATACTTACTCTGGGTATGCTCTCTTGAATAAGTTTTACTACTTCATCGATCATCTTTGTACTCTTTTGATGTGTCTCTTTAATTTATTTTCATGTAGAAGAATGAAATGCATCACCCACTTGAAGCTTATTCAATGGAGATATTTTATCCATGTCTACATGCCCTTGTTGTATTAGAAGTTGCAATAACTGGGCAGATACTACCGATTGAAAGTTTAATTGCATGCTCAATAAGTTTTGCAAAGGATCTCTAGAGGAATCAGAGGACTCTCCAATTGAATTTGTAATATATTTTGTAATATTTTATGAAACAAATTTTCTTTGTCACCAGTATTAACCAGTGTCTCCTCATCCTTCTTCTCCTCTATACTAGATGAATCCTTAGACTTTTTCTCATCTTCACCCTTTTTCTCTTCATCAACAGATTGATCCTTGTTATCCAAAGGCATGTTTATCTTTAGATTGCCTTGAGCATCCTCTGTATTTTCCTCAGATTTTGGAGGAGGTGTGCTATGTCCTATGAGTGCATCCTCCTTCTGAGCTATTGTATATTTTTCCTCTACAGTGGTGTTTTCTCCTATTGGAGGAGCATCATCAATGGTATTTTCAACTGCAATGTCCTCTACACTAGTAACTCCTTCCTCTGTAACCTTTACTTGCAGAAGAATATCATCAAAATCCTTTTGCACATTTTCTTCATCTATAGCGTGCTCATCATGTTGTATTTCCTCTACAATATTCACTTCCAGAGATTTCATGTCATCATGCATTTCCTTTGTGCTGTCCAGAGTCATTCCTAACCTTTTTTCCAAATCAAAAACCTTCTCCACAGACTCATTCTAGAGCCTCTCAATATCATTTTAATCTCTGCTCATAAGGGTGGTTACCCTTTGCTTTGTTTGGAGTTCTTTATTATACACTTGAGCCAGTGTGGCTTTATTTTCATCTAAGAGAGAGGTGCACTAATATTCTCCAAATAAAAATCCCTCAACTTTTCTTCTTCATCAATTTCCTTCTATCTTCTTGTATATAATACATTCCTTAATTCTTCAGGAAATTGATTTTTAATTTTCTTCATATTAACTTCAAAATTAATAATATACTTTATAATTTCTACAATGGTTTTGTTATCTATGTCATTAGCAGTAGTGTATAGGGCAGCAATTTCTCCTAACATCTCATGCTCCACAATCACATTGAATAAAGCATCAAGTTTCATAGGGATATGTGGCCTTACCAGAGTCTTTTTATTCTTTTTCTTCTTATCATCTAGTGACTTATTCTCTTTGTCGAATTTAGGTTTCTTTTCCCTCATTTGCATTATGTAGCCTTGTTTTTCCTTTTCAACCTCAACCTCAGTGTCGGTGTCTACAATTTCAATCTTCTATTTCTTTGTACTTGCTTCACCTTGTGAAGCTTTTGATTTTATCTTCTAGACTAATTTAGGCCCTTCTTCATCATCTACATTCACACCCATATACTTTTCCCTTGTGCCTTTTTTCTTTAATCTTCTTCTTACCAAGCTAGTTTGTTGTGTTGCTAGAGTGGCCTTTACTTTCTTAGGATTCTTTTGTTGTTTAATTAGAGATAATTTTTCCTTTATTGAAGAACTTGTAGATTCTTTCCTTTTTCCTCCTATATTAGACTTAGTCTCAGAGGACTTTGGGGCAATTGAAGGAATGGTAGCTATTCTACTGGATCTTCTAATGCTTGATGATCCTCCCATTGAGAAAAAAATGGATTTTTCCTTCTCAAATTGTTCTTTTGTAAGGCCCATTGCCTCCACAAATGTTGTAGTCATCTTATCAACTATCTTCTTTATATGTTTCTACCTTTGATCCATGTGCACCTCCATTGATTTTTGTTCACATGTTCCATATCTCTCCTCAGAGGTTTCTTTTGGTTTTCTTAGCATAAAGTCCATTGAGCCGGTGATCTCATCCTATGCGATCTCATATTCCATTTTTGGGATCCAAACTGTCCTAGGCTCAACAACTTGTATGATGCAACAATCTTTTGTTACTAAGAATGTGATGTCATTCTTGTACTTTTATACCGCGATTTTTGGTATCATTTCTCTATCCTGCATAATCTCTTGAAAAGTTTAAATAATTCCCAAAGGGAATTCTTCTATGTATTTGAGTCTCCCAACCTCATCAAATGATCTCTTATCTGATGGGCTACAAGTCTATCCTTTAGCCACACTATGTTCTTTGTTCCTGGAACCTCATCCAAGAAGTATAATAGTTAAAAAATAACCAAAGTGTCAAACTTAAATTCATACTTAGAATATTGTCTTCTGCAAATTTTCCAAAAGCTACAATCTCAACAGTTCACATGAATCATATTTTTCACCCTTCTTAACCATCTCATATGCTGTATTGATGGCAATTGCTGATACTGAATTTTCTTTGTTGGTGAAGTATATTTTGTATCCTATCATCATTGAGGAATACTGGACTACTAGGTTTCTGATGTCCTTTATTGTCAATTCCCTTCTATCATACTTCACACCCATTTGCTCCATCACTATTTCATTTTTCACTAACTTGAGCACCAAAGCTAGTCTAATTGACGATAATCCAGTGACAACCCTAATAGCCTCTTTGTTGATCAAATATTGTATATCCAACCAAATGATTTTTTCATGAATGCGGATCAAATTATATCTTACCCATTCATCTACATAGCAAAATACAAGAAAATTGTTCCATACATCGAGTTTTTTCTTTGCCAAACCTTAAACTCTGATTTTAACTCGAAATCATATTCGGTGAGTTCTTTGTACCATACATCACTCAAATTTGTATGATTATTGTAGGAACTTAAAAAATGTCGTGAATGATATTACACACTGACATATGATTTATTAACATCGTTTCATCCTGAATTTCATCCTCTCTTTGCTTATTTGATTAAATTAACCTAGTTATTTAATTAAATATATCATTTTCATATATTAATCTAATTAATCGAATTAGGTTAATTCCTACCCCTTTCATGCTAACCTTTTATCTTGTTAAATTAGATAAATCAAAATATCTAATTTTAACACCCTAAGTCCTCTCATTTAAATTAAATATTCTTAATTATTTAATCAAATGTCATTTTGATCCCTTTTCGTTAAATAAATTAATTATTTAATGGATATCCTAAATTACTCTAAATTACATAATTGAGACTATGTTTTAATTATCAAATTACTAATTAATTCTAACCCTCCCACTTGTAAGGGAATATTCCTCCTTTGCACATTCCTCCAAAAGGGAATATTCTCATGAAACATTCCTTCTTGTGCACTCATTCAAATTTCTTCAACTTGCACATTCAAATTTAGTTTTAAATTAATTAAATTGCTAATTTCCCTCCATCCACTTGCATAGGGAATATTCCAAAAGAATATTCTCCTATTTGGCTCCAAAAATTGGAATGATTTCTTTCAAACAAACTTTGTAACAAACTTTCAAAATTGTTACAAAGTGTGTTTGTTGGAATCATTCTTAACCCTTGATCTTTCCTTGATCCATGTGATCTTTGATTGATGAGAATATTTGATCCATGCGCTCATCCTTCATTCATTTTTGACCATTGATTGATCAAATTGATTCGAGCCCTTGATTTTTCATTTTCTTTCCTATAAATAGAACACTATTTGAAGAGAAATGGATCCATCTTTTGAGAGTAAAGTCATGTTGTTGAAACTCACAGATTTGCATACTCCAATTGTTATCACTATTTTTTATGGGAATTGGATTTTATCACATCCATTTGAGAGCATTTGCTTCAACATCATCCAATATTATTTCAACAAAATAAGATTGGGAAAGGACTGGATTCTACATTGGATGCAACACCAATCCCTCAATGGGATGAGGTTTGTTGAGTTCAATTAAGATTCTTTGTGCAATTTGATCTTTATTTCAAGTCTTAATGGCTTCCTAGTCTAACTTTGCAAGAATTTCATTGGGAATGTAACTTGATTCAACTAATTACATTGTCTTAAGTTGCTTATTATAATAATGTCTAGCTTAGTTAAGATTTACATCCACAAAATGGTGCTATAAGAAGGGAAAACTTTAATGTTTTAAGTGTTTTTTGGAGGAATTTTTACAGGTTACACCCATAATTTTGCTTGAAACCCATCACTTTTTTTAATTACAAAAAATTGGGTATTAAATCTTGAAAAATGACTTTCTAGGTTTTTTAGATCTCATTCTTACCTTTCCATAGCTTCTTACGACACTCAATTTCATCAAGTGAAAAAGATATCAAAATTTTAATTTTGTTGTGTTTTTTAAAAAATTATTGGTATAAATCTCTTAAATGCATAATTTTCTTTCATTTCAAATAAATTTTATATGATCAATCTTGTAGAAAGGTTGTTGGGTTTTGAAGATCTCATGTTTAGCTTTCCAAAAAACTTTACGATTTCAAAATTGATCAAGATTTGAGAAAGTTTTCATTATCTCAAGTTGCTATTATAATCATCCATCATTAATTTTGTTATGTTTTTTTTAAAATTCTAGGTTTAATCTCTTAAATGCATGATTTTATTTCATTTCTAATAAATTATATATGATTAATCTTGCACAAAGGTTGCTAGGTTTTGAAGATCTCATGTTTATCTTTTCAAAACATTTTATGATTTCAAAATTGATCAAGATTTGAGAAAGTTGTCATTATCTCAAGTTGTTATAATCTAATTTTATAAAAATGTTTCTCAACACCTAGTGAAAGGATAAAATGAATTAGCTTTCAAAGTTGGATAAAATTGAACCAAACAACCTCACATTTGCTTTGAAAGGCTGAAATTGAACAATACAAACTCATTCTTCAATTTGGTGCTTAAAATGAACTCATTATGCTCGGCAAGGTTAAAATGAATGTGTGGTTGATTTTCTTTTGTACTTTTTGTGCGTATGCTCTCCGCTTGTGCTTCGTGCGATCTTTGGTGAAGAAAAACACACAAATATACTTTTATTCTTGGAAGCTCCTATCCTCTCCCCTTGCGCCTTTTGGTAATCTTGGGTGACAAAAAGCATTTTAATCTTCACAATTTGCGCTACCTTTAGAGGGCTTGCCTCCCAACTTGTAAGAAGGTACACCTCAAACAATGCTTTCATTTCAGTCCACTATATAAATAATTGGTGAGACAAAAGTCAATAACCAGTTGGTGCAAATGTCCTATACCAATGAATGTCTCCCTTAGTATCTATGTGATATGTCAAAACCCTTAGATATTTCTAAGTGTTGGGGGGCCTCTTAATTGAGCAAATCACCGCATGTATAGGCACCAGTTTATCTCGAAAGTCCCGATTATGAAAATTTGTTAATAGTGTCTCACCATTACCTCTGAAGTGCATTTTAAAGTAGTGCATTGGAATAACACCGTTCCAAGAAGTTACTTACCATGTCTAGTTTTTTGTTGAGGCAATAAAGCAAAAAGGGAAGGGACTCTTTTGCTTAGCGTGTCAAGATGTTACATTTCCTTGACATAGCTTATTTGTCCATTCCATCTTCTTAGATTAATCATCTCTTAGGGGATGATTGTAAGCCTACTAAGAAATATGCACCTACTTGATCTAGGGTTGTAAATGCTTGTGAGTTAGTTTGATACTTTCTTGATTCTAAAACATTTTCAAACAAACATCAACAAGTTCAACAAAAATTCAAACCCTTTGGTTTAAAGCATGGATAACCTTTGAAAATATTTGATATTGATGCTTGTCCTAAGGATTTTATCCTTAGATACTTCTAAATATTTTGGTTTATATCTCAATCCATACTTTCCAAAGTTAACATACGTAACTATGCCCCTAACTTCATGATTTTCACATAATGGACTTTGTGAAATGAATGATGTTTTTGACATAGACATTTACTTAAGAAATACAAGTGTATGTGGTAAAAATAACTTCATTAATCCAAGATTAAATCAAATGAACACCCCACATTGATGTATAATCAAACTTTGACTCCCCAAAACAAGCAATTTGAGACAAGGAAAATATTGCAAAAATTGAGTTTCATTATCCAAAATCATTGAGTTCTATTGTCAAAATTATTGGATCCTATTTCCAAATTTTTTTTGAGTTCTATTTTACCAAAATCATTGAGTCCTTAAGATTTTATCACTTTAGAGGTATAACATGTTTCTCACTATCTTAGTCTTGCCAAATCAAACAAAGGTTCACTCTAGGTTAAATTTATTGGGTCAAAACATTTCATCCACCTTCATCATGTTTACATTCCATCTCACCAACAACTTTGGAAAAATTTTGGACACATCAAAACTTTGGACTTAGATAATCATCAAACCAATCCCCTAACTTAGCTACTTGGTATGTGAAATGAATCCTTTTTCATGCACCTAGTTAAGTTAGTCATCATATTTTTGAAATAGTCTATCTTGAAGCTCATGAGTCTACCTTAGGGATTTACAAATTCATTAACATCATTTATCCAAGACATCAAAACATAAAACCTTTAAGTCAAAAGTGTTGTCCAAAATTTTAGAAAGTTCATCCCCCACATCATTCATCCTTTTCATCTCCCATTCTCACCATTGCTCCAAAACAACTTAGAGGTTCACTTTTTCAACAAGATCAAAAAACAAGAAAAACATGGAATATAAACTCGATTCATACATCATGAGTGATCTAAGTCAACCAAACTATCAAAGTCTTACAATACCAATTGATTATCAAAACTCACATCTATACAGTTCACACATGGGATCATTATATCCTACAAACCTCAATGCTACAAAAAATGTGAGTATGCCCAATCTAAATTTTGGAACACCTTTCCCTATGGTAGATTTAAATCAAATTCAAAACCTATAAATCTATCAACCGAATGATCAATACACGAGTCTTCATCAAAACAACATTATCCCATCAAATCAATACATGCCAAATGTGAATATACCAAACAAAAACTTGCCAAACATGAACATATCAAATCCACACTTGGTGAACTATGGGATAGATAAGTTTTTGAATCACACCGATGTTGTTCAAAATCCAAAAAATATGTTGACAAATCAATGTACTCATCCAAATCAAGGTAACACCATAAAAAATCAAGGTTATCTAAATCAAAGCAATGTGTTTCCCAACCACAACAATGTTCAAAGCCAATCTATAATGCAAAATCTAAACATCATCCCAAATCAGAACATTGTCCAAAATCAATTTGTGCATGACCCCATACAAGTACCACAAGTGTATATTCCAAATATGCTTGACCAAAAACCAAATCAACTATATCAAGGGTATAAAAATCAAAATCAAGATCAAATTTTGCAACATAAAATTGCATCACTTACCAAAATAGTTGATTCATTGCACCAAGAAATATTTTTTCGTCCAAATCAATATACTTTTTGTCAAAATCATCAAAGCATTGATTTGTATCCACAACATCGACAACCACATTTCCAACATCAAGATATTGGATATCAACAACCACAACATCAACAACCACATATCCAACATCAAGATATTGGATATCAATAAGGAAAACATAAAAAACAAGAAATATCCCTACAATAACATGATCAATCACAACAAGATCAAACACAACAAGCACAAGCTTCACAGGATAACAACACCATCACCAAACGTGAATACACTCCTTTAGGGGGGGACCAATTGAATCAACATTAAACACGTTAGTCCATGCTAAAATTAGCAAACTTCCAGAATCATTAAATGGGGGTGAACCTAACATCAATTCCCCATGGATGATGATAATCCTTATTATGAATACCATAGTACAAAAGGTCATGAAACGTTAGATTGTATCAAAATCAAAGATCTCATCCAATAATTTATTGATCAAGGAAAAATAATTATTGAGGATAATGATCAATATTCAACCACTAATGATAGTAGTGACAATCTTTCCACCATAATTATTGAAAGTAATGATCAAGATCTATCCATCAATGAGCACCTTGAAGATGTTTCTACCACATCCACCGATCAAATCAACATACATCAAAAGTCACTTTTTAATCATGATCAAAATCCATCAACAATATCTAAAAAGGATCCATTTTAAGAAGCATTAACATCATTTGATCCTATGATTGAAAATATCTCAACCACCATTTTTTAGGAAAGAATTCAAGGTCCATTCACCAATGATCATCTTGATATTATCTCTACATCACCTAACAAGTTAGATCACATACCTGAAGAATCTATTCCAAAGAATGATCAATATCTTTCACCAAAGTCTAGAAATGGTCCTTTCCAAGACATATTGACATCCTTTGACCTCATGGTTGCAGATATTGATGTAATCCTCAGCTCAACACTTTATCCAAATCCACTCAAAGATCAAGATGATATTGAGCCACCACCCATGCATAATGAAGACATTCAAGAACCATTTGAAAACAACCTATCTTTTGAAATTAATCCATGTAAAAACATGAACCAAATCATATTAAAGATACCAAAACACCGAGTCAAGATCAAGGATCCATATCTCCAAGATACTACCATGATCTAATGGGTATTCTAAAATCCATACAATATGTCACAAATAATGATCATATACATATATCACATACTCCTCCATCTACCCATGATATGATTTCTCCTAATGGACATGTAGATGATCTTCATCCAAAACAAGAGTCCCATACTCTTTATATCATTACTAAGGAACAAGAGTTTCCTACTCTTAATATCTTTACACATGATCAAGGCATAGAAAAATCTATAGATATACAAAATTGATCATGAAGAAGACCTCTACATGGATGGTGAATCAAAAACATCCTTTAAAGAGAAAGAAAAAATGGATCATAAGGAAGACTCCTATATGGATTGTAAAGCATCAACACCTTTTCAAGAAGCATCAAAATAAGACACATCCTCCATATAGATTAAAGAAAGTGAGTATAAGGATATCAATCATTATCAAGAATCAACAAATCTAAACAATATTGAGCAACAAGGAAATGGTTTGTGAATGAAATAATCAAATCATGTCAGTAATACTCCCATAATATTGGGGGAATCTTTATCTAGTGCAAACACCATCATGGGGAGCACGAAGAGTACTTATGATGAAATAGCTACCAACACTCCAACCATTCATATCATGAATCATTTTCCATGCATCATTCCACCCTCTAATTGGGACCAACCACAAGAAAGAGGTCTATATCAAAGAAAATAGTAGATTACTGAAGAAAAAGAATCGACAAAGAAAAATGGACAAGAAAAATTCAAATGGACACCAAAGAAAAATAAATAAAAACATCCCTATCAAAATCCATTAGTCAAAGAAACTATGGGGAAAAATCAAAAAGGGAAATTCATCCATCAAAACTATCCATTTCTACAAAAGAAAGCTTCAAGAGTGACCTACAAGGTATATCAAGAAGTTGGTCCCAATCTAATCTCCATATCCACCCATCATTGCTAATCATCCAAAGTTTAGAGAATCAAAGATTCCAAACTATCAACCAATCCATCTGCATCTCGTATCTATCAACACATTCCACCATCCACTTTGACATACATGGTATCCAACTCTTGTATTGACCATGTATTAGTAGTAACTCTTTATCATAAGGACTCTAAGGGAATTCTATTGCAATGTGCACATCTAGGTAAGGTTAACTCTGATATCGACAAAGTAGATAAGAGAATCCAAGGGTTACATTCAAGTACCCATATATTAGAAAAAAAAATCCTCCAAGAAGGATATCATTGACATGTCATAATAGCAAAAAAATCTATATCAACACCAACAACATCTACATCAGCACCACTAGGTGGTTCAACATGAGCATAAACTTTCAAAAAATAAAAAACATTAAAAAATCAAGAAAATAGTCAAGAGAAAAATTGTCCTCTAGTGAAAACCACTTTGGTGGCACTTTGGACAAGTACCATGATGAAAACTTGGAAAATAGGCATCATGAGTAGAATTGAGAATCTATGTGCAACATTTTAGGTAGGAGCATCTCATCCCATCCATAAAAAAATCTCACATTCCATCCATCTTATCCATAATAAATCCAGGAACCCTTCATTATCCAATCCATTTTTTATCCAATCTAACTTATCTTGATCTTGGAATAGGCTTGATAAGGAACATTTTGACGAGAAGATGTTCCTTATCTAAATCCAAACAATCAATATCAGTTGCATCTACCTTTCACTTCAATGTCACATCAAATCATTCTGATATATTTTGTTCCAATCCTAGCTTCAAAATATTGATCTATCTTATCCAATCAATCCATCATCATCTCAAGATATATCATTTCCCAATCTTTGTGTTGTTCAACACTATTCTTGCATTATTGAGCATCCTCAAAAATGTTATCACTATCAGTAATCTATCAATCAGATCAATCAATCCTAGCTTGGATTTCAAAAAAATCCAAAGATAGATCACTGAAATCATCACATATCCATATCCAAATCGTCAAAATTGTGCAAAAATCCAAAAATCCAAAACACATCAAAATAAAAAATGTTTCCTTGTTGACTACAAGTCTTTGAGCTTGAACGTAGTCAAGGCCATCATTGATCTGCCCTTGAGACACCCTAGGCCAGTCCTTTAGCAATCCATCAAGTGTTCATATCTCATCAACAATAAGTCAAGTTAGTCGAACTGTGTGGTCTCTACGTGTATAACGTAGGAAAGGCTCATATTTGATAAGCCCCCGAGGCCCCTAGGATAGTATTTTAGGTTAGGTTCTTGGACAAAACTCAGAAAACCCAAAAACATTTGAAAACTTAGAAAATCCCAAAACATTGGAAAATTGAAAACCCAAAAACATTAGAAAACATTCAAAATACCTAAACAACATCAAATATCTTTGGGAAAACCCTAAACAGCCTCAAATAATTGAAAATAAAAACATTCACACAAACTTTATAAAAGATAAAAAATAGCCTCAAAATATTTGCAAACCGTAAAAAAATATTGAAATATTCCAAAAAACATCCAAAACCACCCATCTCATTTTGCTTGCACTTGCAATAAACTTCCATCTATAATAAATTTATCGTCACACTCACCCTTTGGTAACACAAACAAAAAAAAGTACAAAATCAGCAAAAGTAGAACTTGAACACAAAAAAGTCAAACTCTTGATCATTATCAAACATGTCAATCAAACTTTGTATCAATGACCTTTCAAACAACCAATCTACCCATCATTATCCTTACAATGCATGTCCTATGATATATATTTTCGACAATGGGAATCATTTTGGATATCACTTTGGATATTTATCCTCAACACACATCACACCCTTTGGCAAGAGATATAGATAATATTGATTGTTTGTTTTTTATATTTTCTTATGGTTTATCTTATTGACCAATTTTGAGGACCTCTCGATGATGTCTCAATGATTTAGAGAGAAAGGAATGGTGGGATCGATCATTATCTTTCATTCGTTGTGCTTGTAGGTATTCTTGTAAAATAATCTTGGCACATACTTGCTTGGTTATGTGTAGGGATGTTGTTTAGAGTAAATTGTTGACTATTACATATGCTTTGGTCCAAGATATTCTAAACTTCTAAACTACATTCCAACGAGGTTTTCATATGTCAAGGTGTGAACAAGAAATATTCTATCTGTTTTCATATTTAAATTCCATTACACTATATACAATGCCATCTTGGTTATCGATACCTTGATGCATTGTGTCTATTGTTATATCAAACATAAGGAATGATAGAGAGTTCCAATCCAGAATATGAGAAAAATCATCCATATCATCACCATATCTAATAAAATCTCAAAGAATCATAGGCTTGTTAGACTTCTGAATCAATCTCAAAATAATGGTTAATCCATCCATCTTATTCTTCTATATTTACTAATATTTCTATCCAAGTATCGAATATGTGTGATATTTCAAAATATACATGAGGCTACCCATGGCCGATGACTGTTTGTACATTATCAAATCTGTCTACATAAAAAAATGAGCTTTCCAAGAACTATTTTTCATCCTCTTCACTAGCAATCCCTCTTCCACTGGGGCACAATGGGGCATCTATATCATCTTCAACTCAACAATCTGAAAAAGTTGTAGCTCTTTGATTCAAAAGCAACCTTAAATCTCAAGCATCTCAAGCATAAGTCTGATTTTCACCTATCATGAGCTCGATCAGAACACTTTATTCTTTGATCGATCTCTCGAGGGGGAAATCAACCATCTTTTGATCATATCAATATCAAATCATTTAACAAATTTTTTTCCTAGCCTTGCTAGCAAATCTTGATCAATTTATCAAATCAATCATCATTGGGATATATCTTTCCCTATCAATCCTTGTGTTGTTCATATCTTGACAACACTATCCCTGCATTGTTGTGAATCCTCAACAATTTTATCAATCAATCAATCAGATCAATCAACTTTAGCTTGGATATCAACATCTCAAAGAGATCATTGATATCCATTTTGCATCATCATTAGCATCAAAATCAACATCAATCTTTGAACCAATGCAATGAGTGCATTGCTTCAAAGAGGGAAAAAATGTCCTAAATGATATTACACATTGACATCTGATATATCAACATTGTTTCATCCTGAATTTCATCTTCTCTTTGCTTATTTGATTAAATTAACCTAGTTATTTAATTAAATACATCATTTTCATCTATTAATCTGATTAATCTAATTAGGTTAATTCCTACCCCTTTCATGCTAACCTTTCAACTTGTTAAATTGGATAAATCAAAATATTTAATTTTAACACCCTAAGTCCTCTCATTTAAATTAAATAATCTTAATTATTTAATTAAATGTCATTTTGGTCCCTTTTCATTAAATAATTAAATAATTTAATAGATATCCTAAATTCCTCTAATTGCATAATTGAAGCTATGTTTGAATTATCAAATTACTAATTAATTCTAATCCTCCCACTTTCAAGGGAATATTCCTCCTTTGCACATTCCTCCAAAAGGGAATATTCCTTCTTGTGCATTGATTCAAATTTCTTTAACTTGCACATTCAAATTTAGTTTTGAATTAACTAAATTGCTAATTTATCTCCATCCACTTACATAGGGAATATTCCAAAGGAATATTCTCCTATTTGGCTCCAAAATTGGAATGATTTCTTTCAAACAAAATTTGTAACAAACTTTAAAAGTTGTTACAAAGTGTGTTTGTTGGAATCATTCTTAACCCTTGATCTTTTCTTGATCCATGTGATCTTTGATTCTCATCCATTGATGAGAATATTTGATCCATGTGCTCACCCTTCATTCATTTTTTACCATTTATTGATTAAATCAATTTGAGCCCTTTATTTTTTATTTGCTTTCCTATAAATAGAACACTATTTGGAGAGAAATGGATCCATATTTTGAGAGAAAAGTAATGTTGTTGAAACTCACACACATTTTCATACTCTAATTATTATCACTATCTTTGAGGGTAATTGGATTTTATCACATCCATTTGAGAGCATTTGCTTCAACATCATCCAAGATTATTTCAACAAAACAAGATTGGGAAAGGGTTGAATTCCACATCTGATGCAACACCCCAATGGGATGAGGTTTGCTGAGTTTAATTAAGATTCTTTGTGAAATTTGAGCTTTATTTCAAGTTTTAATGACTTCCTAGTTTAACTTTGTAAGAATTTCATTAGGAGTGTAACTTTATTTAGCTAATTACATTGGTTTAAATTTCTTATTACAATCATGTTTATCCTAGTTAAGATTTACATCCACAATTATATTCTTCCATCTTAACATGAATGTATGCCCTAACATCTTCTGTGTGCAAAATACCATACAGGATGTGTGAAAATGCACCATCTAGATCATCCACCAAATTTTTTTTGGTATGTCATTTGAATTTAGGGCACAGACAATCTGTAACCTTTAAAACTTGTGGTGTATACATTTTTGCATCAAATTAAAATCACTTTCTAAAACTAGGGCAAATGGAAACTATAAATAGCTTTGAATCGCTTTTTGGCTAGGGTTTTTCTTGCATTAGATCTCAATTGCTTCAATCACTCCACTTCTCTCTTTCATTGCTCTACTCTTCTCAAATACTCATTTGAAAATAATTTTTGATTAAGTGAAATCACTTATAAACCTTTTAGAAATTGACTTAGTCTCACATTAAATACTTAAATTGAAAAGATGGTAAAAACCCTAACTGTGTGCACAATCAAATTCAAATGCTCTGCAAAGTTCCACAACTAAATATTTTCTATTGGTTCTTTCTCCAATAGGTCAATCATATTGACCCACACCTCATATCCATGTGCTAAAGCATCAACACCACTTCTTTGGCAGGGGATAAATAATTTTGTATTAATGCTCCCCCTAAGCCAAAGCTTTCTTCTTAGTTTCTAGAGGAAGCACCTACACTGAATGTTGGCACAGACTTAGGCTTTGTCTCACCATCTTCCTTATTTTCCCAAATCTTGTCCATATCTTTCTTCATCTCTACTTGTAGACACATAAAAATGGCTTAGACCTGCAAACCATATTCTTCTATATCATGCTTCATCTCAACATAGTTAAAATATTTAATTATGTCCTATAGTCCAATGTCAACTATTAATTAAATAATTCATATTTATTTAATCAATTCACATCTTTATTCCTCCTAGCTATTTAAATAAATAAATTACATTTATTATTTAAATACGTCATTAATTGCTTATGTCACTTTATAATTAAATAAATTCCTAAATTTATTTAATTATTACTTCCTCATGATTATTAAATAAATAGATCTTATTTATTTAATACATTATTTTTATTTATGTCTTCTCATAATTAAATAAATTCTTATTATTTATTTAATTATTATCCTCTCCAACTTTCTTTCTAATTTTAAATAAAATCATTTATTTAAAATTACCCACTTTCTAATTTTCCTCCACAATTGAATAATCTTAATTATTAAATTGTCTTATTGATTTCTTTCTAAATTTTAATAAAAGCATTTATTTAAATTGGCAACTTCCCTCTTTCCAAGTAAATAATTTTAGATTATTATTTACTATCACATGAATTCACCATTTTGGAATTAATTTAAAATATTAATTTCAAAATAGCATTTCTCTCCACAAACTAAGTTATTTCTAAAATAACTTGATTTTCTAAATATTTTCTTCTTGTTCAATCTTTATCTTCCTGATTTTTACTAATTTCATCTCAATGTCACGTTTATTCTCTACCATTGATTTAATTTCTTAAATTAAATCTTGTCCACATATTTTGGGTTTGTTGCCCTAACCCTAATTAAGAGTTGCCTTATTGAATCTTGACTTTTGATTCTAGGGCATTCCTCAATCTCTCATCTCGTTCGTCCGTTCAAGATAGCATTTTCTATAAAATGACAATCTTGATCTCATTTTCGGGATCGATCATTTGTTTAATTTATTTTTATTATTGGCATTCTTGTCTTAGGCTTTTTTATTTAATAATTTGCATAATAGAATTAACTTTCTAGTTTGCATAGATTTATTTATAAATCCTTCAAAGGCATTTGCTTAAGGGCTAGGCATTATAGAGTTTGCTCACAAATCTGAGGGCATCCATTATCACAGTAGCAAGTTTGAGGAGGTACAATGGAACTAGTCATGGAGGATGGAAATGGGTGAGATTGTTCTAGTTTCATTCCTTTTCTTTCATATTCTCCTTTGCATTCCATTGATTGATTGATTAATATTATTGCATGCATGTTCTAACCAAGATCTATTTTGCAGGAATTATATTTAGATCATTACATTGGTGAACCCGACAATCTAACACACATCTTGCAGGTTTTCGTACGGCTTCGCATTTATTTTTTTGCAAGTACAGGTGCACGAAACGCTGCAACCGCAAGCTCATGCGGTGCAATTGCTTTGTCGAGCCGCATTTGAGCTCGCAAACGATGCATTCACCATGATGCAATGCATTTGCTAGAACCTAAACCACAAATGACATCCTGAGCCGCATCCGCCAAGCCGGATTTGACTGGTAAATTTCTTTTTTTGAATTGTAAATTGGATCCGACGTGACCACGGCCAATCTTTCTTTTTGTAGGGATTAAAATGAACCAACCCTAGGGTAGACATTTCATTTAAAATTTATCAATCCTAGGATAGGCAATTTAATTGGAAATTTATCAATCCTAGGATAGTCACCACATCTTCTATTTTGTTTGGTTAAAATGAGCCCCATTACTGTTGTGAAGCAATATCTTCACTTAGAGTAAAAAAAAATTCATTTGGGTTTAAAAATGAACAAATTTGTCTACTGTGCTTGCTTGGGTAATAGGTATATGCTCTCCCTTTTACTGGGTGATCAAAAAACCAGACTTACCCATTTTTCTTTATGCATTTTATTGCTTTATTAAATCCTTTAGAAGGCCTGTCGTAGTGGGAAAAAGTACTCACCCTACGGGAATGACCTAAGTGGGAACAACCAAAGCCAGGTTTTCCAACCCACTATAATCAAAAGTGAATTTTGGGGAAACCCATATTCAACGATAATGTGCAAGATAACCATCCCCAAAACCTTTGTTCTAAAGGTTGGGAGGTCTCCTGAGGGAGTTTTTCATTTGTTGTGTTGAACAAAAACCTTGACTAAGAACCATAGTGTAGAAGCCAACCATGTCAGTAACTAGACATTGTTTCAATCACGATGCAAGGGGAGGGAAGAATCTCCCCCCAAGACACTCACCATATAATCACCACAGATTGTTTTCTCAGGAGATTCGGTATCCACTTCCGTCACCTTGAGTACGCACCTGGAAAAGACAAAAACACGGGTGCCCTCTAGGGGGTGACATGGATGTGTGAGTCGATGTGATTTTAAGATGTGGGTTGTGATTATTATGATGACCCTTTGACTTTTAAGAGTGAGTTTGTTTGAAGTAATTTAGTTTCTATGTGTTTGCCAACTGTTTTCAAACAACCTTCAAACAAACTAAACATCAACAAATCTGGATCAAAAAAATTTTCAAATCGGCCAAACTATTTTCTGTTTTCCAGAATTTACTTCATGCGACGCAAAATCTCCGTTAAACCACAATCACCATCTTTTGAGCTGCAATTGCTTTGATGAGTTGCATTTCAAACAAACTGAGCCACATTCGCTCTACTAAGCCGTAATTGAAACACACTGAGTCGCATTTGCCCATCCTAAACCACAGTCGACTGTCATTCAAAGCATTTGCCTGATAAAACGCTGCATTTGAAATTGTGAATCGCAATTTCTTAATCCTGAGCCACATTTGCTCTCACAAACCACAATAGACTTGTCGAACCGCATTTACAATCCCAAACGCCGCATTTGCCATTCTTCCAAACACGTATCAAAATCTTGCAATGCATTTTTTTGCTTATAATGACGCATTTGATACTGCACCGCATCTGAAACCCCAAACGACACATTTGCCTGTCATTTGGAAAAATAGATTTCCTATAAAAAACCAGAGGCCAAAATTTTGCAACCCAATTTTATTGGCATCTTTTCCCAGTAGTCTCTATCGGAAACCAGCAAACACTTGTCCAATCATCCATTTTTGCACTCTAGTTTTCATCTAGCTTACAATGCGTCATCCTCATCTTCATAAGTAAGGTCTTAAGTCCTCAAAATTACACCTTTGGGATAGGAAAACTTTCCTTCCTTTGTCAAGCCATTGTCTCAAAAATACATTATCATTAGACCAAGTCAAAACAAATCAATCCTAAGTCATTTTCCTCTGGTGAGCTATTTCCAACTCATAAGTCTAGTGTAGAAATCTAACCTTATCATTTTATCATCTTGTCCTTCAAATTAGTCCTTTGACAATCCAAATCGAGATATTTGGCCAGACTTTGAGTGGTTAGAAAACCTTTCCTAAAAATCATTCAACATAAGGCATCCCCTTTTTTCACTTTGCATTATCACTTTGCATAAGTCTTAGTCTCATTCCATCCACCATCATGTCTTCAAGTTACTATGACATGTATGCTAGTCGAATTGAATTCCAATTCATTAGTAATGGACAAGCACAACTTGCTAGGGACTTCAAAATGCTATACCTCCAATGCAAGTCCAAATACACCTCAACCTCTAATCCTCCATCCATCTATCCCTCCTACCAACAATCCACAAGTCCTAGTCCTCTATCAATCTACTATCAAGGGTCCCCTAACACCATCCATAAAACTAGGTCACAACAAAATTTCATTACCCATCCTAACCTTGACAAGGGAAACCAACCATCCATCAATCCTAGTCCATCATACACTCATCCCTTCCAAGTCTCCTCGTCATATCCTAGTCTTCCATTCATGTCATATCCTAGTCCTTCATCATATCCTAATCCTCCATTCATGTCATATACTAGTCCTCCACCCACGTCATATCCTAGTCCTCCATCCACATCATATCCTTGTCAGGCAGTCATGTCCTATTCTAGCCCATCATCCCTTAACCAAGTCCAAAACTCCATGTCCTACACTAGTCCAGCATACACCAATCCATTTTAGGACACTCCATTTGGTCATGAAAACATATCTAGTCATGGTCTCCAAAGTCCCATCCCATCTCATAAACTTGAAGATACATATCAAGATCAAAGTAGACAATTCCATGACTCCATCTTTACATCCATTCAAGAAGTCCTCCTAGACAATCATGGAATACCAAATACACCTATCTTGGGTCAAAAGTTCATTCATAACCATGTCATTCAAGATGACCCTATCCTTGGTCAAGATCTTATTTCCAATCATAACATTCAAAATGCACCCATCTTTGATCAAGACACTATCTTTGACCAAGAATTCCAAAATGATCCACTCCTTGACCTCTATGCCATTCATGATCAAACACTTGAAGATGACCCTATCCAAGCTTTGAATATTGACACTTCCAAAAGTGAGACACTTGCCTCCATGGGACACATAGATGATCTACCACTAGAACAAGAGTCTTCTAGCATGGACATATTTGCAAATGATCAAGCTATAGCTGAATTCAATGGGCTCTATGACAATAACCATGAAGACAGTTTTGACATAGACTTGGAAGCACCAACGAAATCGCAGGAGTTTGACATGTCACCTAATCAGACTAAAGATAATAAAAAATCTGTCCAACATGCCAGTAAAGCTACAACATCCTATCAATTAGGATCATCTATCTTTTTTAGAGCAAGCTTTCTTATAGATGAGAAGATTTCAAGCATTAATCTCCCCAATAATGATGGATTAGAATCTTGCTTCCAAAGTAACAAGTATCCCATTGCAAACAAGATTTGTTAGAAAATGCATTATCAAGGAAAAGGATTAGGCCTACACGAGAAAGGAATCTTGGAACCCGTACAAACTCAGGCACATTACAGACATCAAGGTCTTGGCTATTCATTAGTCAGAAAATCAAATGATGTTAGTGGTCCCTCCTCAATATTGGGGGCAACTTTATCTAATACAAATGTCAAAATGGGTGTCATGAGTAGTCCTTGTCATAAGATTGTTGCTAGTACCCCTTCCCTCCACACCCCAAACCATCAATCCATCATGAATAAACCTTCCATTTGGAACCAACAAAATTCTTACAAATCTAAAATCCAAAATCACATGTCAAAGGCCATGGAATCAATCAAAAATACAAGTGGACAAATGAAGCTAAAATGGATCCCAAAACAAAATGGGTCAAGTCAAGAAAATAATGAATTAGGCAAAGAAATTTTGCCAAATCAAAAAGTCAATCAAAATGTGGAGCCACAACACAAGAGGACTCCCACCTATAATACATGTCCACCTCCGTCAAAATGGCCACCAAGCAAGACATATAAAAGTGTTGGTTCAAAACGCTATCAAAAATCCAAAATCCATCATCCATTACCCCAAGTTTGGAGAATAAAAATGGCTACATCCAAACATCCAACCAACCTGTCCACGTCCACCATCATCCGTCATAATCCTACATCCTCCTTAAAGTCCAAAAATCCCATGTCAAAAATCCGTCGCATCTCGGCAGCAACTCTCTATCATAAGGACTCTCGTGGCATTCTATCGCGATGTGCATATTCTGATAATGCCAACTCTAATATCAATAAGGATCACAATGACATCAGTTAGTGTTATGCAAGCGCTACCATCCTGACAAGGCAACTACTTTAGAAAGGTCACTATTGGCATGTCATGGCACCAGTCTCTACATTGGCATCGTCAAAGGCTTCAGCATAGTTAGTGGTCATCTAAAGCATCAAGGCTATTCGACAAAAATGCAAAAATACAAAAAAATGGAAAAATAGAAAAAAATCGTCCATTGATGAAAACCTGGCAAACAAGCATCATGGTGACATCAAAAAAATCAAAAAATGGCAAAAATAGTAAAAAGAAATGCATTCGTCCAAAAGTGAAAACCTGGCAAACAAGCGCTTTGGATAAGTACCATGATGAAAACCTAGCAAACAGGCATCATCTGTAGAATAAATCATCTATGTAACCATTGCACTTGGGGGCAAGTCATCTCATCTCCCATTCCCTTCACATGACATTTTCATCCATCCATCTTAGCCCTATCATGTCCATCCATTTTCCTACTTATTTTGATCTTGACAAAGACTAAGGCGCAAACACAAATCAGGCTTTGGAAAACTTTTGACATGTCCATCCTTTGCTCATACACTGGTCACAAAGCATCATATCAGTACCTTCATAGCCTCCATTTCACTATGCAACATCATCCTTGGAGACCATATGAGAATTCTCCTAGTCCAAGCCATCCATGCCTCCTATCTTTTACCAAAGCCATCCACAGTCCTTTTAGTATCTATCACCCATCTTGGTTTCCTTTGTCAATGGTCCTACATTCCTCTGTCATCCAATTTTAGTCCTCACCAAGCCATTTCAAATGCAACAATATGGCACCCTAGCACATTATCCAAAACATTCCTTGGCTTTGTCCTTGGCCCTACTGCAAACTTTTATCCTCTTGTCATGTCATTGTCATCTTCACGTTGTTTCGGGATGTGTCCTTCCCACGTCAAACAACGTTGTCATCATCATTGTCACCTATTCATTGGTATTCAGCTTGACTAGCAGCAAAATCATGGTTGTCCTTGGATTCATGTGTGTCGGCATCATTCACATGCATTTGTCGCAATTTTCGTAAAGCATCATAAAATCCTAAAAATTACAAAAAGTCCTGAAAAAAGTCATAAAAATTAGAAGAAGTCTTGAAAAAAGACCTAAAAATTCAGAAAGTGTCCTGAGAAAATACAAAAACATCCAAATCAATGTCAAAATCCCAAAATCAGAGTCGAAGTCAATCTTTGTCTGGTCAGTCCAATCAGTCCCGTCAGTCAATCTTTTGTCCAAGTCCGAACTACGTTGTCTCTGCGCATTTGCTACATATGCAAGATTCATCTTTGAATCCTCGAGACATTAGGTCAGTTCCTTTAGGTTTTTCCGAATAAAATCATGAGTCAAACATGGTTGTGTCAGTCAAATAAAGCAGACATAGTCGCACTTGATGCAAGACAGTCATTTGAAACGTCAACATCATACAGTCACAATTAGTTAGCTTGCCAAAGCATTGGTCAAAATGTCAATCTCGTCACTTTTTGGTCCTCTTCAAGATGTGTCCTTCTTGGATTTGGACCTTGTCAAAGTGTCATCTACCTTTTCAGAATGTGTCCTTCCTAACCTTAGGCATCATCAAACTGTCAACCTATCAAACAATTAATCTTCGACAAACAAACATTGGCAATACAATTAAATGGCTGTTAATTTTTGGTTATTTTGTCTTATATTTTTATTGAATTTTCTTTATGTCATTTTACTAGCTACCTTGAGGATGTCCCATGAAGGATTTAGAGGTGTGATGACATCTCATGACCTATTTTGTTTTCTTTGACTGTTGTCTGTGGATTGTATTGACAGAAAGACTAGGGAAAATTGGCCTCTAGTATGCGTTAGGACATTCCTTATCTGTGATCATCTGTTTTGCAAGTGGATGACCTTGCACACCTTGGTCTATGTCATACCCTGGTGTTTGTTGTCCATTTGTGTCATTTTTACCGCCCAATGATGATTCGAACAACACCTATTAAGTACCTTGGCAAATATTGAAGGATTCTAACATGCATTTCGTCTTTCGCATTAACTTGCATCTCCTTCCCCATATCGGCATCCATGTCTTCTATCTTAACATTTGTCTTTTTCTCTCTAACATTTCTTCTAGTCAGCATCATTATCATCCTTATCCATCTTTCCTATATACTTTTGTCTTTTATCTTCTTTTCTTCCCATCCATTTCGAGAGCACACTCGTATCCTCTGAACTCAATTGTCCTCTCGAGGGGGCATACCGCTACCTCCTCGTCATTCTTCCTCATCCTATTTTGCACTGGGGCATATTTTTGACTTGTTTTCTTTGCCACAATGCGACAAGCTGCATTGTGACAAAGAGGGGCAAATGTAGACACATAAAAATGGCCTAGACCCACAAACCACATTCTTCTATATCATGCTTCATCTCAACATAATTAAAATATTTAAGTATGTCCTATAGTTCAATGTAAATATTAATTAAATAATTCATATTTATTTAATTAATTCACATCTTTATTCCTCCTAGCTATTTAAATAAATAAATTATATTTATTATTTAAATACGTCATTAATTGCTTATGTCACTCTATAATTAAATAAATTCCTAAATTTATTTAATTATTACTTCCTCATGATTATTAAATAAATAGATCTTATTTATTTAATACGTCATTAATTATTTATATCTTCTCATAATTAAATAAATTCTTATTATTTATTTAATTATTATCCTCTCCAACTTTCTTTCTAATTTTAAATAAAATCATTTATTTAAAATTACCCACTTTCTAATTTTCCTCCACAATTGAATAATCTTAATTATTAAATTGTCTTATTGATTTCTTTCTAAATTTAAATAAAAGCATTTATTTAAATTGGCAACTTCCCTCTTTCCAAGTAAATAATTTTAGATTATTATTATTTACTGTCACACGAATTCACCATTTTGGAATTAATTTAGAATATTAATTTCAAAATAGCATTTCTCTCCACAAAGTAAGTTATTTCTAAAATAACTTGATTTTCTAAATATCTTCTTCTTGTTCAATCTTTATCTTCTTGTTTTTTACTAATTTCATCTCAATGTCACATTTATTCTCTACCATTGATTTAATTTCTTAAATTAAATCTTGTCCACATATTTTGTGTTTGTTGCCCTAACCCTAATTGAGAGTTGCCTTATTGAATCTTGACCTTTGATTCTAGGGCATTCCTCAATCTCTCATCTTGTTCGTCCGTTTAAGATTGCATTTTCTATAAAATGACAATCTTGATCTCATTTTTGGGATCGATCATTTGTTTAATTTATTTTTATTATTGGCATTCTCGTCTTAGGCTTTTTTATTTAATAATTTGCATAATATAATTAACTTTCTAGTTTGCATAGATTTATTTATAAATCCTTCAAAGGCATTTGCTTAAGGGCTAGGCATTATAGAGTTTGCTCACAAATCTGAGGGCATCCATTATCACAACAAGAAGCTTGAGGAGGTACAATGAAACTAGTCATGTAGGAGAGAAATGGGTGAGACTGTTCTAGTTTCATTCCTTTTCTTTCATATTATCCTTTGCATTCCATTGATTGATTGATTAATATTATTGCATGCATGTTCTAACCAAGATCTATTTTGTGGGAAATATATTTAGATCATTACAGTACTAGATCAACCTTTTTCACTAGATTATTCTTCTTTACATTCTTACTTCTGCAAAATTTAGAGATATGTTTAGGTCTACTACAATTGTAACATATGATATTCTTTTGAACAAGCTTACTTCCATTTATTCTAGATCTGTATTGATTAGCTTTATTCCAAAATCCATTGCATGCATAATAATAGCCATTAAAATATTGAAACCTCATACCATTGTTATAGTCATTCATCATTTGGCCATTAGCCTTATGACCGAATCTTTTGAATGTAAAGCACTAAACATTCGGATTCATTATGCTTCTACATTCCATAGCCTTATGTCCAAATTTATTGCAAGAATAACATAAACCATTAAAATATGGGTACCTTTGTGCATTTGGTTATCTGATAGGTGGTCTCTTGAAGTCTCTCCTTTTCTTTCAGACCTGTTTTCCATTGCTCTTCTTGTCCTTAGTTTTATTTTCAAGTAGATTTGGAGTTTGATCTATCTTAAGCATTCACCTTTCTCAAACCCTAATACTTATTTGTCTTTAGATCCTTTCTAGTTTGCAATCATTTCATTGAGCTTTGTAGAACTCATCTTGAATTTTTCTTCATGACTCTTTTCTTTTTCAAGATTTGATCTCAGATTCACAACTTCTTCAAGTTTTGAGCATTCTTCATATTTTCTTTTCATCTTAGCATTCAAGCATTCTTCAACTTGCACCTTCAAACTGGTAACTGTTTCATTTTCTTTCTTCAACTACTCACTAACCTCCTTATGTCTATCCCTAAACTTCTTGATTTGTTCTATCAACTCTCTGATACATTCATTTGCTTCTTTAAAAATTTCCTTCAAATCTTTTTTTCTCACTTTCAATCCTTTCTAGATCTTCAAGGGCTATTTTGAGTTCTCCATTCATGTCAACCATGCACTCTTCTTTTGTAAACCCAACAACAAGTATCTCTTCTAGAGGAGTAGAAAATATTCTAACAACCATGTGTTCAACCTCCCTGATCTTCCCCAAGCAATTAAGCTTCTTCTAATGAACCAAGTTTTGATACTTGTTATGCCCTGCATAACCATCCCATTTTTGCTTGTCTTTGTGTCTTTTCCTTCTTGTTTCCCTTTCTTTTGGTTCCCTTTGTTTTTGGTCCCGAGGGTTATTTTCCTATTTTCCCTGTTCGTTTTGTTTTCTTTTCATTGGGATCGAGTTTTGGGTTAGAACACGAACTTTTTCCTTAAAAGGTTCAAGTTCATGTTTCTTCTTCGATCCCCAATTTTTTATTCCTCTTTTATTTTTTTGGGATCGGGTTTCGGGTTGGAACATGAAATTTTTCCTCAAAATGTTCAAGTTCATGTTTGTTCTCTGATCCTAATTTCTAATTCCTCCTTTATTTTTTGGGATCGGGTTTTGGGTTGGAACATGAACTTTTGCCTCAAAAAGTTCAAGTTCATGATTCTTTCGCAAACCTGATTGTTTAGTCATTTATTTTCTTTCATTTTTGTTTGATTGTTTAAGTCTGTCTTTGTTCTCATCTCATTGTGTCATTTTTGTGTCATCTATCCTGTCTTAGAGTTAGAAAAATACAAAAAAAAAATTAAAATCTAAAAAATAAAAAATATATTTAAAATAAAATAAAATGGATCAAATAAAATAAATCTTTTTAAATGAAATGAATAAAGTTTTAAATCTAAATGATTTAAAAATGCAGAAAGATTTAATGTTTAAAAGTTAAAATAAAGAAATCTTTTAAATTTAAATTTAAAAGATTAGAAATTCAAAAATCATAAAAATTTAAAAAAACTTTAAAAAGAAATAAAAAATTAAATAAACAAAAAGTTTAAATAATTTCAAAACTTTGACAAATAAAGGTTTCATCGTGATTTCGGATCCTTATGGAACATTGGAACAATAAAATACAAAATGTTCCATTCTCAAGTCTAAACTCGAACCTAACCCCGAAATTTTTAAGGAAGTAAAATACAAAAATATGAAAAAGGGATATTTTCAGATGTCGGGTCCTGAAAGGAACTATGCATATACATAGTTAAAGGTGTTGCTGCATTTTTGATCTTCGCCCCCTCTGACCACTATTTGTAGTTGCATGAAAATGGGAACTTTAGAAAACGATAAGCATCGACACAACAAAGATTGTAGGATCTCCACAAAATGAATTTGCTAAATTATCAAGCAAGGCAAATGACAAGTTCAAGGTTGATTTTCCACCGCCCCTACCAGCACTTTTCTCTACCTAGAGAAAAGGGAACTATCAAATAAAATGCAGAAATATAAGGGTGCGACTCTTAAAGACAAGGCATATAAACCATTTAAAATAAAGTCCCTCAATGAAACATCATCTCATGGAGACTTGACCACAAGTATAATGCATAGAAGAAAATCCAAAATTTTCAAGCTTTGCTAGCATCTTTCTTACCCTCGCTAATGGAAGAGCATCAAATTTGCCTTCGCATTATCCCTAACAAAAATGTATACAAAATGGGAAAGAAGATAAAGTGTGGGTTGTGCAAGCAATGTTTGCGAGATATGCAAAAAATATGTTTTATAAAAGGCTTTTGAAACTTTCAAGCAAATTTTATTTTGGAAGTATAGATAAAGTATCCAAAATCCATCAAAGCACAACTAAAGAAGACTTAATCGGATTGTGGAGTTGTTGTGACCCTAGTGAAGTTTGTTGGATTTGTAAATGTTGTTTATCTTTCTTACCATAGTAGAAGAATTCATACTTAAATCTGGTTTAAGTTATACTCTGGAATAGTATTTGTCTTATTAGTTGTTTGATTTGATGTTCTTCAAGAGAATAAAATAAAGTTTTATCTTTTCTTTAGTTCAAATTGTAATGGATGATCTACAATATGCTAATTATTTCCGCACTATGAATGAATGTAACCGTGTATTGGTTATAGGTTGATTTATTCTATAGTTTAATTTTGGAATTCCTTAATGAATAACAGGTCTGGTTAATTAGATGAATCAACATTCCTCTCTTTCTTGCATCACTGACCTATCTTTTGATTTTCTTTATCTTTCAACTAGAGTAGGTTAGATAGGAGTTCGATCTTATAGCAACCAAAAATCTTAATAACCAATAGGCCCCTTGAATATTATAGTCATATTAATCGACGCTCAAAAAAATAATAACATTGTGACCCAACACCTAGGACCTTGGGACGTGTTTTA
Source organism: Sequoiadendron giganteum (assembly GCA_007115665.2). Lineage (NCBI taxonomy): Eukaryota > Viridiplantae > Streptophyta > Pinopsida > Cupressales > Cupressaceae > Sequoiadendron > Sequoiadendron giganteum. The sequence goes on along the minus strand of CM021110.1, from coordinate 159,064,534 downwards.
TTTAATGATCATTCACTTATTTTAGGACAGGTAAGGTGATTGCATCTTACCCGCATGTTGTTGTGTCAATTTGGCCATCAAAAAAATTGGTGCTAGAAGGAGGGCCACTTGAGCAGTTTTAGTTTGTTGCATGTTAGAGTGGGTTGGATCTTAGGAAAACCTAACTTTGATGGGCAACCCTTTGTGTATTCTTGGCATTATTCATGAAATTATTGATCACATTCATGATACGCTTCCTTTATTTTTTCCTATGAATGGACAAAAAGCTTCTAAACATGTCAATATTTGTAGGGATTTACTTTTTTTTTTGTAGATCCAGCATGAGGATACCATTTGTTAATTATTCATCAAAACACCAAGATACAACATGGCAATGGTATGTTAATCTTCCACTGAATTCTATTTGTTCATGGATAGAGCTAGAGATATTATTCATGGATCAGTTTGAACCTTATGCATGTGCACCAAACCCATCATTTGAATTTGTAGCTATGAAAAGGATACCATTCGAATTTGCATATATGAAAAGGATACCACGAGAGTCAATTTACCAATTGAATCACATGTTCTTGTTTATGTATCAAGAAGTCAAAGCTTTAAATCCGGTTATTAATGATCATGTCTTAATAGAACATTATTATTTGGGTTTGAATCCTTCATTTGTAGAAAAAATTAAATGTTGTGGTGAGGTTGCATCCCTACATGATGTATTGAACAAATATCTCTTATTGGCACAATCTAGACATGACATGAGAAACTTGAGTAACCAAAATCAGGTTTATAATCCCCTTGTGCTTGCAAGTTTCCATCCTTTGTAGCCTTACACTAGTTTTACCCACCATCCCTATTGAGATGCAATAATTTTCACCAAGTAGTTACAACCTTCCTAATCTTTCAAACACCACGTTTTCCAACACTTCAAATCAATTCAATCCCACACAAGAACGATTGGAGAATCTAGCTTTGACAAAGCCAACCACAAATGCAATTAAACCACCTTCCAATGAAATTTTTGTGACTTTTGTTGGTGTTTTACTACAACCCAAGTGGAATTCCTGAGAGATTCTATGAACTTGCCACATTTAATAATAAAAGTCTAGGAAGCGGTTGACCAACTCGATGAGAAAAGCGATAATGCTAGTTCTCCTATGCTTCGGGCTCTATAAGACCCAGGGGGGTATTCCCTAAAATGTGCTCTTCAAATACAACTTAAACAATTTCAACTGCACATTTATGAACAAAAGATAGATTCCCCATCCACACTAAATGGATGAAAACCTTCAAGAAATTGGCTATTCCTCAAAAAGGCTCGAGTCCAATTAGCAGAGAATTGCAAACACAACTAAAATAGGTTGATAGGAAATATTTGGATAAAATGTTCTAAAGTCAAAACATAAGACATAAAAACATAACTATGATCAGAATACTAGCGCCATATCCTAAAGCACAGAGTCAAATGAGAAAACTGAACTACAAGGCAAATTTCATCTTAGACAATTGTGATCTATATGAATTGTATTACAATCCACATATTTGTATTGAAGTCTATCACTACTTTATGAATCCAATTGCTAGCTTGCATGAAATTACACATTAACTAAAGCATTTAACTAATCCTTTGAACCAGAGCCATCGTTAAAACGTAATTCATAGTAAAGAACAATGAAGATCAATGAAAACAATCTTGGACTAATATTTCATTAATAATTCACACAAGATATCACAACAGGAGAGAAAACAGACTCAATATATTTTCATATTCAATAGAAACATGCCTAAGAACCCCATAATTGATCAAGTTATTTTATCTAACTCAAAACCTTAAGACAAGGACTTACATTCATACTCTCTGTATCACAAAAATCTTCTTTCTCAAATCTCAGATTTAATAGCAGACCCTGTACCACGACTGTGAATTCCCTTTTATAAAACAAGAGAGCAAAACAAGCTTCAGGCTGAAGGGTACACATGTCCATTTTTCATTGGACCGCTAATTCCCAATTCAGTTACATTTGCATCATGTGATTAGAGGGAAAAGGAATAAGACAAGAATAATCCTTAGTTGCTATGGAGGAAGATAAACTGCCTTTCAAAGGGAAACTCATTCATACCAAAGGCATCTTTAACCGTTGTAACACTTTATTCCACCTCATCAACTTGTACTTGAAGTCAAGAGAAGAATGCACCTTTTCAAATGTAACTTTTGAGGCCAAACTTGTATTATACATGACCAAGTCGCATTTCTCAACCTTAGTACTCATATTTGAAACTCATTAGTGAACACCTTTTTCCATAATTCAAAATCTTCCTCAAATGACCACTTAAAAGCAATAACCTGATTAATCTTATCTCGATAGGGTGCATAATTTACCATTACTGACGTGGCCTCCTTATCAAATTCTTCTAAAAAACTAATAACAAATGATAGTTTCTCAAGTGTATTCTCCATCATACCAATGTCAACATTTCCGCATAGCTCATGTGTCTGAGCTAGCATTATATTAGCCTTTTGATCTTTCCAAACCTGCAAAGGTTTTACCTCGTCATGACTATGCAAAATTTTCGGTAATGGAGTTAAGTTCATTCCATCATATTTGGCCTTTAACTCTTTCATCTTTAATTCCATAGGGGCAACATACCCTTGAATGTTTTTCTCCACAACTCCTTTGACAAATTGATAAGTTGATATAACCATAGGATATTTATCCTCGTGTTGTTTTGCTCCCACTACCATGAATGTCAGTTTCACAATTATGGGGCTCCATCTATCCAACAATGGGGTGGCCAACTCTCTATCTATAGGGAACATCTTAAGTGCTTGCAACATCAGAGCATAACTTGTATGAACACTATTTAATTTTCCTTGGACCCTCCTATTTAAGTGTCTCAACACAGTGTCCACAATCACCGAATTGCTCTTCCCCGTTGATTCCCGGATTTGTTGCACCATCTCCTTATACTCCTCAATTTGAAAAATTAATTTCTCCCTAGAGAGTCCTCATCCCGGGCTATTAGCCCTTTCAACTATAATAGGCACCTATCCCATATTATATAGAACAATAGCTAAGGCCTCTCCTTGTGAAGAGGATTAAAGCTGCTCCATTGGCGGGTTAGAGATAGTGCGGCTAGAGCTAGCCTGCCCTTCAATGTCTCCATTTGTTGCTTTAGTAATTCCAACTCAGTTTATAGCTCTGCCACCTTTTGTTGACTCTTATTATATTCAATAATAATTTCTTTGTGTTGGCCTCTCAAAGTATCTCGATCCTTGGTCAAATCCTCAATAGTTGCCCTAGTCAACTTGGCAAAATTCACTACCATCTTTGTAGCCTCCAATGTTGGGGTATCAACAACTCTTCTTACAACAAGGTGACCATTGAAATTAGATGGTTATGTGACTATTGGATTCCTAGATCTAGTGGACAAAGACCAGAATGCCAAACCATCCCACTCCTCACTAAAGGCTGACCCTTTAAGCGCCAATGTAGCTTCTTCATCGGTTGCAAGAAGTGGCCTATTGGCCCTTCTTATTGTATCGAACACCACAACATCAACAATATCCCATTCAGGAAGTAACAGTACTCCACTCTTCTATACCATTGCTCGGCCTTGCTCTGGTGTTATTTCTTTGAATCTTTCCTTCATCTGCAACCTGACATTAGACTGAATTACTTGTTCTAGGAGCTGAGGGTGCAAAAAAATTTCTTGAGCCACCTTCTCAGCATATAATGAAACATGTTCCCTCCATAGAAAATCCTTAAAAGGATTGGTCTTGATAAAAGAGTCATCCATCATGAACTCTCTGGAGGCTTCCATCCTCAGGTCATCATTGTTGGTTATCCCCCTTATTTCATCTTTTCTTAGCCTTAAAACAATGGCTCCAGAACTTGATGAAATGTCCTATGGAAAATATGGCATTCCCTGATGCATTTCATTAGGAGTAACAATGATCTCTTCGTCCTCCTCATCATCATATTCAACCACCTTTGTTCTTTCAATTTTTTGTCTCTTTGGCGATGATGGACATGTTTGGTCAAAAATCCTTAGAGGGGAATCCAGATCAACAATATTTGGTAATAACTACCCTTAAGATGATGGTACAACGCCCTTAGCAACTTCATCCCTACTTCCCCTTTTCCTAGAAAAAACCTTGATCTTCTTTAGGGGCCGATAAGTAGGTCGTTCCTCCAACCTTACTTCAAGGTATTCCTCAATAGTTTGTGACTTTCCCCTTTCTTCCACAACCCATTCGTCCTTGAAAATACCCACCAAACTTTCAAAATTGTCAATGGCATACATAGCCTTGTTCAACTCACCATTGATATTTGGTATGGGATTACAAGCAGGTATCTTTTCTTGCTTCTTCTTCACCATCTTGGTAAAGGCAATATACTTTGTCTTTCTCTCTTCTTGTATCTCTAAATAAAAAATGTTCCTGATAATGTCCTCAGGAAAATAGAAATTGTGGATGAACGTTCCAGCCCGGTGCTTGGCCTTCATTTGAGAAATCAAACCATTAGGGTCATGATTCCTAGGGTGTACATTCTTTAATCCATAAGGTCTAAGCAATGTGTAGAAATCCTTCCATCCTCTCTTTTCCATAACAAAATCAGCAAACATCGTATACTTAGGAAACAAAAATCCCTTCTTTTGTTCTACCAAAAAATGTATATCATGAGCACACCCCAACTATCTCATGATTTCTAAAAACCCAATTCTCAGAGGCACATCCCTGGGTAAAACATATGGGTTGATATCAGTGCCATATACTCTAAAAAAAATTATATTATGATAAGGGATAATATCTCCCCAATTATGTGTCAAATTTAATTCAAGCCTTCTTTCCATTGGCCTCAAGAAATCATGACTCTCCTTAGGAATCCTGGGTGGATTATGAACCAAAACTCCTCTCAACTTGGACCCAAAGACATTATGGAACGTTACATAATCAAATTTATAATCATGCATATCAAGGATCCTGGTCCAATATTGGAAAAGCATGTCGACATTATCATCCCTCTTCTTCAATTCCATATCCTACCCAAACACTGTCTGGCCCCTATACAAAAACATGTGCATCAATAAGGAAAACCACCTGAAACCAACCCAAGTCTTTCCTTCCTTAAGGGCCACCAGACACCCATGAATTTTTTCTCCCAAGTAAATGGAAAAATCATATACCACATCAAAACCTAGATTTTGGAGATTTACAACCATGTACATGATATCAGTAGGTAGAGTGGTCTTCAAACTAATCCCTAGAACCTGGCACAAGGCACAAAATGTCTTCCTGAAATAGTTAGAACAGTAATTCACAGGAAAAGGTTTTGGTTCATTTTTACCAATCACTATCTTCTTCTTATTCTTTCCTCTTCTCGAGGTTCCCAAATGTGGTATCAATAGAGATGTTCTGAACAAACCCTTAGTATTTCTATATTTTTCTCTAAAAACCTCAAGATCGATAGTAACCATATCTTGACTCCATTCATGCAGACCAAAATCTTTGTAATTTCCTCCTTGGTTATCTTTATCGTTTCTATGCCAGAATGTGTTCTAACGACTCGAGATACATGGTCATACCTTGCAGCAACATCTTTCAAAAAATCTACATCCAAATAGACATTAGGGACCACCAGCTTACCAAGATCCAACCTCCAAGGGTTACACAGAGGAATACACAAATTCCTGTTCCCAAACCAATTTGAGAACAACTGCCATCCAGTATACGGTAGGTCAACGTCTCGAATCGCACATTGTTTATCAGTTAACCCTTCTAGGAGTAAGGGCCCATAAAAAAAAGCCTTTCCCTCAAGCTTTTTATTGTAGAGGGTTTTAATAAGTCTATAATATCATGGGAAAAGGACCTAGTAGAGGTTTCAGAGTTAGAGCTTTGGGCCTTGGGTGCCATTTACACAAGACAGAGAATAGTTCGAGCTAGGGTTTTGAAGTGTCAAACAATTATAGCTTACACCCTATAGCCTTAGAATAAATCCTTCACAATTCAAGAAGCTACAACAATTATCAGGACAAGCTTTAAAACATTTTAAAGAAAATTAACCCAAACAATCCTTCAGGAACAAAACAAAATGCGGTCGATAATTGTTCTCACCATAAGACCTTTTGAAAACACAGGGTATGGTATATGTGTTACTTACGGTTTCACCTGCAGAATATCAATGGCAGTGAGGCTGAATTTTCACATAGATGACTCACTTCACTTGGTACCAGGAAATTATTCTTTAGCATGGAAATACGCATGAAAATAGCAATTCACTGATCTTTTAGCATTTAATTATGAGAGCACAGTCCTAACTCAACCATTACTATTCACTCACAGAAGATAAAACAACTATAGTACAACACCAAACTATTTCAAATGTCAGTTGTTGATCCAAATCAATGCAAGCCAGAAAGAATGACTTAGATCAAGTCAAGAGTCGTTTGAGAATGCCATGTTTGTTCACCAAACCTTGAGTGAATATAAATTCACCTACAGGACACCACCTTAGCATGAACAGGTCCCACCTTGATCATCTCTCATATGACATCGGCGTCCATGCTTCAACAATTTGCACACCTCACAACATTATTGAAACTGGTGTTTTAATTGCGCAAGGTCAACAAGGAACGACCAAGATATGTTGCTAAATTTTTTTTGTCAACATCAGTGTCCTTCATCGATCAGCGAACAAGGACTGGGCCCCATGATCGCAGGCGACAGATGGTAGCATCTCGCATACCTCACAAAATTATTGTGACATCATCAAAAACCTTGTGAGGCAAGTGGGGAATGATCAGGATGTGAATCATTCTATTCAGTGGTTATGAAACCTACACATGCGAAAAAGTTATTCGTAAAAAAAAGGACTGACTAGGTGGATGGGGAAATGACCCTCAAGGTCAAAAATTTTAGAGATTAGTCTAAAACTTTAGTCGTTTATCAACCCGACACTAAGGAAAATAAAACACAATTGGAATGCAAAAGACCGAGAGGGTAGGTAAAGAGGGGCCGGTAATGCAACAACCAAAAAGGGTTCAGACCATACTTATGCAACCAGCCACCTACAATAACAAGTCAATGCTTGAATAGAACAACCATGACTAGGATTTATGGTAAAACCCCAAAACCCAAAACCAAACCAATTAGAGCCAAGGACATTGTAACAACAAACTCATGGTGGGAAAAATTTAAAAGCTCCACCACTGGCTCCGATTGGGGATGTATGCCCCCTGCAGGCATAGCAAGATTCCAAAATCTTTGGAGAGTAGACCAGGCATAGAGAGAACCAAAACCAGGGAATTGTTCAGACAAGACAAGCAGATAAAGCAAAAAAAAAAACAAACACACCTATATACACTACTTATAGGACTGTACATCGTACATGGAAAAAGAGCTATTTCAAGAGAAATAGTATTTCAAGAACTATCCATGTACTGGCAGTTCCAGAACTTCACTTATGAGTGACTGCAAGAAATATGAATCCTCCCCATGTGTGTCCATAATTATATATGGGCCTAGCCATAGGGGATCAAAATTTCCATGTTTACCTTTATCCTCTGATCTTGCATTCCAAAGCAACACCATCACTCCCACATCAAAATTTCTTTCAATTTCCTTCTTATCATAGAGGTGCTTCACTTGAAGCTACAATTTTTCATTTCTCTTGTGAGCCTCTCTTCTAGTTTCATCCAATTGATTCAATTCTTCCATTATGTGTTGCATTTCATCACACACATCATCATCATATTCTTGGACAAACTCGTACATCTTCAACAAATTGTTTTGCAGTATACGTGATTCCATCCCATAAAAAAGGTTAAAAGGAAAATGACCAATTGCCTTCTTGACAGTTGTTCTGTTAGCCCATAGTGCTAATTTCAATTTTGAATCCAAAGCCTTCTTATTTTTCTCGATCATACACTTGATAATCTTCATTAGGCTCTTATTTCTAGACTCTACCACTCCATTTCCTTGTGGGTGATATGAAGAAGAGTATGAAACAATTATACCATATTGACTACAAAAATCAACAAATTCCTCAGATCTGAAGCACATTGCATTATCTGAAAAAATTCTTTCAGGTACCTCAAATCTACTTAAGATATTATTAGTCAAAAAATCAATGACTACTTTACTTGTGGCCCTTCTGGTTGGGATTGCTTCAATCCATTTAGTAAAATAGTCGGTTGCCACCAATATCCATGCATTTCCTCCATTAGATTTTTCAGATATTTCTCCTATGAAGTGAATGCCCCATTGCTGGAAAGGAGCTGAAATAGACACTGGTCTCAGTGGCAAATTACCAAAAAAATTCAACTTCCCAACAAACCTCTAACAAGCGTCACATCTTTTGACATACCTATGAGCATCTTTGAATACAGTAGGCCACCAAAAACCCACTCTTAAAATCTTGTGAGTCGTTGTATTAGCCATGTAATGGCCTCCAAAATATCCTATGTGCATTTCTACTAGTAGATCCTCAGTTTGATCTCCATCCACACATCTAAGTATAATATCTTCAAGGTTCCTGCATCGAAGCTCACCATCAATAATGACATACCTAATTGCTCATAATTCAAGGGTTCTTTTCTCATTAAGTGGCATACCTTCAAGACACTGCATTGTCTATAGATACTCAACAATCCTCCTATACCAGCCATAAGTTTGCATATCATAGATAGGTGCAATATTCTTTTGTTCTATCTGGTTTATTTGATTAGTCTCCAAATTGGCTTCATCCATTAGTTTGGATAAACCCTGACCCCTTATGAGCTTGGTGATTTGTATATCAATATTAAATTCCTGGATCCTATTTATCCATCTACACCGCCTTCCTGTAGTCTCTTGTTGGTGAAGATATCCTTAACTACAACTATTGGTACATATGCGAAAACAACTGCTCCCATCAAGTAAGGCTTGAAATTCTTAACCTCTTTTACCAAAGCATACATCTTCTTCTCTACTATATCATACTTTAATTCCGCAGCCTGCAATGATTTACTAAAAAATGCAATTGGTTGCTCAAAACCATCATTGTTTTTCTACAATAAAACCCCAGCTATAGTGTGAAAAGTAGTAAAAGCAAACAACCGAAAAGTTTTTGAGTAATCAGGTGACTTAAGAATAGGGGCCTTCTTGATAGCATCTTTAATAGCTTGAAAATATTTGGAAGGCTCCCTTGTCCATATTATCTTTTCTCCCTTTTTCAACATCTTAGAAATTGGGCGGATAGTCTCAGCAAAATTTGTGACAAACCTCCTTAGAAAATTTATCTGCCCAAAGAAAGATCGAATACCTTTTACATTTTTTTGTTGTGTGATCTTATCAATAGCTGCCACTCTTTCTGGATCAATTTGAACCCCATCCTTTGAAACAATATGGCCTAGCATCTTTCCTTCTTTTACCCTGAATGCACACTTCCTAGGGTTCAGAGATATCCCATATTCCAGAGCTCTAATAAAAATATTTTCTAAATGAGAACAATGATCATCCTCATTCTTGCTATGGGTAGTAAGATCATCTTGGTAAATTGCAAGGAATAGGTCAATAAAATCTGCAAAGGCTACATCCATAGCCCTTTGAAAAGTTGCACCAACATTTATTAGTCCAAATGGAATTCTTACATAAACGTATGTTCCCCATGGTGTGGTAAAAGAATTCTTGAATTGCTCAAACTCCTTGACCATTACTTGGTTATAACCAGAAAATCCATCCATCATGGAGAGCAGTTCACACCCTGTGACCTTTTGCAGCATAGCTTCCATATTAGGCAATGGGTAATTATCTTTCAAGGAAGCAACATTCAATTTTCTAAAATCAACACACAACCTAATGTCCCCATTTTTATTTCTTAAAAGAACCAAGTTAGAGACCCAAGATGAGTGCCTAATTGGTTTAATGATTCCTACATCCCTTAATTTAGCAAGCTTTTCCTGCATTTTGGGTTGTAAGGTAGGGTTAATTGGTATTTGTTTCTGCCAGAATGGCTTCATATCAGGTTTTAATGGAATTTCAGGCTAGAAAAATCCTCCCTATATGCTTTGAGGTCTTCATATGACTAAGTGAAAACATGTCTATATTTTCTAAGTAGGGTAATCAACATGTTTCTAACATGTGGCTTCATTTTCTTTCCGATATAAACCTTCTTAGGAGCACTGTTCGTTCCTAAGTTTATTTCTTCTAAATCTTCCTTATGAGGGGGTGCTTGCTTGGTATTTGACATATCAGGACCATCAAAAGCCATTTTAAGTGCAACCAAACCTCGAGGAATGGTATTTGTTTTGAGCTGAATTACCTCATTCCCGAATAGCATTTCTTTCCCATCAATCTCAGTTACAAACGAGCCAAAATCAATTTCCTGGCTCTCATATTGACCAACACAATGCAAAAATTTCAAAATATCCGTGTCATCATCAAATACCTGCTAGTTGCAATGGGTATTGTAGGCCTGGTTTGTATTTCTATTTGTGAGATGCCACCAAAAGTGACATCATCAAGTTTAACAGCTATGTTGGCTAATAAGTCAGCCCTAGCATTTTGTCCTCTCTCGACCCATTCAATACCAAAAGCATCAAAGGCCTCAATGGTATCCCACACTACATTTATGTATTGACTAAGTCTTTTATCTTTAGCTGCAAAGCGGGATCTAATTTGGGAAACAACCAACTCAAATTCTCCCAATACTTTTAATGCCTTAATACCATGCTTTGAAGCTATCTTCAGACCAAGTATAAGAGCCTCATACTCAGCAGAATTGTTGGTACAAGAAAATTGCAACAAGAAAGAATACTTGAATGTTTTACCTTGAGGGGAAGTGAAGAAGATTCCTACTCCTAAGCCATCTCTGGAACATGCTCCATCAAAATGCATTATCCATAAGTCATCTTCTGATGATATCATTAGCACTTCTTTATCAATAGGTGCTAGCTGGATTTCTTCTTCTATTTTATCTTCCTCAACACGGAATTTTTCCAAATTTGTTTCCACAAAGTTGATTCTGATAGGCTGTAGTAGTTCCTCCATATTTTTAATCATATGAGGGGCTCTATTTTCCCTATTTACTTTAACATCTCTTTGCTCAATAGAGAATGTAGAAAAAGATAAATCACATTGTATTCTCCCACCCATTGAAGAACTCCAAAGCTGAGATAACAACATGCCATAAGTAAGTGGGATATCCACCACTCTGACACTCATGTGTAACTCCTTCTTAGGGAATGCTGCCAATCTGTATGGAACATCATTTACAATCCCTATGACAAGCACTTCCCTAGAATCCATTGCATAACATTTACCATATGTACTATATATTTTTAAACCCATTGCATGCATTATCTTTACTGGCATCACGTTGTTAGAAGCTCCTGAGTCAATCATACAATTTGTCAACATTTTTCCATCAATAATCAAGCTCAAGAAAAATGGATTGACATGGTTGGGGTTAGCTATAATAGTAGTTCCTAGATATATTTGAGGGCTATCTGTGGTAACTTATTCCAAAAAAAATTTATTTTCTTGATCCTTTTTTGAGTTGATCTTATCAGAGACCACCTTACCCCTTTTACTTGTAGGAATGCTATTAATGAGTGCAACAATTTTATCCTTATGTTCATCTATTCGCATCATTTATAAAAATGGAACAGTAACCCTGACTTGAGAAAGTACTTGAAACATATATATTGCAGTGTATTTTGGTAATTTAGGAAAATTTGTGTCTTCAGAAATTACCTTTTCTTTTCCCTTGGGAGTTTCATCATCATGAGGGTGCTGATTACTGACCTTGATATTTTGGGAGATAGCTTCACCCTTTATCTTGATCTTATCCACTTTCTTTTCCCATATCTTGGGCTCCCTAATTTCCTTAGGCTTTGAATCCACATTTTTAGCCTCCAAATTGATATTTGTTCTAGCTGCATCTTTCTCCTTTACAAACAGACTACAAGGCTTACCTGAATCACCTAGAACAGTTTAGTTTCTCAATTTTATGTTGTTCCTCACCTAGCGACTGTATATTTTTCAATTTCCTCATCAGAGGGTCTTCTCAAAACAATATTATCTATCTCCAATTCATTTACAAAGCAATCATCATTGTCTCCTTCATTTGAAAACACTTGTTGGCAATGTACATCATTCTGTTATCTTTGGATATCAACATCTTTGCCACATGGCTCATCATCTGAGGAGTAATCCTCATAGGCCAAATCAGCTGGTCCTAGTAATACATTAGTCATTGTATCCTGATCATGGGGAGATTGAGCATCTCTCGGGTCATCCTGAGATTCCACCATTGATTGTGCTACTGCACATTGTTGCGAAGAATGTGGCATCCCACACACTTCACACCATGGTAAATTTTCTGTTACATTTAGAGAATGCTTTTGTAAGGGATCAAGTGGAACTTGATTATTTCTCTGATTTCCTTGTATGGGCTTCCCATTATTCCAGTTAGTGTTGTAAGGATAATCCTGCAACCTGGGAGGCCTTTCATTTCTTTGAAAATGAGGCTTGCCATTTTTTGCTTGCTTTTGTAGTAGGTGGAGGACCTGATCTATCTTCTCATCAACAACCGTGGGTTTACTAACCTTCTCGGTTTGGTTCCTTGTGCCTTTAGGAGCTTTGGGATCTTCCCTTCTCCCCACTTTTCCAAAAGCTCTTCTGTTATTTTCAATATTTACCGCCATCTTATATGCCTTTCTCAAATTCTAAGGTCTTTATCTCTTAGTAGATAGCACATTTTAGCATCATAGGCATTACAATATACAACTAGGCACACACTTTCGTTAGGCCTTAAGTATGTAGGAACTCTTGTCATAGCTTTCTGGAAGCGAGCATTAAACTCAGTAACGAGTTCATTATATCCCTTGGTAATATTATTGAAATCATTCAATTTAAACCTTGGGTCAGTTTGATCCCTATAATGTTCCATGAAGACTTTGCAAAAAACATCTCTGGAATCAATACTAGCATCCGATAACCCTCTATACCAATCTCTAGCATCTTCAACCAATGACTGCATGAAATATTTCATTGCTACATCATCATCCCATAACTCAAAATCTTCAACAAAACCTTGGAAATCTTTTAGATGATCTTCCCTACTAAAAGCATTATTACCAGTGAATTTTGGGAGATGTTTACGTGCATTATCTGGGACTGGATTCGGGTACCCCCGAATGTTTCCAAAGAACAGTTTTTTGTATCTATCAACATGGGGTGCTCCCCCACCACGTTCATTTCTAGGGGTTCTTTGTTGCTCAACATCCTTCTTATCACCCCCCTCTTTATCTTTCCCACTACTACCATGCTTTCTATTTTTGGCAGTGCTTCCTTCTTCATCCTTTGAGTAGGAACTAACATTTTTGTGACCACCTCCACCTCCATGACCTTGGTTACCGCCACCACCCCCTTTAGGGATTTTCTTTTCAGAATTATTACTTAGTGACTCATTTTCACTCTGCCCTGAATGAGAGGCTTCAGGGGTAGGTGTAGACAACTTTAGGAAAACTATTTTTCTTGCCATTTCAGCATTAGCAGCTTCTATCTCCACCTTTCTCAGATCAGCCTACAACTGATCATTTATTAATTGCAATCTTAGGAGTTCAAGGTTTTGGGGGAAATCTAATGGTCTGGAATAAGTTTTGACCCCTTTTTCAGTAACATTATTTGTTTCAACATTAGTATCAACATGGCTCTTTTAATTGAAAGAACCATGGGAAATTTTCTTGGAGTGATCAATAGGGGCTTTCCCATGATCCATAAAGGTTGCCTTCTTAGACCCAGCAAATGGGTCAGAGGTTTTAGTAGCCAAGATAGAAGAGGTATATGTAGTAGTGGCAGAGGTTCACATAGAAATTGTTGCTTTAGGCACCTCACGAGCCCTTTAAGCAGTTGCCTTAGCTACCGTTTCCTCAAAGGATTTTCTCTTAGCCACTTCTTCTCTCATCTTTTCAACTTTCTTTTTCTGGGCATTTCTTTTGAGTTGCTTGGACCAAAATCTTTCCAAATTATCTTTTCTTATCTCGTCCTTAATGTCCTCTACCTCTTGCAACCTCTTTTCTTCTTCAATCAAGGTTTGCATATCCCTATCTAAATTTGTTTCATTTTTGAGGATATCTCCTTCCTCACTTGGAGCAGGAGTATAATAAGGTTGTTCTACCTGATCTTCATCTTGAAGAAAAGGCACTTCCTCATTCAAAGAATCCCCTTGTGGTTTGAAATTTTGTCCAGTGAAAACAAATATAGCACCAGGTGTTGTGGCTTCTGGGAACTGTTTATCCTATTCCCAGAAACCCCATCATTCTTCCTCTCTAGACATATCATTTTCAACCTCACAATTCATTTCAATAGGAAAGCTACCATGATCCATATTAGATATAACAACTTATGAGGAATCTCCACATTTACCTCAACATTTAATGTAGGAGAAGAAACAATAGGAGATGAAATAGACTTACTTGGAGTATCATTTACTTTCACCCATCTTTTATCCTGTCTAGGTTCGAGCTCTAGCATTGGCTTCCGATTATTTTTTGCGTAGCTTCTAGTCTTCTTCATGGCTTTCGGTGCACAACGACCTTCCTTTGTACGTTGCTTTTGGTACTTTATATGAATATTAGTGTTCGAGATATCAGACTCGCCACCCAAAATGCTGGGAATTATGAAGTGATTTCACTTTTGTTTAGCACTTGTGACTTTGGATAAGATCCTAAACATTACCCGACACACTGAAAAATAACATACGAAAACTAGACGCATGTGCTAGACATGACAAATATACTCACAATTTATAATAATTATTTTTTCCAGTAATGAAGAATATCGTGACAAATGACTCTGACTATACCAGATTTGCTCTAGAGAATTTGAATTTGATAGGTCCCCAGCAGAGTCACCATTTTGTTGGTTTTTTTTACTACAACACAAGGGACTTCCCGAGAGCTTCTATGAACTTGTCGCGTTCAATAATAAAAGTCTAGGAAGCGGTTGGCCAACTCAATGAGAAAAGTGATAATGCTAGTTCGCCTACACTTCGGGCTCTATAAGACCCAAGGGGTATTCCCTAAAATGTGCTCTTCAAATACAACTTAAACAATTTCAACTGGACATTTATGAACAATAGATAGATTCCCCATCCGAGCGCAAAAAGGATGAAAACCTTCAAGAAATTGGCTATTCCTCGAAAAGGCTCGAGTCCAATTAGCAGAGAGTTGCAAACACAACTAAAATAGGTTGCTAGGAAATATTTGGATAAAATGTTCTAAAGTCAAAATATAAGACATGAGAAACATAACTATGATTAGAATACTAGTGCCATATCCTAAAGCACGGAGTCAAATGAGAAAACTGAACTATAGGGAAAATTTCATCTTAGACAATTATGATCTATATGAATTGCATTACAATCCACATAATTGTACCGAAGTCTATTACTACTTTATGAATCTAGTTGCTAGCTTGCATGAACTTACACATTAACTAAAGCATTTAACCGATCCTTTGAACCAGAGCCATCATGAAAACATAATTCAACGTAAAGAGCAATGAAAATCAATGAAAACAATCTTGGACTAATATTTCATTAATAATTCACTCAAGATATCGAAATAGGAGAGAAACAGACTCAAGAGATTTTCATATTCAATACAAACATGCCTAAGAACCCCATAATTGACCAAGTTCTTTTATCTAACTCAAAACCTTAAGAAAAGGACTTACATTCATACTCTTTGTATCATAAAACTCTTCTTTCTCAAATCTCACATTTAACAGCAGACCCTGTACCACGGCCAAAAATTCCCTTTTATAAAACAATGAGAAAAACAAGCTTCAAGCCGAAGGGTACACATGTCCATTTTTCATTGGGCCGCTAATTCCCAATTTAGTTACATTTGCATCATGTGATTAGAGGGAAAAGGTATAAGACAAGAATAATCATTAGTTGCTATGGAGGAAGAGAAACCGCCTACCAAAGGGCAAGTAGTTCATACCAAAGGCATCTTTAACCATTATAACACTTTATTCCACCTCAATATCTTGTACCTGAAGTCAAGAGAAGAATGCATATTTTCAAATGTAACTTTTGAGGCCAAACCTGTATTATACATGACTAAGTCACATTTGTCAACCTTAGTACTCATATTTCAAACTCATCGGTGAACACCTTTTTCCACAATTCTAAATCTTCCTTTGATGGCCACTTAAAAGCAATAACCTGATTATTCTTATCTCAATAGGGTGCATACTTTACCATTATTGTCGTGGCCTCCTTATCAAAGTATTCTAAGAAATTAATGAAAAATGATAGTTTCTCAAGTGCATTCTCCAACATACCAATGTCAGCATTTCTAAATATCTCATGTGTCTGAGCTATCATTATATTATCCATTTGATCTTTCCAAATCTGCAAAGGTTTTACCTCGTCGTGACTATGCAGAATTTGTGGTAATGGAGTTAAGTTCATTCCATCGTATTTGGCCTTTAACTCTTTGATCTTTAATTCCATAGGGGCAACATACCCCTGAAACTTTTTCTCCACAACTCCTTTGACAAATTGATAAGTTGATATAACCATAGGATATTTATCCCCATGTTGTTTTTCTCCCACTGCCATGAATGTCAGTTTCTCAATTCTGGGGCTCCATTTGTCCAGCAATGGGGTGGCCAAATCTCTATCTCTAGGGAACATCTTAAGTGCTTGCAACATCAGAGCATAACTTGTATGAACACTATCTAATTTTCCCTTGACCCTCCTATTTAAGTGTCTCAACACAGTGTCCACAATCACCGAATTTCTCTTCCCCGCTAATTCCCAGATTTGTTGCACCATCTCCTTATACTCCTCAACTTGAAAAATTAATTTCTCCCTAGAGAGTCCTCCTCCTGGGCTATTAGCCCTTTCAACTGTAATAGGCACCTGTCCCATATTAAATGGAACAATAGCTAAGGACTATCTTTGTGAAGAGGGTTGAGGATGCTCCACTGGTGGGTCAAAGATAGTGCAGCTAGAGCTAGCCTGCCCTTGAGACTTCAATGTCTCCATTTGCTGCTTTAGTAATGCCAACTCAGTTTATAGCTCTGCCACCTTTTTTGGACTCTTATTATATTCAATAATAATGTCATTGTATTGGCCTCTCAAAGTATCTCGATCCTTGGTCAAATCCTCAATAGTTGCCCTAGTGAACTTGGCAACATTCACTACCATATTTGTAGCCTCCAATGTCGGGGTATCAACAACTCTTCTTACAATAAGGTGACCACTAAAATCATATGGTTATGTGACTACTGGCTTCCTAGATCCAGTGGACAAAGACCAGATTGCCAAAGCATCCCACTCCTCACTAAAGGCTTACCCTTTAAACGCCAATGCAAATTCTTCATTGGTTGCAAGAAGTGGCCTATTGACCCTTATTATTGTATCGAACACCACAACATCAGCAATATCCCATTCAGGAAGTAATAGTACTCCACTCTTCTGTACCAATGCTCGACCTTGCTCTGGTGTTATTTCTTTGAATCTTTCCTTCATCTGCAACCTGACATTAGATTGAATTACTTGTTCTAGGAGCTCAAGGTGAAAAATTCTTTCTTGAGCCACATTCTCAGCATATAATGAAACATGTGCCCTCAATAAAAAATCCTTAAAAGCATTGGTCTTGATAAAAGAGTCATCCATCATGAACTCTCTGCATGCTTCCATCCTCAGGTCATCATTGTTGGTTATCCCCCTTATTTCATCTTTTCCCAACCTTAAAACAATGACCCCAGAACTTGATGAAATGTCCTATGGAAAATATGGAATACCTTGATGCATTTCATCAGGAGTGACAATGATATCTTCGTCCTCATCATAATCATATTCAACCACCTTTGTTCTTTCAATTTTTTGTCTCTTTGGTGATGATGGACATGTTTGGTCAGAAAGCCTCAAAGGGGAATCCAGATCAACAATATTTGGCAATGACTACTCTGAAGATGATGGTACAACGCCCTTAGCAACTTCTTCAGCCCTACTTCCCCTTTTCCAAGAAAAAACCTTGATCTTCTTTGGGGGCTGATAAGTAGGTCTTTCCTCCAACCTTACTTTAGGGTATTCCTCAATAGTTTGTGACTTTCCCCTTTCTTCCACAACCCATTCATCCTTCAAAATACCCACCAAACTTTCAAAATTGTCAATGGCATACATAGCCCTGTTCAACTCACCATTGATATTTGGTATGGGATTAAAAGCAAGTATCTTTTCTTTCTTCTTCTTCACCATCTTGGTAAAGGCAATATACTTTTCCTTCTCTCTTCTTGTATCTCTAAAATTTTCTTGATAATGACCTCAGGAAAATAGAAATTGTGGACAAAAGTTCCAGTCTGGTGCTTGGCCTTCATTTGATAAATAAAACCCTCAGGGTCATGATTCCTAGGGCGTACATTCTTTAATCCATAAGGTCTAAGAAATTTGTATAAATCCATCCATCCTCCCTTTGCCATAACAAAATTAGGAAACGTTGTATACTCAGGAAAGAAAGATCCCTTCTTTTGTTCTATTGACAAATGTATATCCAGAGCACACCCCAACTATCTCATGGTTTCTAAGAACCCAATTCTTAGAGGCACATCCCTGGGTAAAACATATGGGTTGATATTAGTGCCATATACTCTAAAAATTGTTGTATTATGATAAGGGATAATATCTCCCTAATTATGTGTCAAATTTAATTCAGGCCTTCTTTCCATTGGCCTCAAGAAATCATGAATCTGCTTAGGAATCCTGGGTGGATTATGAACCAGAGCTCCTCTCAACTTGGACCCAAAGACATTATGGAATGTTGCATAATCAAATTTATAATCATGCATATCAAGGATCCTGGTTCAATATTGGATAGGCATGTCAACATTATCCTCCCTCTTCTTCAATTCCATATCCTGACCAAACACTACCTGACCCTTATACAAAAACATGTGCATCAATAGGGAAAACCACCTAAAACTAACCCAAGTCTTTCCTTCCTTAAGGGCCACCAGACACCCATGCACTTCTTCTACCAAGTAAGTGGAAAAATCATATACCACATTAAAACCTGGATGTTGGAGATTTACAACCATGTAAATGATATCAGTAGGTAGAGTGGTCTTCACACTAATCCCTAGAACCTGGCACAAGGCACAAGGTGTCTTCCTGAAATAGTTAGAAAATTAATGCATAGGAAAAGGTTCTGGTTCATTTTTACCAATCACTACCTAATTCTTATTCTTTCCTCTTCCCGAGGTTGCTAGATGAGGTATCAACAGAGATGTTATGAACAAACCCTTAGTGTTTCTGTATTCTTCTTTGAAAACCTCAAGATCGATAGTAACCATATCCTGACTCCATTCATGCAGACAAAAATCTTTGTAATTTCCTCCCTGGTTATCTTTACCATTTCTATGCCAGAATGTGTTCTGATGACTCTGGTTATAGGGTCATACCTTGCAGCAACATCTTTCAACAAATATACATCCAAATAGACATTAGGGACCACCAACTTACCAAGATCCAACCTCCAATTCTTGTTCCCAAACCAATTTGAGAACAACTGCCATCCAGTATATGGTAGCTTAGCATCCTGAATCACACATTATTTATTAGTTAACCCTTACAGGAGTAAGGGCCCATAAAACAAAGCCTTTCCCTCAAGCTTTTTGCTGGTAGAGGGTTTTAATAAGTCTATAATATCCTGGGAAAAGGACCTAGTAGAGGTTTTAGAGCCAGAGCTTCGAGCCTTGGGTGCCATTTACATAAGACAAAGAATAGTTCGAGCTAGGGTTTTGAAGTGTCAAACAATTATAGCTTACACCCTATAGCCTTAGAAAAAATGCTTCACAATTCAAGAAGCTACAACAATTATCAGGACAAGCTTTAAAACATTTTAAAGAAAATTAACCCAAACAATCCTTCAGGAACAAAACAAAATGCAGTCGATAATTGTTCTCAAACAACCATAAGACCTTTTGAAAACAAAGGATATGGTATATTTGTTACTTAAGGTTTCACCTATAGAATATTAATGGAAGTCAGGCTGAATTTTCATGAAGATGGCTCGCTTCACTTGGTACCAGGAAATTATTCTTTAGCATAGAAATATGCACAAAAATAGCAATTAACTGATCTTTTAGCGTTTAATTATGAGAGCACAGTCCAAACTCAACCATTACTATTCACTCGCACAAGATAAAATGACTATAGTACAACACCAGCCTATTTCAAATGCCAATCGTTGATCCAAATCAATGTAAGCCATAAAGAACGACTCAGATCAAGTCAAAAGTGGTTTTAAAATGCCACGTTTGTTCACCAAACCTCAGGTGAATAGAAATTAACCTATAGGATACCACCTCAGCATGAATTAGTCCCACCTTGATCATCTCTCATATGACATTGGTGTCCACGCATCAACAATTCGCACACCTCATAGCATTATTGAAATTGGTATTTTAATTGTGCGAGATCAGCGAGGAACAACCATGATGTGTTGCTAAAAAACAATTGTCAACATCGGTGTTCTTCATCGATCAGCAAACAAGGACTGGGCCCCACAATCACATGTGACAGATGGCAGCATCTCGCATACCTCACAGCATTATTGTGACGTCATCGAAAACCTTGTGAGGCCAGTGGGGAATAGTCAGGATGCGAATCATTCCATCTGATGGTTATGAAACCTGCACATGCGAAAAATTTATTCATAAAAAAAAAGGAATGACTAGGTGGATGGGGAAATGACCCTCGAGGCCAAAAATTATAGAGATTAGTCTAAAACTTTAGTCATTTATCAACCCGACACTAACGAAAATAAAACACAGTCGGAACGCAAAAGACTGAGAGGGCAGGTAAAGAGGGGCCGGTAATGCAACGACCAAAAAGGGTTCAAACCATACTTATGCGAACTACCACCTATAATAACAAGTCAACGATCGAATAGAACAGCCACAACCAAGAAACATATAACAAAAATCTCAAGTTAGAGTTTGATCTAGTTGAAAATGCTAATATAAGTAGCAATAGTAAAGAAGATGAGGTATCAATACAATACTATTGTCATAAGAAATCAACAAGAAAAGAGTCTCCTTCCAATGCGTTGAACAATTCTTCTGAGCAAGATGCACAACAAGGTGATCGATGGACAAAAGAGTATGGTTTTTGTTGGGTAGATATACCACATGCAAAAAATCTATTAAATGATAAATTGAAGGAGTCATCAGAAGTTGCTCAATTTGGTGGATGTAGGATACATTGGATGGATCAACACTCTGAGATTGATTGCCATGTTTTCCTTGGATGGATGAGTTTGTACTTGAAGCGGTTGATCCTTGTTGAAGAGATACTTCTAGGATATCCTTAGGATAGTCCTCCATTTAATAACAAAGATGAAGCAATTAGAACACATGAAAGTGATAATGACTCCATCTGAAATGATGAGAGTAACCATGAGAGGATATTTATCTCCTCCCCATCAATCGATGATCTCGAACCTTGCATTAAAATTTACTCTACGACTAACAAAGTTTATTTACCTTATATAGATGTAATAGATGTGGAAAATGAATTTACTAATACATTCATAGATTCTTGCATGATGGTGGATAAGGAGGGAACACCTACTAACGAGTTAACACAAGGAAATGACTCTGTTGTTTTGAATGGTGAACACATGGAAATAGAAAGCAACATAGTTTCAGGTGAAATTGCAAATGGATCTAATGGTGAAGGCCAAGGAAAAATTCCAAGTGGAATCTTTGAAAGAGGAAGTTCAAGATGATCTACAGACCCGTCAACTGCTTCCAGATGGTCAACTCGGTAAGGCTTACACATGTCAAGAAAATGGATTTGGTCTCAATGCTAATGAAAATACTAACATGGATGAGTTTAGTGTTTTATTGCAGCAAGGAATGTATGATGAGATCCAATTGGATGAGGAAAAAGAGGGTCAATAAGATGACCAAGAGGTTGCTCCAAAAAATTGAATCACTTCAACATGACAAAGAGAACTAAATGGGGAAGTATTTTCTTGGTTTTGATTCTATTCATTCAAATGAGTTGTTTGAAGAAAACCCTCATTTATCATGCATTAATGAATTTGAATTTAGCAGTGGTAAGCTTGATGCCAACTTGCACATTCTTGTTGATGATACGCAGGTATATGAACTAAGGAAATATTTTCCTAGCTTTGATTCTATGCATTCAAATGGGATGTTTGAAGAAAATCCTTGTTCACCATGTATTAGTATTTATCGCACTAATGGTGATGAACTGGATGTTGATTCTCAGGCTCTCATTGGTGACATATTTGAAGAGAATGCTGGAAGAAATGCTTCATATCAAAAGGAAAAGGGTTCACAAACTTCACCAGTTGATAATAGAGATGTTTTTCTACTCAATCCATCCAAGGAGATTGAGGGAATCTAGGAATTTATGTCCAAGTGGAATGCATAAATGTTGGTACATTGGTATTCTAGTTGCATAATGAACCTCACTTTAGGTGATCCATGTAGGGTCCTTCCTTTTGGTTCCCCTTCTGAGGTAAGTTGCTTTAATTTTTGGTCAGATGGGGAGACTTCCATGATGAGTAAGGAAAATTTTGAACAAATTGTTGTAAAGGTTGATGAATGTAAGGATTTAACTAGTGATACATGTACTTTAGGAGAAATGATTGAACTTGATAGTCCCTGTGAAACCAAACACACTAGTTTGTTGTTTGAAACTAGTGTTGATAATGATAAGGATATGCATGAAATTTTTTAACCTTATTTTGACATCTTGAATGATAATGATATACCACTAGCGAATGCCATTTATTTTGATATGCATGTACCATAGCAGAATGGAATGGTGTTTCATGAGTTGAGGCCTCAAGAAGAGAAAACAATCCAACCTATGCACACATTGGCAGTTGGAGATCTTCTAAATCAGGTGGTGTATTTTCATCATCCTTTGTATTATGATGATTTTTAGTTTGAATATGATGCTAAGGATAGTAAGAAATTTCTATGGGTAAATCATGACAAGGATACAAACCCACAACTCTTAGTTTTTTGAGTTTTTTTATCATCAAAATCAATTTATTCTGCATAAAATTTACATTTTTGAGTATAAAGATGAGCTTTCTAGGCTTAGAACCTTCCCTAGTAAGTTAAGGCTTCCTCATATAATGAAAAATCAGTCAAATAGAGGTCTAAATTTTTGTTGTTTTATGTTTTTAGGGCTTAGTGTAGAGTTAGTTTAGGATTAGGATTAGTTAGGCACTAGTTTTAGATTAGTTGGTTTTCTATTTTTTTGTTTTCTTTCGTTGGTTTTCTATTGTTTTAGGTTTCGTTCCTTTTGTTTTTCTTTTCCTTTTTGTTCATTTATTTTTGGTTTTCATTTTTGGGTTTTCTCTTTTTCTTTTGTTTTCAGTCTTTGGTTGTTATGTTTGTAGGTTCTTGTTCTCATTTTTTTTTTTGGTTTCGCTGGTTTGTTGTGTCTTCATTCTCATTTCGTGTTGCTCCCTCTTTCCTTGCCCTTTCTTTTTATTCCTCTAGGAGTTCCTATCATTGATAGTGGAAATTGAGTTGTTGTATGCAAGTCATGTCGAAGAGTGAAGGTGTTGGGAGTCTATTGTCTATATTTTCAAACACTTCATTAGTCATCTACCTTGAAAATTTTAGTTTACCTTCATCCATTCCAAACTCGGGAATGTTAGCATGGATTAAGACTTGGTGCATTATAAAGTTTATGGGAGTCAATGAAATTCTAACATGCTATACACATCTTAAGAAATCCATCAGTAAGTTTACATCGGGTGGGGTAGCTTTGTTCCAAGTGAAAAATCTAAAGGGTTACATTCCTTTCACCTTGTCCACAGTGGTTCTCAACCTGCTACTTAAGCTTCATTTCTTGAGGATTGAGGGAAAATAAGAAAATATACTTCAAAAGAATCAACATCTAAGAAAAAAAGAAAAAAAAAAAGATTAGAAAAAGAAAATTTGAAAATGAACTCAATCAACAAGGGTAATTTAAGTATCTCTATCGAGGCTATGGACACCTAACTAGCAGTAGATAAATTATTAGGGAGAACCAGAGGTATCTCTACCAGGACTATAGACACCTAGCTGGCAGTAGAGCTATGCCCAAGATATCATTGCATGTTAGAAATGTAACTCAAAACTACATAGCTTGGATAGAGTCTATTCAATGTCGATCATGGCAACGCTTATGGAAGGGAATGAATCATTTGCACACAAATAGATTTTAGTTTCACCTTGGATCTTTGTGGTGTCCTAGTTTTAATTATGTTTGCACTTCTTCTAGGTTACATTGAATGAGTGTAAACCATAGATTTTGGGCACTTGGAGGGTTGTGTGTCAAAATGTTTAGAGAATTTTCCTAGCCAAGTCGCCATTTGTTATGCTTTGCATAACCATCCCATTTTTCGCTTGATCAAAATGGGTCCCCTTTTTCCTTTCCTTTATGTCTTTTCCTTCTTGTTTCCCTTTGTTTTTGGTCCCGAGGGTTGTTTTCCTTTTTACCTTCTTCATTTTGTTTTGTTCTTGTCAGGATCAAGTTTCGGGTTGGACATGAACTTTTGCCTCAAAAGGTTCAAGTTCATGTTTCTTCTCCGATCCCAATTTTCGATTCCTCTTTTTGTTTTTCAGGATTAGGTTCGAGTTGGAACACAAAATTTTGGCTCAAAAGGTTCAAGTTCATGTTTCTTCTTCGATCCTGATTTCTAATTCCTCTTTTAGTTTTCTAGATCAGGTTTTGGGTTGGAACATGAACTTTTACCTCAAAAAGTTCAAGTTCATGATTCTTCCCCAAACCCAATCGTTGTGTCGTTTGTTTTCTTCTTTTTTCTCATTTGATTGTTTTCGTCCATCTTCATTCTTGTCTTGTCGTTTCATTTTCACGTCATCTGTCCTATCTTAGAGTTAGAAAAATACAAAAAAAAAAATCCAAAAAAAAAGAAAATTTAAAATAAAATGGATCAAATAAAATGAATCTTTTTAAATGAAATGAATAAATTTTTAAATCTAAATGATTTAAAATTCAAAAAATTTAATGTTTAAAAGTTAAAATAAATAAATCTTTTTATTGTAAAAAGTTTAAATAAAAATCTTTAAATTTAAATTTAAAAGATTAGAAATTAAAAAAAACATAAAAAGTAAAAAACTTTAAAAAGAAATATATATATATTTTTAAAGTTAAAAAAAATTAAAAACTTTGAAAATTAAAAAAAACAAATAAAGGTTCTCTCGGGATTTCAGATCTCGACGGAACATTGGAACAATAAAATGCAAAATGTTCCATTCCCAAGTCTAAACTCGAACCCGACCTCGAAATTGTTAAGGAAGTAAAATATGAAAATATGAAAAGGAACTGTGCACATCCATAGTTTCCTATCTCCACCCCTGCCAAACACTATTTGCAGTTGCACGAAAATGGGAAATTTAGAACACGGTAAGCATCAACACAACAAAGATTGTAGGATCTCCACAAAATGAATTTTTTAAATTCTCAAGCAAGGCAAATGGCAAGTTCAAGGATGATTTTCTATTGCCCCTACTAGCACTTCTCTCTGCCTGTGCAGAAAAAGGGAACTTTGAAATACAATGCAAAAATATAAGAAGGGTGTGACTCTTAAAGATAGAGAGAAGTTCCCTTTTTCCCAACTTATGTATGTAGGATGTGATTTTTTCCCAACTTGGTTTCATGGATGATTTTGAATACCTCAATCAGGATAATGTGATTGAATTGGTTGGATTTAGTGTCATTGATGTAGGAAAAAGAGTGCACCAATATGCCTGTATAAAAGAGACCAATCTGACAAAAACAATCACTTTATCAGGCAAGAGAAGTTTCTAGTTAAAAGATCCCAAATGAAAGTTGGAAAACACATAAGACAAGATATAAATGTCATATGGAAAGCCATTGGAAGTAATGCATAATGAGTTAGGGAAATTCTAAATGAGCCTGGGACAATTTTAAATTGTGAAGAGAAGCATGCTTCAATCAAGTTTGAGCCTGATTCAAATGATATATTTCATGATCTGTTAAAATAAAATCAATAGGTATATTGAACATTTGAATCTGAACCTTAACTAAAGCATTCACTTGAGGCTTCTGTGTTGGATATCAAACAGTTAGGTGGAGAGTTAAAAGTTCCATTGCCTTGAATTCCATCATGGAACTATCAAATATGAGTCTGATTTGAAGCATGTTCCTAAGACTTCCTCGATGGATATTGATTAGGCAGATTCAAATTTACCAAAATTCCAGCATTCAGAACCAAGTTCTATTGAAAAATATTTATGTATATAAGGTGATAAGGGCTTTTCTTCTACAAATTGGCCTCCTTATAATAATAAAAAATGAGGTTAGAGACATCATTCCCACCATTGAGGAACCTTATTCAGAGGATGAGCCACTTTTTACCTTTATAGAATTGTTGGGGTGTGAGAATGATCAAGTGGAAGATCTTGTTGATCTCTCTCAAGGTATTGTTGGGAGTTGGTCTGATGGTTTGTCTACACACAATGAGTTAAATATGGATTCTCAGCACATTGGAGTTGGAACTAATGGGCACAAATTTTTTGGGGCCATGATCTTATCAAATGCTTCACACTCTCAACTAGAAAATAAATCTCAACAAGAAGAGGAGATAAAAACTTTGAAGGAGTTACTCCATAAAATCGAAAAGGATCTTAAGTCAGTAGAACAGTGAATGCATGATTTCAAGTTCCAATCCATTTTTCATTTCCGCACCCAACAAACTAAGTTGATATTCTGAGATTAATTTGCAAATATGGAAATGCTCCCAATTTCATGAATTTTAATTAAAATTAAAATTGATTAATTTCTAAATGTTGATTTACTTATATTTGCAAATTAATTATGAATCAATTGATTGATTGTACGTTCATGGTGATGTGCGGGAAATTTTGTGTTCAAAGAGAAAACAACATTATAAATCCATACATAAGATTATCTTTAGTGTTATTTTTTTTTTAAATAACATTAATTTTAAAAGGGGATGTCATTGTTATTTCAATTATGGGATTAAAAGTTTATCATACACATTTAATTGAAATATTTTGGAAATTTAATTAATTTTCAAAATTAATTGAATTTTATTAATTAATTAATCTTGTAGATTAATTAATTCACTTTTAATGTGTTGTAGGTGTTTTGGGAATGGAAGGATAAAATCTTTAAGCTGATTTACACAACACATGCGAAAGGGGAGATTTTTCTAAATAGATCATCAAACTGGAAGCGAACTGAATGTTTCATGCAGTAGTTTCTAGAAAAAGACGTTGATTCTCATCTTGCAAAGGAGTGAACTCAGAGTTAAAATGGAAACTACAACTTTTAAACTAAATTCAACCAAAGTCAACAAGAGCTAAAAATACAAAGTTGCCTCGGTGGAGTGATTGAATGCATGCAAAATATTCTCTTGCATGTCATGTTTTAGCAGGAAGAATGTAATTGTGGAGCTATTTATTGTCAAATCAAGCTCATTTGAAGGGGTTAGATAGGTATAGGATTAGGGAAATAAGTTAGATAGTTGCAAGTTAGAGAGTTAGAGCGTTGATTAGAGTTTAGCAATAGAGTAGATGGTAGATTTTTCTTGTATTCTTAGCATAGCTGAGGTAATTTGAAGATATTGGTTTCCGTACACCGATGAAGCTTGTTGGATTTTTAAAAAAAAAATTATCTATCTTACCATAGTAGAAGCAACCAAAGTTAAACTTGCTTTAAGTTATACTTTGGAATGTGGTGCAAGAGCACCTTTGATGTAATTTTGGGTTATATTGTAAAACTTTGGTTTTTGATTTGTTTTATCTTTATTGATTTAAATAAGGTCATTTATGACCATTTGGGATCATTTGGATTCATTTTGGTGTATTTAGGGTCTTTTGGTCAAAAGTTGCTCAAAAGGTTGTCAAGCAACTTGTCAAAAAGTGTCGTTTAGGTGTTTTGTTAACAAAATAATCAAAAGGTGGTTGAAAATAGTTGGTTTTGGTTGTAAATTTATAAGTAAACCCTCCAAAACTCGAATTGGGGGGTTGGAGACATTTTTTTTAGAGGTTGATGAATGAAAACCTCCATTTTGTGTGCATTTTCTAATTTTTACTTTGTTTCGGGTTGAAGTTGTGAATTATATGGCCTGGTATGGCCTCATATCAATGAATATAATATATGGATGGAAATATATTTGTTTCTAGGTTAAAATTATTTTTGTCTCATTGAATTTTATTGAGTTTTGTGGGAGATATGATTATTTTGGTGAGACTGCCCTATTCTAACAATGTTTTCCAGAATTTACAGTCCGAAAAAAGTTATGGTATGGATTTTACAGTAAATATTTTGATCTGAAACCAATTGAATTTTTTTTCCATGTGAATCTACTTTCATTTGATTCAAGTCTCATCAAATTTCATTAATATTTGAATAAGTTATGACCATTTTCGTGAGGGCAGGTCTGAACCCTCCCTAGGGTTTGCAGTTTTGGGGAAAATGCAATAACTTTCTTTTCCACCATTGGATCTTCATAAAAATTCAAAGAAAAAAGTCTATAAGTATGTTATCTTAAATCTCACTAAAGCGATTGACTTTATTATTTGTTTTGTGAAAGTTATTAATGACAGTTCGTTGCATTGAATTGTGGGCTGCCATGACAATGTTTTCAATGTGATATAGAAAGCACTTAATCATTGTTTGAGATGAATCGGTTTATGAAAGTTGTCAATTGAATCAATTTTGTTGCATTTTTTTCATTTTTGGTGATGGATAATTGTTTCAGTTGTGTCAATTTTTGCTAACTAAAGGTTTCTCTACATCAGAATGATTTATGTATTATTAGCTATTTGATTTGATGTTCTTCAAGCGAATACAATAAAGTTTTATCTTTTCTTCAGTTTGAATTGTAATGGATAATCTAAAATATGCTAATGATTTATGCACTATGAATGAATGCAACTGTGTATTGGTTATAGGTTGATTTATTCTACAGTTTAATTTAAGAATTACTTGATGAATAATAGGTTTGGTTAACTAGATGAATCAACATTCCTCTCTTTCTTGCATCCTCGATCTATCTTTTTCTTTTATTTATCTTTTAGTTAGTGTAGGTTTAGATAGGATTTCAATCTTGCAGCAACCAAAAATCTTAATAACTAATAGACCCCTTGAATATTATAGTCATATTAACCGCTTAGAAAATAGTAGCGTTGTGACCCAACACCCAGGACCTTGGGAAGTGTTTGATTTAATGATCATTCACTTCTTTCAGAGAGTTAAGGTGATTGCATCTTACTTGCTGATGAGTGTGAAATGTGTCCTTATTTCTACCTTTTATTTACCCTTTACCCTTTCATTTTTATAGGATATTTTGCTATTCCTATCACTATTTGTTAATGAAGTAAGGATATTTAATAAAATACAAACAAAAGATAAAAACTTGTAAATGTATCAAAACCTTCAATTATTTACTAATTACCTTCGTGACTATGGTAGTAGGGGTAATTAGGCGGATGGTGCGTGGGAGTAAGAGGAGCATCGAAGGAATGAAGAAAAGGTTGTTTATGTCATGTGTCGCTTTTGATTAAGTTTGGTCTAAGTTGTTAATTTGTTTTGGAACAATATTAAAGTCTATAATCTATTTCTAAGTAGTTTCTATATGGAAAAAGGTTGAAAATCAAATAGTGAGAAAAGAAAGAAAAGATGTATCATTGTAATACAGTTTGGAGATTGTATTATGACTGTGATAGGATTTTCCTCAAGCTGCATCGAGATTAGAAAATGCATGGAATTCTGAAGAGTCAATTTTGACTCTTGAAAATTCTATGTTTTGTCTGTCAAGAGGCACTTGACAGAAATCAAGTGAAACAAAGAGATCCTTTGTACTATTGTACATTCTATTGAATATCAAGAAAGGGGTT
Organism: Sequoiadendron giganteum; assembly: GCA_007115665.2. Lineage (NCBI taxonomy): Eukaryota > Viridiplantae > Streptophyta > Pinopsida > Cupressales > Cupressaceae > Sequoiadendron > Sequoiadendron giganteum. The sequence goes on along the minus strand of CM021110.1, from coordinate 159,034,593 downwards.
GGTGCTCCTTGAGATTGGTGTCTCTAAACAGAGGGGTTGGTGCTCCTTGAGTCGATGCTCAGAAATCAGCCATTGAGGCTTTGTCAAAATAAATTATTGAAATGAAAGCCTGAAAAAGGTAGCAGGTTCAGGAGTTGTTTTTCTACCCCAGGATGGTTTTCCACTCGACATATCTTGTGTATATTTATGTCTCTGTGACTCATTTGCTTCAGTACTTTACTGCTTTAAAATGCAATGTTACATTACTCATTTCAGTTTATATGATTGCATTCGAATACATGAATGACACTATCATTGATAAATGAGAACATATGTATGGTTCTTTTTAGTTTCAGTTTAAAATATTTAAGAAGTTATAAATACTGATTCACCCCCCCCTCTTAGTGTATTTTCACTCCAACATTTGGTATCAGAGCCTAGGGTCCTCTGATAGGTCTTTCCAACCTAGGATTGATTCTGGACTTGGAGTCTATTCAAAATGTCTCAAGCTCATGAAGGTACTTCCATGACTAGAGCTCCATTATTTGATGGAACTGATTATGTATTCTAGAAAATCAGAATGGAGACTTATTTAACTTCTATAGACCTTGATGTCTGGAGCATAGTATTGATTGGGTACACTGTACCAGCTACTTTGCCAACTACTTCTGATGAAAAGAAGAGATATGAAACTAATGCAAGAGCAAAGCATGCTCTTCTATGTGCTCTGACTAAAGATGTCTTCATCAAAGTCATGCACAGTTCTGCTAGAGAAATCTGGACTAAACTTGAAACTATCTATCAAGGAAATGAAAAGGTAAAACATCAAAAGTCCTCACTTTAAAACATTAGTTTGAAGAATTAAAAATGAGGGACGATGAAAAAGTTGTTGACTATTTTCTAAGAGTTGATGAAATAGTAAATGCTATGAAGGGTCTGGGAGAAGAAGTCAAGGAGTTTGACGTTGTAACCAAGGTCATCAGAACCTTGCCAACAAAATTTGAAGCTAAGGTAGCTACTCTAGAAGAGAAGAAACATTTTACCCAACTTACCCTTGACAGTTCTACAAGGCACTCTGACTGCCTATGAAATGAGGATTAGTAAAAACAACACCACTACAAAAGAAGCAACATTTAATGATGAAAGGAAAGAAAGGGATGAGCTCTCTGAATTATAATTTTCTGATTCTAAAGAATCCCATTTTGTAAGGAAACTCAAAAAGGGTTCTAGAAAGTATAAGGGAAAACTTCCCTTCAAATGCTTTAACTGTGGAAAAATAGGTCACTTTGCTGCAAAGTGTCCCTATGGTGACACAATTAGTGATAATGAGAAATCTGAGAAATTTGCCAAGAAAAAGGCTTATAGACCCAAACAAAAATTTAACTTCAAAAAGAAGAAAAGTTTGTTCAGCAAAAAGGAAACAGACTCTGAATCTAATGACTCTCTAGATGAAGAAGATGAAAATCTCTTCATGGCTGAAATCATTCAGCAAGATGAAACAAACAACAATGATGCTGAAGAAGGTGAAGTGGACTATGAAGGAGAATTGAAATGTGCTCTAAAAGAGCTGAGAAAACTTAAGAAACATTTGCATGCTCAAGAACAAAATGTTGTTCAAGATAACACACAAGAGCAGCTCATTAATATTGAGATAATTTCTCTAAAAACTCAACTTGAAGAATCCAAAAGAGTTGAAGATTGTCTTCGTATTGACATAAGTTCTAAAGATCAAGAAATTCAGAAACTTGAACATGAGATTGTAGATCTCAGGAAGAATATCGAAAAGTGTGAAAGCACTCTTAAACTGAATGGCATGCTTAGTAAACATAAATTAAACAAAGACAAAACTGGTATTGGCTTTGTTAAAGGTGAATGCTCAAATGGCAGTGAGAAGAAAAATACTATTGCTAGAAACAAAAAGCCTAAACACAAACACTCTGAGTTTGTCAAGGATCACATTCATCCTTCTAGGAGCAACAAAATGGTTTACAACTCCTACCCTCTCTTCTATGGGTATTGTTACTTCTGCAATAAGTTTGGTCACAAAGTAAATTCTTGCAAATTTGTGAATGCTAGAACTCCTAGATTTGGATTTAGGCACAATCATGGTTTTGCAAGATAGATTAGATGTTTTACTTGCAAATCTTTGGGTCATTCAGCAAAACAATGCAATGTTGATCAACAGAATAAATAGTTGAAAACCATCAAAGTTTGGAAACCCAAAGCAGTTAACAACATTGAACAGACTATGCTTGTTCAAATTGCTTTTCACTCTAAGAAGAAGGACCTATGGGTCCTGGATAGTGGCTGTTCAAACCACATGACCAGTGACAAAGAAAAATTTACAAATCTAGAAGACTATGTTGGCGGATATGTAAAGTTCAGAGACAACTCTGGAATTCAAATCAAAGGAAGAGGTTCTCTGTTACTGAATGAATACACTCCAATCTCAAATGTTTATTATGTAGAAGGATTAAAAAAAAACCTTCTGAGTGTCAGTCAAATCTGTGACAGTGGCTATCAAGTCCTATTCACTTCACAAGGATGTGAAATCAAAAACCAGTCAGGTAAAGCTGTTGCTGCTAGAAGGAGGACTAAAGGAAATGTTTACAACTTACTAGAAACCTTTGAACACGAGAACAATCATGGTATATGCTTAATGAGTCAAGTTGAAGAAAGCTGGTTGTGGCACAAGAGACTAGGCCACATTAATTTTGACAATATGGTCAGAATTAGCAAAAAACAAAATGTAAGAGGTTTGTCCCCTCTTAGAAAACCTGACAAAGTTGTTTGTAAAGAGTGTCTAAAAGGAAAGTAAACCAAGGTAAGCTTTAAATCCAAGGAACATTTCTCTACTAAGCCTCTGCAAATTTTTCATACTGATTTATGTGGTCCTACAAGTACTAGATCCATAAATGGTGAGAAATACTTCATGCTGTTTGTTGATGACTACTCTCGTATGGTATGGGTTACTTTTCTCAAGAGTAAATCAGAAGCTTTTGAATGCTTTAAAGTTTTTAAAAAACTGGTAGAAAGAGAAACAAACTTAAAACTGAAGTGTTTAAGGTCTGACAAAGGTGGTGAATTCACCTCACAAGAATTCATAGACTGTTGTGACAAACATGGCATAAAAAGACAGTATGCTGCTGCTAGAACACCCCAACAAAATAGGGTAGTTGAGCGAAATAATAGGACTGTAAAAGAGATGGCAAGAACCATGCTGAATCAAGAAAATTTGGCAAATATGTACTGGAAAGAAGTTGTTCATACAACTGTTTACATTTTGAATAGAGTGCAGATTAGAGTGAAATCAAATTTCACTCCATATGAACTGTGGTATGGAAAATCTGCCCAAATTAAGTATTTCAAAATATTTGGCTGCAAGTGCTTTATCAAAAGAGATGACGAAAACTTAGGTAGATTCCAATCTAAAACTGATGAAGGTATCTTTTTAGGATACTCTACACACAACAGAGCCTATAAATGCTTTAACAATAGGCTAAACAAAATTGTTGAATCTGTCAATGTTAAATTTGATGAAAATCTACTGTTAGATGTTGAACCTATGCAGGATGATGAAGAGGATGAATTTGAGCTTGATATAATCATTGAGAGCTTTGAAACTGGAAAGATTGAACCAAAACCAGCAAGCCCTAAACTTGCTGAAGCACAATCTAAAGATGTTGAAATCAGCTCAGAAAAATGTGAACCCAAAGTTACTTCAAAATCTCTTGCGGAAATCATCTTAAGGATCTGATTATAGGAGATAGATCTGCAGGAGTTCAAACAAGAAAAAAATATATTAATTATGATGAAAAAGCTCACATAACTGAGCTTACTGCATTTTGTTTAATCACCTAGTTTGAGCCCAAATTTTTTGATGATGCTCTAACTGATGAATGTTGGCTTAATGCAATGCAGGAAGAAATTGATCAAATTGAAAAAAATCAGACTTGGGATCTAGTCCCAAGACCAGATGACAAAAATTTCATAGGAGGCAAGTGGATCTTTAGAAATAAACATGATGAACATGGTCATGTTGTTCGTAACAAGGCTAGATATGTCTACAAAGGATATGCTTGGCAAGAAGGTATTGATTTCGGTGAAACTTTTGCTCCTGTTGCTAGGCTTGAATCCATTAGAATTTTCTTGGCATATTCTATTTTCAAAAATTTCACTATATATCAAATAGATGTAAAAACTGCGTTTTTAAATGGATACTTAGAAGAAGAAGTTTACATAGAACAGCCTGAAGGTTTTATCTACAAAAACAAACCCAATCATGTCTGCAGGCTGAAAAAGGCTCTATATGTCCTAAAACAAGCTCCTAGAGCTTGGTACTCCAGATTGGACAGTCACTTACTGTCAAAAGGTTTCATTAGAGGAGGAGTTGACAACAATCTATATGTTAAAATTGAAGGATCTGATATTCTTGTTGTTCAAATTTATGTTGATGACACCATTTTTAGTTGCAACAATATTGACTTGAGTAAAAAATTCTTATAAATCATGGAATCTGAATTCAAAATGTCAATGTTGGGAGAACTGTCATTCTTCTTAGGTCTTCAGATTTCACAACTTGAATCTGGCATCTTTCTATCTCAAGCAAGATATGCAAAAGAAATTTTAAAAAGGTTTCAAATCGATGAAAGTCATCCTATAAGCACTCCAATGGCTACTAGTTGTAAACTTAGCAAATTTGATGACTCTCTTGCCATAAACTCAACTGATTATAGGTCAATGATAGGCATCCTATTTTATTTAGTAGCCTCAAGACCTAACATAATGCAAGTTGTTTGCATGGTTTCTCATTTTCAATCATCTCCTAAGGAATCTCACATCAATGTTGTGAGAAGAATTCTTAAATATGTACAAGGCACAATTGATTATGGCCTTTGGTATCCCATAAGCAATGATTTCTCTTTAGTAGCTTATACTGATTCTAACTGGGCAGGATGTCTAGATGATAGGAAAAGCACCATTGGTGTTGCTTTCTTTCTTGGTGATCGTTTAGTGGCTTGGCACAGTAAAAAGAAGGAATTTGTTTCACTCTCTACTGCTGAAGCAGAATATATAGCTACCACTTCTTGCTGCAATTAGGTAATTTGGATGTCACAAACATTATCAGATATGGGTATTGAAATTCCAAAACCTATTACTATTCTGTGTGACAATACTAGTGCAATAAATATCTCAAAAAATATAGTTATGCACTCTCGAACTAAACATATAGCTATAAATTTCATGAAAAGGTGTTGGCTAACAAGGTATCTGTGCAATATGTTCCTACACAAGCATAGGTTGCTGACATTTTTACAAAACCTTTGGCTAAAGATGTTTTTGAAAGACTTAGGTCTCGATTGGGAGTTGTCTCTCAATCTTTGTTATCTTAAACAGTCTATCTTGGTGATAGGGGGAGTTGGTTAGCTCTTCATGCAACTCATAATTTTCTACTCAAAGGTTCAATCTACAGTTTGATGGCATGTCACAGTTGGTTCTGGTTTATCTTTGTTGGTCTCCCTTTATCCTTGTGTCAAAAAGGGGGAGAATTTTGATCATTCGGTTACAGTTCATTATCTTTGGTTTGCTAGCTCACTTTTTCCATCAAGGACAAAGGGGGAGTTTGTTGAATCCCTCTTGTGTTATTTTTATCCTTGATGTCACTTTATGATTCTCTAGCATCTTGATGGTTATCTTCTTAGTTGATCCATTTTTTGATTGGCGCATCTACTTCATTGATTTTATTATCTTGGTGGCACTAATCGTTTAACTCCATGTGTAGATTACAAGTGACTGTTGAGGTATTCTAGTTACAGGTCATTTTCTCCATTGATCAGGTGATACATTTCTGGTTTAACATTTGTGTTTCAATACTTCAATTGATTACAAGTGACTGGCATGATCAGTTCTTTTACAAGTTGTTTACTTATGCTTGATCAGTACAAGCATCTTGATTTTCTTCAAGGTATACTTCTCTTTCTTCAATTAGTGGCATGGGTTTAAGGATCAATCTTGTTATTATTTTGAGCATCTCAATTTTCATCTCTTGGAAAGTTGGCTTTAATGAATTCAGTTATGGTATTTGGTATGGGAGAATGGCATTTAGAATCTTGCATAATATCTAGCTTCTATTTCTTAGGCATTGGAAATTATATTGCATTGGACTTTATCAAGGTGGCACTTGACCGTGGGTAAAGGCATTCTATTTGGTCTTCTAATTGTATTTGTGTTGGTTCATTTGGTTAACATTTACTTCAAGCCTTAAGGCCGATTGCAGTCATAAAAGGTTTGATTATTTTTTATGTCACATTGGATGTGACTTTGCCTTGAATTTTTGGTAACTTCAAGTCTTATGAGTTTGACTTTATTTATGAAATAATGCATGGTATTATTGAGTCGGCATTACTCATTGTCTAAAATAGTCAAATGCCATAATGCCTGTTGGCATGCAAACCTTGGATATGCCCATGGACTTGACATGGAATAATGAGTTTTCATTTAATCACTATCCTTTTTGGACTTCAAATGGTTATCAATCTTTGCAAAGGAATCACGTGTTGTTTCTCTTTGGAATTTTAGGGCAAACAAACTATTGTCATTTTTTTTGTTTGGAAACCTACTGGCCACCACCATGGATCATTTCTTTCGGTCATTTCTTTGTTATCCTTGGTGTTTTTTCTCTTGGACAGTGATTGGGAGCTGTCAAGAGACCATCACAATGGTCACTCTGTGTGTCAGTTTCCAGCCACTGGGTATAGGCACGTTTTTGGAAGGCAGTGTGGCCATTTTTCTCCTCTGCAGGACTGGTAATCTTCTTTTGATAGCAACCTCATTACTACCAGGTATTCTTCTATTGACTGGTTTGTAGATCTACTTCCAGACAAGCAAGATGAGTACGTGCTAAATCTATCTCTCTTTTTGCAAATAGAAAATGAGAGCTGTCAATTGCTTTCTAGAGAAAAGTCTAAATTTATTTATTTTTAAACAAAATCATGACTGCAAATTCTTGTAAAGGTTATTATGACAGTTATTTTAAAGGAATTGTGATTTCTGGTTGTGGGTAGTAATAATTTCATTGAATCTCTTCAGTTGTTGATCTGGGTTCTTGGACAACGGTTCTTGATTGCATGTTTGTGAGATTGTTTCAGTCCAACTTCATAGTGGTTTCAGTTTATTAAGAATTGCAGCCTCTATAATGGGTATAGTTCATGGAATATTCTCTTAGCCTCACTTGAAATTATGGGTAACTGTTATAGTGCATGATTAATAGATTTCGGTTACATGTTGGTTGGGGTTTCAGTTACTTCAGTTTCGTACTAGCTTATTTGTCAAAAATCTTATGGGATATGCACTCTTCATTACTACTTCTGGGAATATCTGAAAGAAGTTTATTTTGCTAAAAATACTTTAGTTCCTATGCTGGTTCTGTCAGGGAAAAATGGTTATCATTTTCTATTTTTAAATGATGAGTTCTCATTGCTTTTGTGAAAGCATTGCATGTGCAGGCTTCTAGTGAAGATATGCTCTATCACACCACTATTATTGGACATTGTTGTTATATCCTAGATAGAAAGAAAGAATCTACCATTTGTGATGACTACAACATCATAACTGTTACTTGACAGTTATTCTGTAACCTGAAAACAACCTTGTATAACCTTTTGGAAAGTGTAATTCGAGGAACTGTGGTAATACTTCCAATATGTAATGATATTTTTTGTAAAAATCCAAAAATAGTAAGATTAGGGTTCTATAATGAAAGGAAAACAAAACTTGAAACAAGGGTATTGCTATTTAGAGATGTGAAAGTCTATTCTGGTTTTTTGATGCTAAAATTTGGAAAACACAGTGCGTAGTCAGATTTGTAGTTCTTTGCATGGAAAAAGGTTGAAAAACAAACAGTGAGAAAAGAATTAAAAGATGTATCATTGTAATATAGTTTGATTATATTGTATTGTGACTGTGATAGGATTTTCCTCAAGCTGCATCGAGATTAGATAATGCATGGAATTCTGAAGAGTCAATTTTGACTCTTGAAAATTCTATGTTTTGTCTGCCAAGAGGCACTTGACAAAAATCAAGTGAAACAGAGAGATCCTCTGTACTATTATACGTTCTATTGGATATCAGGAAAGGTTTTGGTGCTCCTTGAGATTGGTGTCTCTAAACAGAGGGGTTGGTGCTCCTTGAGTCGGTGCTCAGAAATCAGCCATTGAGGCTTTGTCAAAATAAATTATTGAAATGAAAGTCTAAAAAAGGAAACAGGTTCAGGAGTGATTTTTCTACTCTAGGAGGGTTTTCCACTCGGCATATCTTGTGTCTATTTGTATCTTTGTGACTCATTTGCTTCAGTACTTTACTGCTTTAAAATGCAATGTTACATTAAAAACTTTAGTTTATATGATTTCATTTGAATACATGAATGACAATATCATTGATAAATGAGCACATATGTATGGTTCTTTTCAGTTTCAGTTTAAATGGTTTAAGAAGTTATAAACACTGATTCAAACCCCCCCCCCCCCCTCTCAGTGTATTTTCACTACAACACATTCGTGTCATAGCCAAGACATTAATGGCGCCATGAAAACATAAAAGATTTTGCGAATCCAGGTGAATTCAATTAAGGGCATTTTTTCATGGAATTGATAGCAAGGAAGAGGAGAAGAATGAGTGGAGGATTGGGGCATTCATTCAAATTGGAATTTCAGGTGAAATATAGTAAGTCTCTCATCCCTTGAATATTGTAAATTTCATAGAATGGAAAGCACTGGTCCAGAGAAATCAAAAGGTAGAAAACATGGGGAGAGTAGTCAATCAAAAGGAAAAAAGCAGAAAACAGAAATTCAGTTGGAGGGCACCGAGCGAAAATTGAACCAAGATCTCATAGACCAGTTACCCAGTTCTGGACCTAAAGCCAGATGTTTTGCACAACTTAGGGCTGAAGTGGATAAATTAGATGACAAATGTAAGTTCATTGGAGATGTTTGGACCCCAATCAGAGGTTATGAACTATTCAATTTCCATTACTACCAAAGGAATCATTTTGAGCCAGTATGTAACCCTTGGAGGCTTAATTTAAGTAAACTAGTTTTCCCTAATGTATTTGTTGTCAAATTGGTTAAAATATTGGCCAGTCATTATAATCCAACACATAGGGCCATATGTGATCTATTTGGGAATCCGTTAATACATGTGTCTGAGAATGCAATAAGTGAGGTTTTCAAATTATAAGGGATGTGCAATGAGAAAATTGTAAGTGAAGAGCTTGAGAGTGAATTCAGAAGAATGGACACCATTTATAAGGGTTGGAGATTACCCCTACATAGAATTAGGCATGGTGGAAAATTGATTCCAATGGAGGACAATGAGAGACCACCATTTAATGTGGATCTTTTTGAACCTTATGTGAAGAACACCTATTTTTCGGTGGGACAGGTATTGGGAATGGAGATTCTAGAGTATATGGAAATTGTGCCTATGGTGATAGCAGCAAATATTCAATATCATAACTCCAATCCTTGGGATTATTCGTCATATGTATTTAAAGAACTTGAAGCAGGGTTGATGGCAATAAAAAATGGAGCCTCTATCCTGCACCTCAGAAATTAATCATTGTTGATGCACATGGTACTATACTTTTGACAAGAATTAGGGTTGTGGCCCCAGGAGATGAGAGTTTCACAAGTCGATAAAGAAGGCAGGCCATGGCCTATTCATTCATGGACTATTGTTTGGGATAGCAGGTTTGCTAATTCTAGTTTTGTACACTTTGAAGAATACTTTCTAAAAACCTTGTATAAGTTCTACAATCATCCATGTGATTATTCCTTATCTGATGAGATAACGAGGCTCCTTAGACCTAGATATTTCAATGGACCAATCAGCCATAATTGGGGAGATTGGTATTGTCTAGAGAATGTGGCCATGATTGTGGTCTATGGATTTGAAGATGCTCCATTTATCTTGCCTAGAATATTTCCAGATAGAATTTCCTACTTGGAGATTGTTAGACAGATGGATTTTTCTAGCGTCATGAATTTAAGCTCTTTTGGATAATAGGATTTTATGCCCAATACGTTGTGCTTTGGTGACTTTACTGTGTTAGCAAAGGAAGGATATAACCTGATTCTTGATAGGTTATTACAATACAATATGAAGAGAGGGCCATTAAGGAAAAAATTTGACCCAAAAGGGTATATCCACTCGGCCAAGCAGAAGATAAACTTTGGAGGGTATCATCATGTGCCCAACCAGTTTGATGATATGATAAGAAATTTGGAAGCAGAAGAGGTAGAGATGGTGATTGAGTGACACAATTAGGAGTTGTTGGATATGGAGATGTTATCCTCTAGTGAAAAGGCATCAAGGGCTAACATGTCCCAGGGTCCATTTGGTAAGGTATCAAGGACAAGAACTCAAGGCTATACCTACTTTTCCAGAGAAATGAATATTGAGGAAACTGTAGGTACAGATGTAAGACATGAAGAATATAAATCTTTTATAGCAGATGATGAGTTTATAAAAATGTCATAATTCAAAACATTTATGTACAAGCAAAAAGGTAAGGAAATAAGAGAACTGGTTGACAACGTGACACAAGGAAATAAAGAGAAATTGTTGAAAAGTTTGAGAGATGATGTAGAGAAAGAGATGACAAATATGACCCCTGAGAAAGGGAGAAAAATGTTGGAAAAGGCTGGTGTCATGATTTTCCCAAGATTAGACCTCAATTCTAAATTAGTTTTTGATAGTTTCTTGAAGGACAACAATACTACACATAAGCTCAACAGAGAAAAGGTAACAGAAGTATATACATGATCAAGATATAATCCTTATGAAGAGACATTGATGATTTGGGCTTTACACCCACCCCATAAAAGGTCATTTTTTATTGACACTGAGAAAGCATTTGGACATGTCATGACCTTGAAGGCTGGAAAGGTTGATCCAATTGCAACAGCAAAAATTGGGATTAATATGGAAAAATTGAATAAAGCCCAAATACAGGCATTGATCAAAGAAAAGGAAATGTACAAAACAAACAATGAAATAATGTTGAGGGAAAATGAGCGTCTAAAAGACTTAGTGGATGTTACAATAGGGCCAAGAAAGATGCTCACTCAGGGTGAAAGTTCATAGGTTCAAAACCATTGGGAGGGATCAAGTGCATATGCTCAAGTGAAAATGGACACACTTACACCAGTAATCAAAAAGAGGCAGGCAATTTTAACCACTTGGTTAAATAAACTTTGGGGAAAACACTCACAGTATTTTGATGCAATAAAAGAACATAAAAGAGTGGATGGTAGAATCCAAGAGAAACTTAAGGAAATAAAACAACGGGATACTCCTGATAATGCAACGATTGAGGATGCTAATTGTGTTATGGACAAGCATAGAGGTTTCTTTGAGGAGTTACAAGAGGATGTGCAAGAATTGATGGAGGCCGCTGAGAATGGATTTACTATGTTCTTTGATGATGGAGGTAAGTTGAAATAAATGGCCACATGGAAGAGCGAAAGTGAATTAATACTCCAGGAGATTTTAAAGACAGCCACTGTGAAAGATGCAACGTTGGATGAAGCGTGTGAGCAAAATGAACGGATGGTGGTGATAGAAATCGTGATCCACAATGCACTAGGAGATGCGGATACACACGAGCACCGAGACTACACAGATCATATTTCAAGGGTCCATTTATGGCTTAACAGAGCTTAGTCAATATTAGTTTTGTTAGTATTTCATATTTAAGACATTTTTGAAAGGACGCATCTTTTCGTGCAATTAATGTATATAAATATCCATTTTTGTAACTAAAAGGGGATAAGAACAAGATAGATAGAAAGTAGATAGTAAGAAATACAATATTTTCATAATGTCTCAAAGGACCATGATGCATGTATGAAGTTTTTAGGGATCAATGAAAGAACTCTGATTTTGTGGTGCCCTTCTGGTATCAATTATTTGTTAATTTAATTGAAAATATTATCAAGTTGTCTCCAAGGTTGATATTTCTTTGCTATTTAAACTGACATATCAAGTATATTTTCAGTTTATCAATACATATTTGTTGTATTTGTGTGGTTTGATTGGTTGGTTCTTTAAGTGAAGACTAAATCCTTCAATTCATTCACAGTAATCTGGAAGTATCATTTGGATCACTAAGAAGAGCTTGGTAATTACATTCTTTCATGTTTATACAAGTTATAAACTAATATCATATGCCAAATAATTAGAAATCTCTGCTAGATAGAATTCATTCATCTAAGGCTTTCACTTGACTTTGTTTTACCCAACAAGGCACTGGTCTTATTTATCCTTCTAGGTTTCATCCATTCTGTTTACATCTCTTAACCAAACATATTAATTTTACCTTGATATTGCATATACAATTTATACCCAATTTAGATCATACCTCTCCACTATAAAATTGCCATTTGTGGATAGTTTAGTCAAGTACGAAGCATATTTCAAAATCTGTAGCATTCATATAGGTACACCCACCTAGGTTTAGCAGAACCTTAAGAGTAGAAGGTTCAACTATATTGGTTGGCCTTGTTAGTTGGCCGATAATGTTGTGAGAGCCTGGCAACCTCTCGTGGTTCAAACTTGCATTTTTTGAGACCTAACAAATTGGCGACTCTACTGGGGAAACTTGAGAGAAGTCCAGTGGTAGGCAGCCTTTCCATATAGAGTCATTAAAAGAGAAGCATAATTAAAGAAAATTGAAAATTGACTCGTCTGGGTGAAATAATAACATTTTTCTCACTTTTAGAAAAAGTGGGTGGCAAATCTAAATGAACAAAAGCATTGAGACTGATACAATAAGATACAAAATAGAAAGGAATCGACCTAGAGTTCAAACCATCATGATTACTCACAATATTTAGGGAAGAAGATCTATATCTAGAGATAATGATGGTCCTAATGATAAAAGTAAGTGGAACTCTAAAAATGATCAGGGCAAGAAAGTGTCTGATGAGCAGGGCCCAGCAACAAGAAACAAAACATCGAAACAACCAGTGGAAACACATAATTCATATGATGCATTAACAAATGAAAACAACCCATCTAAAGAACTCCACACTCCAGCAGAGAAGAGAAACCCCCTTTGGCAAATGAATCATGAGAGGGATAACGAGTTCATGGTTGATTTTGAGGCTAAAAAAGAAGAGAGTTTGAATATGAGCAGAGAGTAGCACTTTTTGAGGAGGGACTTGAATATGAAGAAGCGTTTGAAGAAAATCATGAACTCATGACCCAAAATGAGGTAGATGCACAATTAGAACAACAAGTTTTCTTTGACCATGAAGAAAGTGATAATGAGAAAAATCACCCTATTGCATCATGTCAAACTAATAGGTACAGTATAAGCAAACCAAGTGAAGAAGAGATTGAGAGGTTGACTATTGCAGCAGTGGAAGAAGCTAGAAACAAATATTGGTTGAGGAACATAATAGTGAATAGAGATGAGGGTGTCCCAAGAGGAATATTTGTAAAAAATAAAAAGGTACCAAATGAGACATCAAAAAAGATAGATGATAAGCAACCTGACAAAAATTAACAAAAGGGGGCTCCTAAAGAGGAAAGTAAAGAAATCCCCATCAAGAAGAAAAATCCAAGTCAAACATGCAAAGAGGAAAAGGAAGAATGCAAAGGAGAATTGATAGAATCAAAAAAGGTGATCAGAACCGAAGGTACATCTTTTGATTTCATACAAACCTTATCTCAACTAAAAATATTTGTCCCATTGCTTGAAATGATTAAAATTAAGGAATATAGGGAAGGTTCCATTCAATTGATGTCTAAAGGGAATCAAAATATAAACCTTGAAAATAAGGAGATCCCTAAAACCACCAACAAGAAGAAGGAAATAAAAATCCCAAAAGCCTGCTTGATGAATACGCCACAGATTGGCCCATTTTTTACCACCCTGCTCATAAGTGGCAAGCTAGTAAGAAATTGCATTATAGAATCAGGTGCTTCCATGAATATTATGCAAGTAAGGGTAATGAAACAGCTTGGTATGTGGGTAGATGTAGAAGGAGGTAAATGTTATGCCATGCATATCAGGCCTGTTCTGGTTGTAGGAATAATAAAAAATGTGGAAGTAAGATTAGCAACTTATCCCCAAGCTGCCTACAATATTGATATAACAGTAATTGACACACCTCCTCAGTTTGGAATGCTCTTATAAAGACAATAGACTGTAGCAGTAGGGTATGTGCAGTTCAATTTATCATATGCCACTATACAAGTAAATGGTGAAGAGGTCAAGTTATATAGGGACCCAAGAATGAATCAAATTGTTGAGCTTGTTCCTCAGGAACAACTTAATTGCTTCTATGATGTAGATTTGGGGAGTTTTAGAGTGGAGTTATCACAGCTTGAATTAATAAACAAAGACCCAATTGATAAGCATATTTCTAAAAATCAGCAAGGGGTATGGAAAATGTACTTTGATGGGGCATGTAGCCAAGAAGGTAATGGAGCCAGGGTAGTTTTCATATCTCGTGAAGGTACTACATTTAAATATTCATTTTTGTTGGAATTTGAATGTACAAACTGTGGATGCTAAAACTTCCAAGATAAAGCTTAAACAATTTTACGGTGCTAGCATGAAAGTTAGTGAAAACCAGCAAACTTAGACATCCCTATGAAATATTTAACCATGTCTAGATATGCAATCAATGAGTAGAAAAATGAGTTAAACAGAAGCATATATGAAACATGATTAACCCTTTATCTCATAGCGAATTGGTGCCACCATGTTGTGTAGTAAGCAGCCCTTTCCCAATCCTTGAACAAGCTGAATGATGTTATGAGTAAGATTAATTCTCAAATGAAGAGAATAACCTTGCTTGAAATCTGTGAAGTGAAGGTGAATTTGAGCATAGTAAGTTTACTCAAAGTTGTGTGTTGTTGAATGAGGAGAGGAGTCTCCAATTTATAGATTTCCAAAATGGAAAAGAGAATGAAATAGAGCAATGTGATATCATTCAACATCCAATGGCCAAGTGCCACTTGTCAAGATGTGAATGGTTGAGGAATGAGCACATTTTGGTCAATGTGCATGATAAATGCTATTAGGTGGAATTTCAAATTTGAGAAATGACATGTGAGAGGGAAAAAGGAATGAAATAAATGCCACTTGGCTCAATGCACAAGGACATGTAAGAGAAGTGAATGCCTTGTTGGATGTACAAGTCTACTTGAACTTTTTGAATTCAAACAAGGGAATATTCCCTTTTGATGCTATGTGCAGGAAAATGAAGATTTAAATAAATCAAAGTAATTGATTTATTGTGCAAGTTGCATTCTCTAGAATATTTTAATGAGAAAGATTAACTTAATCAAGGGTTTGATTAATTAAATGAAGAATTAGATGATGTGACAATTTAGACTTAAATTTATGAATTGATTTATTAAATAAATAATTTGATTTATTTAATCAAGAAGGAACATGTTAGATCAAATCAAATAAGGTTTAATTTATTTAATTTAATGAGAGGACTTTAGAGAATTTAATCAAATAAAATGAATTATTTCATTAGCAAATATTAGGTTAAATTAGATTAAATCCATTAATTTGTCATTGATGGAGGAGAAAGGACTTAATTAAACGACTCGGCTCACTAAATTGAGAGAGATATGATGAAAGAAGTTGAGTATGGATTGAGGAAGATGTTGTTAATAAGTGTCAAACTAAGAGTGCCTTTCCGTATCTACATTTGCATTACTTAGCTGTTGCTTGATGAAAGGGATTCGTTGATATCACTTCTCAGAGGTCGAAGATATGATTTTTAGGATGTGTCATCTTCAAGAGGTGAGTTCCTTCAGTGGAGGATGAAGATAATTCTGTGATGTAGACAATTCTATTGATCGCTATAGACAATCCTTACGATACATATACAGGCAGCATCGTCTAATATATTTTGATATTTCTTGATTTTAAGATAGAAATATTAGTAAAGATAGAAGAATAAGATGGATGGAAGGAGGATCCAACAAGCCTACGTTAAGATGATGATGATGATTTGCTTACCAGGAGTTGGGATTTTCAAAGGGCCAATTACTTTATGTTTGATAACACA